>CM042263.1:14405245-14937745 GCA_023566225.1 Romanogobio albipinnatus
CATGTTTGCATCAATTTATTTGCATTAAATTGCATGTGATATATTTTTGGGTCCTCAAACTGGGTCAGATGCATGTTATGGAAATTTTAATTTGTGGAAATTTTAATGCATGCTTTAACATTTAATTTTCAGTAACCAATGCCTTATTAAGTAAACTTCAGAGAACATTAAGTTCTGCTTGGTTTCGCCGAAACTAGATAATAAGAAAAGGGCCTAGTTCAGAGAAACTGTAAAAGAGGAAACTTCTGCCCGGCAACAGGCAGATACAGAGTGTATTTATATTAAGGAATATGTCATGATTAATGCTATGTTTATGTGTTTTTGATACATGACTTTTGTGAACTCTCCGTGTGCAAGCTGCAAAAATAAAGAGGATGTTGAGCGCGGCAGCTTGTGCGCGCGAGGGTGGGGGGTATAAAGCTTTCAGACACAGAGGGAAGTTTGCCTTTCTCTCTCTGAAAGCTCGGAGAGATGAAATGCCTTTCTTGCTAGAAATAAACAATTGTTAAACCTTTCAATACTTCTCTGAATCCTAATTACTTTTAAAATAAAATAATTTCCACAACAAATGGCGACGAGGATGGGATTGCTAAGCTGATGAGCTGTGGCTGGGACAATTGACTGATCATCCCCAGACAGTAGATCTTGAGGCTCAACCCCGTGATTGAGGGAAGGAGAGTTGTCTTACAGACAGTGCGGCGGCCTAGGCAGACGCAATCCTAAGAACACACCAAGGTCACTTTTGACAAGCAGTGAGAATTCTTGTTTTATATTGCAAAGTGGTAAATTTCCCTAAAGGGTCAGGACTTGATGTCCTATAAAGACCTACACTCAGGCCAAGTGTAGGCAGGGGAGTAGCAACCACGCTGGGAAAATAATAAAATCTTGTGAGTCAATAATATAAATACAGGAATAGGAACCATATTTTTGCTCTATATTAAAGGTCCCGTTTTTCGTGTTTTTTGAAGCTTTGATTGTGTTTACAGTGTGCAATATAACGTGTTCATTTTTCGCGTGTAAAAACACAGTATTTTTCACACAATTTACTCATCTGTATACCGCTGTTTTCACTGTCCTAAAAACAGCTGATGACTTCCTTTATTCTATGAAGTCCCTCCTTCAGAAATACGTAACGAGTTCTGATTGTGCCAGCGGTTCCTGTGTTGTGATTTGACCGCAGCTTAGCGAACCTGGCACGGTTCCTGTGTTGTGATTCGACAGCAGCTTAGCGCACGTTGCCAGGTTCCTGTGTTGTGATTCGACAGCAGCTTAGCGCACGTGGAAAGGTCACGCCTCTTAACGAGGAGATGTATGCGCTCAATGATCTCTACAGCGTCCCTGGGAAAGCCAAACAAAGGTGATTTGACTCCGGGATGAAAATAACAGCGTCTCGACGACATGGCGACAAACACACTCAAACGCACCACTTCCTCTTCTCCACGCAACACTTCCTCTTCTCCACGTGGGAGAGCAACAAGACCACGCCCCCTTTTTCGTGTATTCTTGTGGGCGGAGGTTAGTCAACAAACTGTTCTACTGACGTCATTAAAGCAGGCTGTACCAGGATGTAGTCCAAGCCGGCCGTTCGCTGTCGGCTTTGAAAGGGAACTTCTGTTAAATAAAATATCTCGCTTGGCATTGAACTTTGAGCTTTATAATTTTACAGGTATTATTTATGCTCTAACAGCAACATTACACACTAACTAAAGTTTGAACAATGGGATCACGAAGAACGGGACCTTTAAAAACAAGAAATCCCAAAAGGGTCAAAGGACGGGGTCCTATAAAGACCTTTGCTGTGAGCAAAGGCAGGGCGTGGCGACCTACGCGGGGAACAAAAGGACGGGGTCCTTTAAAGACCTTTGCGGGGAGCAAAGGCAAGTTGTCATATAGTGCAAAAATGAGAAACGAAAATACAGAATTGACAAAGGATTCACAAAGAGATTTCTCGAAAGGTTGTTATAAAATGAATGACAGACAAATATGGTTTGTGGTGGCATGCTGATATCGACACCATACATAGATAAAGTATATGGCTTTAATGGACTTTTAGGAGCCTCATATCTGCAGAAAACAAAAGAAAATTGGGAAAAAATAAAGCAAATCAAAAGCCTAAAAAAGATAAAGATACATAAAAGAGACACAGCAAAATTATTGATATGTGATTATGCGAGGTCATGACCAGACAAAGAAAACAAATATGCTAGGCTAAAGCTCCTTTAGATAAACCAGAATAAACTCTGAAAAATAAAGAAAAAGCTTTAGAAAATTAAATTTTTTGATTGTTTCATTCACATGAGCCTCGAAGACGAACGAGTTCCGGGACGGTTTGTACGGTTCCAGCACAATTGTACTCAGTACCCACCAGTCCCTACGGAGCCTCATAGAACCCGAACAGGAAGAGAATATGGACCACCTCCCCATTCCAACGCGTTCAGAAAACAAAGGAAGACTTCAGAGTCAGTTTGAGTAGTTGACTACAAACCAGTGTTTGAGTAGATTTTGTGTTACCCAGATCCTGGGTCAGACGTAACAACCCAGGGGTCGAGTAATTTATCACGTTCTCAGCTCCGTGTCTTTGGTAAAATACAGGTTTGTGTACATTTTATTTTATCTATAAATTCGTAATTGTTCTGTATATCATTTAATTTTATGCAAAGCAACATACAGGGGAGCAATGTGAGTCACCTAAACGAGTGACTCACTCACGTCTTGCATACAATTTCATGATTTTATTAAAAAAAGATATAGAATATAAATACATAGGATGTTAAATATGTCCTCAGAGTTGTTCACTGATTGTTTAAGGACAAGTTATAGCCAGTAACAGCATATTTTAGGTACGAGTGAAACGCAGGGCGGCGGTCTGAAGTTAGAAGTTCCCCCACTGAAGTTGAACACAATACAAACTCCAGCACGAGATCCAGCGGCGTTACGGTGGAAACGGGACAACCCAGACTGGTTGATTACACTTGAATCACTTGTAAAAATTAAAAAATGTTTACTTTTTACTTCTAATATTTGTTAAACAAGCTTAAATGTAGGCAATATGTATTAAAACTATATAAAATATGCTATACTGTAAAATATGATCGTAAATAAAAAAATAAAAAGGTTTGTTATTCCATAAACATTAATTCATGTATGAAGTAAAAAAAAAAAAGTTGGGATTATAGTAAAAATGAATCAAACCATTATGCTGGGTTAAAAAAACAACTAAATTTAATGGGCAATATTAACCCAACATGTATTCTCTCCTATATGTACCCAGCCCTTGGGTTAAAAACAACCCAAATTGGGTTGTTTTTAACCCAGTTTGTTTTTGAGTGTATACATTGTCGCTTTCAGTATTGCTATAAATGTCATGCAGAACTCATTTCTAAAATAGAATCCCGTCCCATCACTTGTAACATAAATGTAATACTTATATTGATTGTATGTTGAGGCGTCACGTTTAATGGTCTAGTGAGAATGGTGTCTTGAGTTCACAAGAATTATAAATTGCTGATTCCTTGAAGGAAAAGCACTGAAATGTGCAAAAAGTTTCACATTTTACGTGTCACCTCTGATATCTGAACGCAACACCCAGAAACATTGTTTGCATCTTCAAAAAGGTCAATTCTGTCATTAACTTTTTTTGTGGTTCCCCAAAGTCAATGAAAGTCAATGGGGTCCAAACAACACAGTAGGGTCCAGTTTTGTCAGTCAAGAACATGTATCCACCTGCTGTTATCCACCTTCATGTTACTCATTAAACTCATAGGGCTTTTTTGTGTGATTTATCTTAAAATAAGATCACATTTTGATATTGGTTTGAACGTTTGCTTGTTTATTGAAAACTGCTTGTCTGGCTATCACCAGACCAAGCTCAATTTAAGATTGAACATTGGTCTGGGGAGTCTGTTATGTATTTTCTACTGCTCAAGAGGCATGATAAACGAGCATAAATTAAATGACTCTGTACGCAATTGGATAGTACTTCAACCAATCAGACCACAATGACCCATCGCTTCTCTATCCGCCATCTTGTACCCGCCAATAGCGCATCAGGTGGATAAGCCAGTCTTTGGTTCCCGCAAAAGTGTAACAGAAGCAGTAGAAATGAATGTACAGGTTTCCAGACTGAGGAAACCTGTACATCATATGGATGGCCGGGTGCGTGTGCGTCGCTTAACAGGGGAATACATGTCACCAGGATGCACTATGGGAAGAAGACAAGTCGACGGAAGCAATGTGATGCTTTGGGCAATGTTCTTCTGGGAAACCTTGGGTCCTGCCATCCATGTGGATGTTACTTTGACACGCACCATCTACCTAAGCATTGTAGACCATGTACACCCTTTCATGAAAACGGTATTCCTTGGTGGCTGTGTCCTCTTTCAGCATGATAATGCGCCCTGCCACAAAGTAAAAATGGTTCAGGAATGGTTTGAGGAGCACAACAATGAGTTTGAGGTGTTGGCTTGACATCTGTGGGATGTGCTGAACAAACAATTTCGATCCATGGAGGAACTTACAGGACTTAAAGGATCTGCTGCTAACATCTTGGTGCCAGATACCACAGCACACCTTCAGGGGTCTAGTGGAGTCCATGCCTCGACGGATCAGGGCAGTTCTGGCAGTAAAAGGGGGACCAACACAATATTAGGTCATAATGTTATGCTTGATCGATGTATATTCCATTTATATCACACATGGTTTTTGCATATGTGCTGACAACATACTCTACAAACTACAAGTGAAGGCTGAAGGTGAGTTGGATCTCCTTGGGAGAGTGTTTATGATTAGCGTGAGCTCTCCGACTGATTGAATAATTAGGGGGCTATTGAGACCACAAGAAAAGAAAGAAAAAAATAATAGAGGACAAGAGGCAGCCCCTTCTTACCAAGTCAGTCTACACAGTGCATCCAAACTGACAAGAAAGACAATATGGGTCTGTGGAAAACCTGCGCTGTCCTTTTCCTTATGGTAAGTGCATGATTTTGTGCCTTTACTTGGAGTTAATCAATTTTATAAAGATGTAAGGAAATTATTTGATCACTTTGACAGTTCTGAAAACCTGACGGTGTTTTGTTGTTTATGATACCGTGTTTTATAGTGATAGAAATGTAATCTGCTTTTCTGCCAAGAAACTGTCAGTGAATGGACTGGATCAGACAGTATCACACTTGGCTTTTGTGACCATGTCAGAAACACTTGTGGCCATAATTAGGCGTTGAAGGACACCTTCACCAAGAACTGAAATGAGGGATGCATGAGTTAGTTATATGTTTTTGCACACTATGGTGCTATAGTTTTTTTGAACACACTCACTTTACAATAAGGTTCATTAGTTAACACGAACTAATAATGAACTGCACTTATAAAGCATCTATTTATCTTTGTTAATGTTAATTTCAACATTTACTAATGCATTATTAAAATCTTGCTAACATTAGTTAATGCACTGTGAACTAACATGAACAAACCATGAACAGCTGGATTTTTATGAACTAACGTTAACAAATATTAACTAATGCTGAACAGAGGTGTTGTTTATGGTTAGTTCATGTTAACTAATGCAGTAATGTTAACTAATACAAACTTATTGTAAAGTGTTACCAAAATGTGCAAAAAAAAAATTACTTTTAGAAGTACAACACCTTGTCACTGGGGCAGTACCCTTAAAATGACATATTTGTACCCTTTTCACCCTTAAAATGTGCATATTAGTAACTTAGCAGCAATATGTACCCTACTATGTACCTTTTACCCCTAAAGTTACAGTATTTGCAATTTTATTTCCTGAGAGTGTAAACTTCAGAGCTACACTCTAAAGAAAAGCTGGGTTAAAAACAATCCGAGTTGAAAATGTTTTAACCCAGTGGTTGGGTTAAATGTTTGCTTAAAACAACCCAATCGCTGAGTTTGTCCATTTTCAATCCAACTTGGGTTGTTTTTAACCCAGCATTTTTTTAGAGTGTACTGGAAACCACAACAAATTATTTTGTTTGCTTGTGCACATTTGGCGAATAAAACTCATTCTGATTCTTCAATATTAAAATTGAGGTACATTGGAGTACTATGTAAATACCATGGTACATATTATATTACATTATTTAAAGCAATGATTTTATTTTGGTTTATATGGTTTAAAAGATTTAACATGTCATAGATAAAAACTTAAATATGGGTTAAAAGATTTAACATGCTCTGAAATGTATCATAGATACAGGTTTGACAGGAAAATGTTATATTATTTTATTAAATATGGGTTTAAAAATGTAACATACTCTGAAATGTATCATAGATACAGGTTTGACAGGAAAAAAATATTTTATTTTAATAAATATGGGTTTAAAAATGTAACATGCTCTGAAATGTATCATAGATACAAATTTGTTTTATTTTATTAAATATTGGTTAAAAGATTCAACATGGTCTAATATGTGTCACAGATACTATTTTATTTTATTAAATATGGGTTAAAAGATTTAACTTGCTCTAAAAATGTGTCACAGATACAGTGTTTTAAGATTTAACATGGTCTGAAATATATCATAAATACAAGTTTGACAGGTTTTTTTTTAAATTAATTAATTTATTTATGTATTTAATTTCACAGCATATGTGGCATATTAACACTTAAAGCACTTAAATGGTAACTAGCAATTCATCAACAATAAGCAACTAACAATAAGCAATACATTTGTTACAAAATGTATTTGTTAATACAAATACAACTGTTCATTGTTAGTTAGCTCAGGTCTATTAAACACTATTTACAAATAGGATTTGAATAATGTATTAGTAAATGTTGAAATGAACATGAACTAAGATTAATATATGCTATAGAAGTATTTTTTTCATTGTTAGTTCTCGTATTTAATAATGTTAACAAATGGAACCATAGTGTTACCATAACTAATTTTTTCTGATTTAATTAAATTGAATCAACATGACAGAGTCATGCTAACATAGCCAACACTATTGCTAACTTTTGTGTATCAAATTTAGCAATATTACATTCAAAAGTATTCTGTTTGAATATTAGATTGAGGACTAAACAACAAAATCCTACTTATCATGGATAAAAACACCAACGGTTATGAAATGGTTTCAGATTCTGACTGCTGAAGGATGGCATGACCTGGACAACACTGAATATGATTGCTGGCCCATAGTTGAGCCAAATGATTACAACATGATTAGCTGTGGCGGTAAGTGCTTCTTTTGAAGATAATGAGTCGAATTAGCTAGACTCAACTGCCTTCATTGTAGCTGGTAATTCCTTAAAGAGACAGTTCACCTAAAAATTACATTTTTGTCATCATCCTAACACCAAACTAAACCAGTATGACTTGTGTACTACTCATATATTCAAAAATATGGCCCAGCTCATGAACAAATCATTAACAGATATTTTCAGTGAATCATTGATCAAGTTCACAAAAAACAGCCTGAATGATTCATTCGTTCGTTTTTGATGAACTGTCCCTTTAAGAATTGGAGACGAGACCTTGAATTTACAATCCAACAACTTAAAGGAAGTTTCTAATCAGTGGGCCAACAAAATAAGTGCTGTTCACTTGAAAGTGGATTCAACTCTGTGTAGATACCGTCTCTTAATACAAGAAGATAAACATTTGCTTTGCTAGATCACTTGGATATATAAGCCTCCTTAAACACTTCACACCCACATGTTTTCAAAGGCTTAGAAATGGCTTGGGTTCAACGTCCACCGGAGAAGGTCACAGATGGGGAGGAGTTCAACGTTACCTATTCTGTCACTGCCACAGATTCCTTTTATGAATATGCCGTTAAAAACAAGATTTTCCAGTTCAGGTGAGCGCGACTCACAATGCCGGCCTTCTCAAATGTGCTCTATTATGTTGAGAAACCATTTTTAGTCCATTGAACTGTTTGTTGTCGCATTGAGGTTTTCTTGAATGTAATGCTCACAATGAATGTAGGTTTACACTATACACTTCCATTTCTCCCACAGTAATGCCTCAGAGGCCAAAAGATTCTGCCTTGAGCACGAATGCCCTGCGAACTGGAACAGCGCCAATGAAGAAAACTGCTGCGTGTATCATGCCAACATTCACTCCTGTCCTCTTGCACTAATGGTCAATAGCATTATGGTTGGAGTAAATACAGCAAGCGCTCTTTGATTTAGTCACACTGGCGCTGAAATCTTTGAAATAAAAAGTCGACTTTTGAAAAAGTTTCAAACCTATCTACCTTAGGGAAAATTTTCATAATTTTTTTTACATATTTCATATTGTTATTGAATTTCAAAAATGTATTTCCATTAGACTTATTGAATTAAAATGAATAAGTCAGAATTATTACTTAAATAAAAAACAACAACATTAAAATAAGATTACATTTTTTTTTTTTTTTTATTAGCTGTTCAAAAGTTTGGGGTTGGTGAGATTTATGTTCGCCAAGGCATTTGATCAAAAACAGAAAAACTGTGAAATATTATTACAATTAAAATAACCATTTTAATATATATTTAAAATGTAATTTATTCCTGTGATCAAAGCTGAATTTTCAGCATCATTACTCCATTATTCAGTGTCACATGATCCTTCAGAGATCATTCTAATATGCTAATGAATATTAATCAAATATTAATATTTGTACTCTTAATATATAATACTCTGTAATATTTTTTATGGGATTTTTTGTAACTTGTCCTTGCTGAGTAAAAATATGAATAATTTAACAGTAGTGTATATTTGATAAACTTGATATAATATATAAAATCCAAAAATCCAAATTTAGCCGTGTGTGTGTGTGTGTGTGTGTGTGTGTGTGTGTGTGTGTGTGTGTGTGTGAGAAAGTGCTGGAAGGGGTGGACGCTCATCAATGGGAAGTGGGCCAACCTTGATGAGCACTTATTCAGGATCTACTTAAACCGGTGCTATTAATTGTACAGTGTGGTAAACTGTCATTATAATTTGTGCATGATGTTTGACAGTCAATATTAGCCTTGATTGCTCCACATCCCATTAAACCTTTAAACACTCAGGCGATTATATTTTGTCTGTTTAGAGAGGCGGAGGGATTTGTGGTCCCTGGATTCCAGACGATGGCGAAATTGTAACCCACACGGTATCTAAAGCTGGCAAGATGAGCCAACTGCTCTGGACGTCAAAGGTTACAAACAAAGCTATATAATTATAGGAGAGTGTCATTTTATTTTATTTGATGGGAATTTGAATTATTTTACACAGGTGGTGCTGGTCCATTTAGGAGTTACATCGGTCATCGCTCATATCAAAGTGGGACAGATGCATGCAGCATTAGAGTCCAAGGTGCTAGTAGTCAGCGCTCAAGGTTAGTATAACTTGCTTTAGGCATTTATGGAAAAGATGTCTTTAAACAATCAAGGATTTATAGTATGTCACATACACCTAAAGCAAAGTGTTTAAGCAAGGATAGGTGTTGACATATTCAAATACGATCCATTTGTGTCCTATTAAAACAAAAGTCCTATTTGTGCATGTGTGTCAGTGTGTGGAGACGGCACCTGTGAGCTGGAAGAGAGCTGTCTGACGTGTCCCGCTGACTGTGATGTTTGTCCTATGCCGGCATCCATCAAAGTGGCCATTGGGCTTCCAGTTGCCTTGTTCTGCAGTGGTTTCTTCTTAACATTGGTGGTGAGAATGCTGGTTCAATGCTTGACAAATATTTGCTTATTTAAGAAACCCAGTCATGGGATAATACGAGCAAAGAAATTTACACTGAAGAAAAGAATAGATAAAATAGAGACTCTTTTGACGTGTCCAAATAATCAGCCAATTAACACCCCTGTAACATGCATTCAGAATACCTTAGCAATGCCCAGGGTCGTCACCAGGATTGGACGACAGGGGGGGCTTAGCCCCCAGGGTATTTGTAACTTGCGTTTGCAAAATCTTTGCACTCACATCTAGAGCTACACTTATGTCAACAACCAGTCAAGAAACCAAGATGTTAACAAGTAAAACGTGACAGACATATCCTCTTCTTCCATTTCTACTCTGTTAAAGAAAAGTTACTGTAATGTTAGCTTTTAGACACATCAAAGCTGCATGGAGGAATTTTACTTAGGCCAGACTTTGCTCCTGATGAGTTACTATAAGCAGTGACTTAAATGCTATCTGTCTGCTCATGTAAATGTATGATAAAGTAATAGCATACTATATCTAATTCCAGATAAGTTGTCCACAGAAAGCTATTTAATTACACAGAACCGCATGTATTCAACCCATTTTTGAGCCAAAATACAAATATACAGCTAAACCTAAATTGAGCTAAACCTATACAAATACCACAGCTGTACAATGTTCACACCCTATACTAAATGTACCCTATACAATAGCCTAATGCATGGGCGTCGGAAGCAAAAAAAATGTGGGTGGGTCCTCATAAAGTACAAATACCGTATACTGCTTTGCTTGCTAAATTTATAGTTTGAAAAGACAAAATTACGAAAATTGCCAAGTAATTGAGAATGGCAGTAGTGTAGGGGTAAGCTGCGCGGCATCTAGTTTTGACACAAATCGACCTCGGTTCGAGTCCGGCTTTCGCCGAACTCAATCTTGTCTCTTTTCCCATCACATATCAGATCGGAAAGGCATTTATTTTCAATAAAAATTAAGAAAATATTAGAAAGGTGGAAATAAAGCGTCTAACATGTGTTTAATAATAAGTGTTTATCGATTAGGGGTAGGTAAACAGACATGTGCTGAATGTTAGAGACGATAAAAGTGAGTGGGTCCAATATCATTGATCGTAAAAAGTGGGTGGGTCTTGTCCCACCCACATACAATGGTTCCGACGCCCATGGCCTAATGACATAACATTATTTAATATTTGAATTAAAACACAGCTTATATAGTGTTTTAACATCAACAACCCAAGTGCATTTTACCTCAAACTTGCGACTAGTTAACTTTCTAAAGTAGCAATCGCTTCTCCGGTCGACATTAACACACTGACAAAATTATATTCTGAATTAAAAATATTTTTATACCACTTTTTAATGTGTGATTGTGTATGTGAGAGAGAGCTTGAGTGAGAGACGCAGGGAAAGGAAATGCAGCTGAACGTTATTTGCTCTATGAAAGACATTGATAAAGACGAAAACTAAGGACATTTAATCTGTAATTTTATTTTAGTTAGTTTTGCCAAACACACATTACAGATTTGGTTAGTTATTGTTTTTTTTTGTAATGCCTTGTTTTTATTTTTATTTCAGTTAACGACAACCCACCTAGTTTTCGTTTTTAATTGTTATTGTTGTTCTTATTATCATTTAGGGGGGCTTAGGAACATTTTGGGGTAGCTTCAGCGCTCCTAAAATAGGCCTAACGACGTCCCTGGCAATGCCCTAGAAACCACCAACTATACCCTATTTTATGCAAATATTTCACAGGGAAGCACCACTCACATTCTTATGGAGCCCCTAAAGGGACATGGTGATGGTATGACATTGGAGAATGGTCAATGGTTTTACGTTAACTTGCAAAATTGTTGCATTCCCCTTAGCAATTTTTCATCATCTCACAAAAAGCATTGTGTTCCCTCAAAATACTTGTAATTGGCTAACAAATCTTTTTAATTCTCTCACAAAAAGTATTGCGTTCCCCCAAAAAATCTTTGTATTTGCTCACAAAACTTTTGCATTCTCTCACAAAAAGTATTGTATTCCCTTTCGAGTACACTCACGTTCCTCTAAAGTTACACCTAGCCTCGTGGTTAAGGTTTATGTGGCAGTGTGTCAGGCTGGTGCGTCACTACCAAGTGTGCCATACCCGTTCTGAAAAGTGAAGCCAAAGCGTCTCGATCGACCCCCGGTGACTGGATGCAGTATCGGTCATAAACCCCGCCCTCTCCGGGTAATGTAATTGGACAAAGACAGACTAAACAATCAAATTACACTTCAAATACATTTTTTTCCAAAGTTGGTTTCTGTCAGTTTAGGCAGTTTTAAATTACGCTGTTGTTAGTTCAAGTGTTTGTTCTTTAAATAAGTTTGGTTTTAGTTAGTTATTTGATGCTGTGAAGTTTCTTTTGTTCAATATTCGTTGTATTTTATTTCTACATATTTTTGTTAAGGACTTTTATTTTGGTGTTGAGTCCTCTGAGAGTCACTGCTCTTGGTATACAATAATTGATGAACATCTTTCATTTTAATGAGTAAAATAAATAAATAAAATAAAATACACATACGAGGGCGGATTAAAACCCGGAACCTCTGACATGCTTTACAAAACTTCTACCACCAGACCATTAGGGAATACAAATAGTGAATGCGGATCTATGTATTTATGCACTAACATGAAGATATGTTGTACAGTTTGTTACGAACCATATGTATTGTTCTGTCCCATTATGAATGTTTTAAAATTATACATTTTCTCCTAGTGGCTACAGTACCAAAAACAGAAAATGTTTTGGGATGAGAGCTGGATCATCAACTACAATAATATCATTTTTGGTAAGAGTTTTAAGACTCATCCTCTGATTTTAAATACGTTACTTACAAATAAACAGTTGCAAGTAAAATTATTCAACCGCCTTGACCTGCAAGACATTTTGCTGCCAAGAACAAAATTTTATGAAAAGAATTCAACAAAGGTATCAGTAAACTGTTATAGAAAGTTTATTAATACACATTCGAGTGGTTCTAAGAAGGTAAAGTTGATGAGAAATGAAAAAAAATTGAATTGGCTCTAAACATTCGTGTTCAAAATGATTAAACCCTCAAAAGTCAAATTCTCTATAACCTCCAATAAACGCTGCCTATAAGTGCATAGAAGCTTCTGTCACCTCTCTACTGCAATCTTGGCCCATTCCTCGCTTGAAAAAGCTTCAGGATCACTAATCTTTGGTTTTCACATTACCACTGCTTTATTCAAATTGCACCAAATATTTTCAACAAGATTTAAATCTGAAGACTGTGCAAGAACATTCTATGACTGATCCCTGAACCAAGCTCAAGTAGATTTGGATGTATACTCACAGTATACTATACTAAAGGATTATTAGGAACACCTGTTCAATTTCTCATTAATGCAATTATCTAATCAACCAATCACATGGCAGTTGCTTCAGTGCATTTAGGGGTGTGGTCCTGGTCAAGACAATCTCCTGAACTCCAAACTGAATGTCAGAATGGGAAAGAAAGGTGATTTAAGCAATTTTAAGAGTGGCATGGTTGTTGGTGCCAGACGGGCCGGTCTGAGTATTTCACAATCTGCTCAGTTACTGGGATTTTCACGCACAACCATTTCTATGGTTTACAAAGAATGGTGTGAAAAGGGAAAAACATCCAGTATGCGGCAGTCCTGTGGGCAAAAATGCCTTGTTGATGCTAGAGGTCAGAGGAGAATGGGCCGACTGATTCAAGCTGATAGAAGAGAAACTTTGACTGAAATAACCACTTGTTACAACCGAGGTATGCAGCAAAGCATTTGTGAAGCCACAACACGAACAACCTTGAGGCGGATGGGCTACAACAGCAGAAGACCCCACCGGGTACCACTCATCTCCACTACAAATAGGAAAAAGAGGCTACAATTTGCACAAGCTCACTAAAATTTTGACAGTTGAAGACTGGAAAAATGTTGCCTGGTCTGATGAGTCTCAATTTAAGTTGAGACATTCAGATGGTAGAGTCAGAATTTGGCATAAACAGAATGAGAACATGGATCCATCATGCCTTGTTACCACTGTGCAGGCTGGTGGTGGTGGTGTAATGGTGTGGGGGATGTTTTCTTGGCACACTTTAGGCCCCTTAGTGCCAATTGGGCATCGTTTAAATGCCATGGCCTAACTGAGCATTGTTTCTGACCATGCCCATCCCTTTATGACCACCATGTACCCATCCTCTGATGGCTACTTCCAGCAGGATAATGCACCATGTCACAAAGCTCGAATCATTTCAAATTGGTTTCTTGAACATGACAATGAGTTCACTGTACTAAAATGGCCCCCACAGTCACCAGATCTCAAACCAATAGAGCATCTTTGGGATGTGGTGGAACGGGAGCTTCGTGCCCTGGATGTGCATCCCACAAATCTCCATCAACTGCAAGATGCTATCTTAACAATATGGGCCAACATTTCTAAAGAATGCTTTCAGCACCTTGTTGAATCAGTGCCATGTAGAATTAAGGCAGATCTGAAGGTGAAAGAGGGTCAAACACAGTATTAGTATGGTGTTCCTAATAATCCTTTAGGTCAGTGTATACTTTGGGATGGCTGTCCCGCAGGAACGTCCATTGATCATCAAGCTTCAGTCTCTGCACCACCATTGTGCTTTTCCTTCAAAACCATCAATGGTTTTCTGGTACAACAAACCAGTTTAAACGTATGAATAAGGCTGTGTCAATGTTTAGTGTTTTGAAAATCTTTTTGTAGCCATAGACTTTCTAATGTAAGAAAACAATTAGTTCTCTTTAGCTTTTGTAAGAGCTCTTTTGACTTGGCCGTATTTGCTACTCAACTTTAGCACATGCATGGGCTAAATGTATGTATGTGTAACAGCACAAGCTAATTCAGTTTTGTAATAGACTTTCCAAAGGCTTAACTGTGTTTTAAAACAATTTTGTACCATACCATACAAATAAGTGACTTAAAAACATCAGCGTTATATAGGGGTTGAATAATTAAAAATGCAAAAACCTAGCATTTGGGTTGTTTTAACCGATTGGGTTGTTTTCAGCAAACATTTAACCCAACCGCTGGGTTAAAACAACCCATTCACTAGGTTAAAACAACCCAATTGCTGAGTTTGTCCTTTTTCAACCCAACTTTGGTTGTTTTTAACCCAGCATTGTAGCTGTATTACAAAAAAAATCCTGTAACTCAAAAGCATTACATTTATATATTGACATTATCACTTTTAATTTGCCACTAAACTGTTATAGATACAATTTTTAACTCTGTATCTTTAGAAAAGCCTCCATTTGTAAATTATTGAATAATTTTGATTGCAATATATATATATATATATATATATATATATATATATATATATATATATATATATATATATATATATATATATATATATATATATATATATATATATATATATATTCATACAGTGAGGAAAATAAGTATTTGAACACCCTGCTATTTTGCAAGTTCTCCCACTTGGAAATCATGGAGGGGTCTGAAATTGTCATTGTAGGTGCATGTCCACTGTGAGACATAATATTAAAAAAAAAATCCAGAAATCACAATATATGATTTTTTAACTATTTATTTGTATGATACAGCTGCAAATAAGTATTTGAACGCCTGTCTATCAGCAAGAATTCTGACCCTCAAAGACCTGTTAGTCTGCCTTTAAAATGTCCACCTCCACTCCATTTATTATCCTAAATTAGATGCACCTGTTTGAGGTCGTTAGCTGCATAAAGACACCTGTCTACCCCATACAATCAGTAAGAATCCAACTACTAACATGGCCAAGACCAAAGAGATGTCCAAAGACACTAGAGACAAAATTGTACACCTCCACAAGGCTGGAAATGGCTACGGGGAAATTGCCAAGCAGCTTGGTGAAAAAAGGTCCACTGTTGGAGCAATCATTAGAAAATGGAAGAAGCTAAACATGACTGTCAATCTCCTCGGACTGGGGCTCCATGCAAGATCTCACCTTGTGGGGTCTCAATGATCCTAAGAAAGGAGAGAAATCAGCCCAGAACTACACGGGAGGAGCTGGTCAATGACCTGAAAAGAGCTGGGACCACCGTTTCCAAGGTTACTGTTGGTAATACACTAAGACGTCATGGTTTGAAATCATGCATGGCACAGAAGGTTCCCCTGCTTAAACCAGCACATGTCAAGGCCCATCTTAAGTTTGCCAATTACCTTTTGGATGATCCAGAGGAGTCATGGGAGAAAGTCATGTGGTCAAATGAGACCAAAATAGAACTTTTTGGTCATAATTCCACTAAACGTGTTTTTAAGGAAGAAGAATGATGAGTACCATCCCAAGAACACCATCCCTACTGTAAAGCATGGGGGTGGTAGCATCATGCTTTGGGGGTGTTTTTCTGCACATGGGACAGGGCGACTGCACTGTATTAAGGAGAGGATGACCGGGACCATGTATTGCGAGATTTTGGGGAACAACCTCCTTCCCTCAGTTAGAGCATTGAAGATGGGTCGAGGCTGGGTCTTCCAACATGACAATGACCCGAAGCACACAGCCAGGATGACCAAGGAGTGGCTCTGTAAGAAGCATATCAAGGTTCTGGCATGGCCTACCCAGTCTCCAGACCTAAACCCAATAGAGAATCTTTGGAGGGAGCTCAAACTCCGCGTTTCTCAGCGACAGGCCAGAAACCTGACTGATCTAGAGAAGATCTGTGTGGAGGAGTGGGCCAAAATCCGTCCTGCAGTGTGTGCAAACCTGGTGAAAAACTACAGGAAACGTTTGACCTCTGTAATTGCAAACAAAGGCTACTGTACCAAATATTAACATTGATTTTCTCAGGTGTTCAAATACTTTTTTGCAGCTGTATCATACAAATAAATAGTTTAAAAAATCATACATTGTGATTTCTGGATTTTTTTTTTTAGATTATGTCTCTCACAGTGGACATGCACCTACGATGACAATTTCAGACCCCTCCATGATTTCTAAGTGGGAGAACTTGCAAAATAGCAGGGTGTTCAAATACTTATTTTCCTCACTGTATATATATATATATATATATATATATATATATATATATATATATATATATATATATATACAGGTCCTTCTCAAAAAATTTGCATATTGTGATAAAGTTCATTATTTTCCATAATGTAATGATAAAAATGTAACTTTCATATATTTTAGATTTATTGCACACCAACTGAAATATTTCAGATCTTTTATTGTTTTAAAACTGATGATTTTGGCATACAGCTCATGAAAACCCAAAATTCCTATCTCAAAAAATTAGCATATTTCATCCGACCAATAAAAGAAAAGTGTTTTTAATACAAAAAAAAGTCAACCTTCAAATAATTATGTTCAGTTATGCACTCAATACTTGGTCTGGAATCCTTTAGCAGAAATGACTGCTTCAATGCGGCGTGGCATGGAGGCAATCAGCCTGTGGCACTGCTGAGGTGTTATGGAGGCCCAGGATGCTTCGATAGCGGCCTTAAGCTCATCCAGAGTGTTGGGTCTTGCGTCTCTTAACTTTCTCTTCACAATATCCCACAGATTCTCTATGGAGTTCAGGTCAGGAGAGTTGGCAGGCCAATTGAGCACAGTAATACCATGGTCATTAAAACCATTTACCAGTGGTTTTGGCACTGTGAGCAGGTTTTCGTGCTGAAAAATGTAATCTTCATCTCCATAAAGCTTTTCAGCAGATGGAAGCATGAAGTGCTCCAAAATATCCTGATAGCTAGCTGCACTGACCCTGCCCTTGATAAAACACAGTGGACCAACACCAGCAGCTGACATGGCACCCCAGACCATCACTGACTGTGGGTACTTGACACTGGACTTCAGGCATTTTGGCATTTCCTTCTCCCCAGTCTTCCTCCAGACTCTGACACCTTGATTTCCGAATGACATGCAAAATTTGCTTTCATCCGAAAAAAGTACTTTGGACCACTGAGCAACAGTCCAGTGCTGCTTCTCTGTAGCCCAGGTCAGGCGCTTCTGCCGCTGTTTCTGGGTCAAAAGTGGCTTGACCTGGGGAATGCGGCACCTGTAGCCCATTTCCTTCACATGCACGGTGGCTCTGGATGTTTCTACTCCAAACTCAGTCCACTGCTTCCGCAGGTCCCCCAAGGTCTGGAATCGGTCCTTCTCCACAATCTTCCTCAGGGTCTGGTCACCTCTTCTCGTTGTGCAGCGTTTTTTGCCACACTTTTTCCTTCCCACAGACTTCCCACTGAGGTGCCTTGATACAGCACTCTGGGAACAGCCTATTCATTCAGAAATTTCTTTCTGTGTCTTACCCTCTTGCTTGAGGGTGTCAATGATGGCCTTCTGGACAGCAGTCAGGTCGGCAGTCTTACCCATGATTGCGGTTTTGAGTAATGAACCAGGCTGGGAGTTTTTAAAAGCCTCAGGAATCTTTTGCAGGTGTAATTTTGATTCAGATGATTAGGTTAATAGCTCGTTTAGAGAACCTTTTCATGATATGCTAATAGGAGATAGGAATTTTGGGTTTTCATGAGCTGTATGCCAAAATCATCAGTATTAAAACAATAAAAGACCTGAAATATTTCAGTTGGTGTGCAATGAATCTAAAATATATGAAAGTTTAATTTTTATCATTACATTATGTAAAATAATGAAGTTTATCACAATATGCAATTTTTTTTAGAAGGACCTGTATATAATATTACATACAACATCAATGTTTTATTAATTAAACATGAGACAGCAATTTACATAATTTCAAGTCAATTATAAAAAATAAATCTTACTGAACATCCTGTTCCCTTTCAGTCGGTCACGTTCGACGTACGTCGGAACTGACCGACGAATTGGGATCTGTTTCAGAGACCAATCTACTTCGAGTGTATTAAAAACGAGCCAATAAAGATTGGCATGCGATCACGCATTCCACGCACCGCCCCGCGTCCGCGGGTATAAATACGGAAGTGGAAGTGCCGCATACCGCTTTCAACTTCGGAGCCGAGCATTACATGTTCCTACGAAGAGTGTGTTTACACAAACTAAACGAGTCTCTACGAGAAGATCAGCTTACCTGTTCCAGTGTCGGTGTGACGGCGCTTTACAGCGGTGGTCGCGAGCAGAAGAAATCTGTCGGTTCGCTGGGCGTTTCCTCTGAGTGCTTACAGTGGGCTTGCACCTTTAAACCACTGTAAGCCGCGGCTATTCCCCTGTGTGCCTCGGCACTTGTTGGAGCGGTTCTCTCTTCTCTCTATCACTAAAAGAGCAACACGGTTTGACCCTGCGTCTTTTTCAAGATGTCATTCAAACCGTGTGTTTCTGGATGCGGTTGTTTCCTGTCCTCATTTGACGGCCACGATCTCTCTCACATACAAACATGTGAGATTGCTTTCGTGGGTGATTCATGCTCTCTCAGGAGAGCATGGTCACGTCGGCGCGTTGTTCGTCTCACCTTTCTCGTAAAGGCTTGAGCGTTCAGCGCGCCGTGTGCCGTCGAGCGCCGGCTGACAGCGGGGGTTGCCACGGCAACCCAGCGCGTCACTCGGCGCTCTCTAGATGCGCGGTCCAGACTATGAAACCTCAAACGGGGTTGAGTCCCTTTGCTTATTCCCTGATCTAGTTTCTTTTCTGGTGCTCCAGAAAAGGATTATTTTAGTTAATAAGCCTTGGTGACCTGAGGATAACAGTGGGGCATCCCCGCCGGGTACATCTCTTCGGGCCCCCACTCCTCTATCGCATCATGAGCATGTTGAGACTTTGTTCGTGGGTGGTTCATGTTCTCTCATGGGAGCATGGCCACGTCGGCGCGTTGTTCGTCCTGCCCCTTTAATAGGGGCTTGAGCGTTCAGCGTGCCGTGTGCCGTCGAGTCTGGCGGCCACGCCCACTGTCTCTCATGCCTGCTGGTAGCCCAGATGGGATTGCTGGTCCTTTTTAAAAAAAAAAAAAAAAAAAAGGGGGACCCAGCATTTCATTTGTGGCTCTGGCAGAGGACAGATGTCAATTGCTGCATCGGAGAGAGGGCTGTTATGCGCTGGAGATGATGACGCTGAGTTTCCCACTATAATAGTGTGTGCTCATGCTGAATCAGATTCAGTGTTGACAGCCATGCCTTCCAGGGTGGCTGCCTGGATGTGCATTGGAAGAATTTAGCAGTGTGGAACTATTGGTGTCAAAATATGGAATGCCAAAAGGGCCATAATCTGTATGAATTTTTTCGCTCTCTCACTACCCTCTCTCCTGCATGAATGAGGGTAGTCTTGACTCAGGGGTTATGCAGGAACTGCGTGCAGTGATGGACCTCGCTCTCCGGGCGACGGAAGTCACTGCACGCTCCCTGGGTCAGGCGATGTCCACGTTAGTGGTCCAGGAAGCCGGGGCTAAACCTGGCAGATATGCGTGAGCCTGACAAAGTTCGGTTCCTCAACGCCCCTGTCTGTCAGGCTAGCCTCTTCGGCGACGCTGTCGAGAACTCGCCCAGCAGTTCTCGGTGGCCCAGAAGTAGATGGAGGTGGTTTAAAAAAATTAATAAAAAAAAAAAAAAAAAAAACACCCTGCCCCGACGACTAGCTGCTGCCTCCACCCGGTCGTCGGCTGCAGCACCTCCATCTGCTTGTCGCCGAGGGTGCCCCCCCTGCGTCCGCCTCCGCCCCTGCTAAGCCAAGCAGCAGCCTCCACCCGGGCAGCAGGTGGCCGGGCGCAGGGGATGTGCCCAACCCGTCCAGGATACCGCGAGTCCGCTAGCAAGCACATGGGCGAGCGGCCCTGGAACGGGCAGCCCAGCGAGATGGCAAACTGCTCGGGGAGACGGTGTCCGCACCCCTCCCTCCCCCGGAGGAGGACCGGGGGGAGAATATTTTTTTTCCGGTTCAGTCCTGCCGCTGGCTCTCCGGAGTCCAGCGGTACCCACATTCTCAGAGCAGTTTCCTCCCTCCCTGGGCCCTGAGAGGGTCAGTTTGGCAGTGTGCGACGCCCCCGGGCCTTGCCACTCCTTTCCTCCCCTCTCCCCCTTCGCCAGGGGGCAGCAGTGTGGGCACCGAGGACGCCCCCGGGCCTTCTCACCCACACTCTGCCCCACCTGGAGTACTCAGACAACACTCCGGGCCGCCTCCGGGCCTCCCGAGTCGGGTCTGAGTGCTCCACCTCGCTGCCTCACCCCGGGTACGTCTGTGGTGCCGGTGATCCCGCTTGTTCGGTCTCTTGGGGCCTGGCTAAAAGGCCTCCCCAGACCGTCACGCTGGCTCATCCGTACCATCAGTCTCGGCTATGCGATTCGGTTCGCACGCCGGCCTCCCAAGTACAGGGGCATCCTCTTCACCTAAGTGCGGAGCTCGGATGCCCATGTCTTGCGGTCCGAGATCGATGTCCTGCTGGCGAAGGGCGCGATCGAGCCGGTTCCTCCAGCCGATATGAGGCCGGGGTTCTACAGCCCCTACTTCATTGTACCCAAGAAAGGTGGTGGGTTAAGACCAATCTTGGACCTGCACATTCTGAATCGGGCCCTGCACAAGCTCCCATTCGGAATGTTAACGCAGAAATGCATTCCCGAATGCATCCGTCCCCGAGATTGGTTGCAGCGATCGACCTGAAGCCCTTCAGGCTGTCCCTGTCGCCTCGCGTCTTCACGAAAGTTGTAGAGGCAGCCATTGTTCCGCTCAGAGAACGCGGCGTTCGCTTACTCAACTATCTCGACGACTGGCTTATTTCGCCCAGTCTCGGGAGCAGTTGTGCGAACACAGGGACATGGTGCTCAGTCACCTCAGCCTGTTGGGACTTCGGGTCAACCGAGAGAAGAGCAAACTCTGTCCCTCGCAGAGGATCTCTTATCTCGGTATGGAGTTGGATTCGGTCAACCGGACAGCGCACCTCACTTCGGAGTGCGTCCGGTCAGTGTTGAACTGCTTGAATACGTTCAATGGCAGGACAGCGGTCTAACTGAAATTTTTTCAGAGGCTCCTGGGGCATATGGCATCTGCAGCCGCGGTAACGCCGCTCGGATTGCTTAATATGAGACCGCTTCAACGCTGGTTACACGACCGAGTCCCGAGATGGGCGTGGCACAGCGGTCAGTACCGGGTCCCAGTGACTCCTTACTGTCGCCAAACCTTCAACCCGTGGTCAGACCCCTCGTTTCTCCGGGCCGGTGTGTCCTTAGAACAGGTGTCGAGGCATGCTGTGGTCTTCACGGATGCCTCATCCACGGGTTGGGGGGCCACGTACAACGGGCACGTAGTTTCGGGACTGTGGACGGGACCCCAACTACGTTGGCATATCAATTGCCTAGAGCTTCTGGTGGTACGTCTTGCCCTGGCCCGGTTCAAGAAACCACTCCAGGGCAAACACGTACTGGTCCGTTCGGACAGCACTGCGGCCGTTGCGTACATCAACCGTCAGGGTGGTCTACGCTCCCGTTGCATGCTCCGGCTCGCCCGCCATCTCCTCCTGTGGAGTCAGAAGTTGTGAGGTCACTTCGTGCTATTCACATTCCAGGTGCGCTGAACCAGACAGCCGACGAGCTCTCTCGCCAGTCGACACCTCCGGACGAATGGCGACTCCACCCCCGGAGCGTCCAGCTGATATGGGACCACTTTGGGGTTGCGCAGGTAGACCTGTTTGCTTCCCCGGAGTCGACCCATTGCCAGTGGTACTACTCCCTGACCGGAGGTACCTTAGGCATAGATGCACTGGCGCACAGCTGGCCCCGGGACCTACGCAAATATGCGTTTCCCCCAGTGAGCCTTCTTGCACAGACCCTGTGCAAGGTCAGGGAGGACGAGGAGCAGGTCTTGTTAGTTGCGCCCTATTGGCCCAACCGGACCTGGTTCCCCGAACTCACACTCCTCGCGACAGCCCCTCCCTGGCCGATTCCCCTGAGGAAGGACCTTCTTTCTCAGGGACGGGGCACTCTATGGCACCCGCGTCCAGACCTCTGGAAACTCCATGTCTGGTCCCTGGACGGGACGCGGAGGTTCTAGATGGCCTACCGCAAGCTGTGGTAGACACCATCGCTTCAGCTAGAGCCCCCTCTACGAGGCGCCTCTATGCTCTGAAGTGGAACCTGTTCGTCGTTTGGTGCTCTTCCCGCCAGGAAGACCCCCGGAAGTGTTCGATTAACGTCGTGCTTTCCTTCCTGCAGGATGGGTTGGAGCGGCGGCTGTCTCCCTCCACCCTCAAAGTGTACGTCGCTGCAATAGCGGCGTATCACGATGCAGTAGACGGTAAATCCGTAGGTAAGCACGACTTAATCGTCAGGTTCCTCTGAGGTGCGAGGAGACTAAATCCTCCTCGTTCTACCTCGATACCCTCTTGGGACTTAGCCCTGGTGCTTAGAGCACTCCAGGGTCCTCCATTTGAGCCTTTGCAGTCAGTCGAGCTAAAAATCCTGTCCATGAAGACAGTCCTCCTGACTGCATTGGCCTCAATCAAGAGGGTAGGGGACCTGCATTCGCTTTCGGTCGACGAATCGTGCCTAGAATTCGGGCCGGCCAACTCTCACGTTGTCCTGAGACCCCGGCCTGGATATGTGCCCAAGGTTCCTACCACTCCCTTCCGGGACCAGGTAGTGAACCTGCAAGCGCTGCCTTCGGAGGAGGCAGACCCAGCCCTAGCTTTATGTCCCGTCCGCGCTCTTCGCGCTTACGTTGACCGGACACAAAGCTTCAGATCCTCACAGCAGCTCTTCGTCTGTTACGGAGGTCAGCAGAAGGGAAAGGCTGTCTCCAAGCAGAGGTTGGCCCACTGGATAGTGGATGCCATTGTCTTGGCTTACCAGTCCCAAGACGTACCTTGCCCGTTCGGGGTGCGGGCTCACTCAACAAGGAGTGTTGCTTCATCCTGGGCGCTGGCTCAAGGTGCCTCGCTGACAGACATTTGTAGAGCTGCGGGCTGGGCGACACCTAACACGTTCGCTAGATTTTTTAGCCTCCGTGTAGAGCCGGTATCTTCCCGCATCCTCGCCCCCCCGGGGCCAGTAGCGCTAAGTACCCGTTCTAGTGTCGGCTTGCAAACGCCACTCCCGCCTCCGGGCCGGATACGTGCGTCTATTCTTGCTCCAGTTGTGTTCCCCGGAAACGGCTAACCCTGTCGAGTTCCTCCGTCACCCTTGCGGTGTCAGACGTTGCGGACCGTCTGACGCCAGGCCTGCACCCGTATGCTTGTGGAACGTGTGTGTAGGCTGGGTTCCATATGTTGCGGTCCCCTCACGGCTACCCCATATGTGTATTCTCCACGATATCTGCTACCCTACTCGGTTAGCCCCATGTCTTTCCCTCGACAGAGCCCGCTCTGTCATCTCTGGGCGTGTTCTTCCCCCCCCTGGGATCAGGTTGGGTCCACCCCAGAGATTTCCATAGTTGCACTACCCTAGGTTAGGTTAGTCCTGATGCGTATTTCCACCTCTCCTTCCATTGAAGGATGTGGCTCCGCAGCGTACCATCTCCCGAGACGGGCACGCTTTCCCAGCGTTATCCAATAGTCACGCTGAGTGGGTCTTGCAGGAACAGCAGTGACTGTCCTTCCCTGCCCGGAGCCCTGACTTCCACTCCAACAGAGGAGTGATTCAGCGAGCTCAGGCAGGGCGCTGGAAGGGCCAGCTCCCTGGCGTTTTGGTAGGGATCCCAATTCGTCGGTCAGTTCCGACGTACGTCGAACGTGACCGACTGAAAGGGAACGTCTCGGTTACGTATGTAACCCTCGTTCCCTGAAGGAGGGAACGGAGACGTACGTCCCGTCGCCAGGTGCTGTGCTTCAGCTGAAGGCCCAAGCCACTTCTCGGCTCCTCAGTTGAAAACGGTATGCGGCACTTCCACTTCCGTATTTATACCCGCGGACGCGGGGCGGTGCGTGGAATGCGTGATCGCATGCCAATCTTTATTGGCTCGTTTTTAATACACTCGAAGTAGATTGGTCTCTGAAACAGATCCCAATTCGTCGGTCAGTTCCGACGTACGTCTCCGTTCCCTCCTTCAGGGAACGAGGGTTACATACGTAACCGAGACGTTTTGCTGCAAAATGCATCACATTTTCCCTAAATAAAATTGAAACTTTTTTTGGACCTTATAGGTAACTTGTGCTACACAGGTTTTTGTAGCACAACAAGTCTTCAGACAGGAAAGAGGAACTCCAGTGTGAGTAGAGTTACAGATGTGACGGTCTGCACTGCAGTGAACGCCAACTTCAAACCACGCTTCATTCAAGCCGGCATCTAGTAAGTGTTTGCCAGTGATACTGCCTCTTGGGTATCTACTAATGATTTTTTTCTCTACTAATGAATATTTTGCTTTTGTTTTATTGTATTGTCTTTTTATTCCAGTGATGGAAGGACTGTAGCTGTAAAACACATCCAGAAGAAACACTTCACCCTGACTAAAACAATCAGAAAAGAAGTCAAAGAGGTCAGGTGAGTAGCTGTAGTCACAAATATTGGAAATAACATTAACCAGTGTGAGTAGAGTTACAGATGTGTAATTAATTAAATGCATGTGCATGTGTTTTAACTAAAATCTAAATTAAGATTTTTATTTTTATTTTCTTTAAGTCAAGTCAAGTCAACTTTATTTATATAGCACTTTTAACAATGCAGATTGTTTCAAAGCAGCTTTACAGTGTTAAACAGCAAAATAATGCAACAGAATTTTATTCAGTCGTATAGCCATTCAGGAGAAAACAGTGATGTCATCAGTTCATTTAAATTATCATACAGTGACAATGTGGGCTTTAGATCAGTAATTAGATCAGTAATTTAGTTTATATGGTTAATTTGGTTTAATAATTAGATTTATTTGGATATTTAGTTTAAAAATTAAGAACAATTTAGTGTCAGCCAGTTCGGCTCAGTCGGGGTGCCAGTTCTCCTCTCCTCTTTACCCAGGGAGCTTGATCACCCAAACCTCTCCAAGTTCATTGGAGGCTGCATTGAAGTTCCTTTCGTGAGCATTATCACAGAGTACTGTCCAAAGGGAAGCCTAGCAGACGTGCTGTTGAACGAGGACGTCCCCATTAACTGGGGTTTTCGGTAAATATGTCTTGTGGCATTGTGGGAAAGCTCTTTAGAAGTTCCATGATGGAACTTTATAAATGAACCCTTTTGTTCACAGATTGTCCTTTGCTATTGATATTGCCCGAGGGATGGCTTATCTACACCAGCACAAAGTATTTCACGGCTGCCTTCATTCACGTAACTGTGTGATTGACGACCGGTGGGTCTGCAAAATATCAGGTAAGTCATTCTAGATTTTCTAGAGGTGCATTTCTTACACATATTACAACACGTCTGAAAAATGAATTCAATTATGAAGACATACAGGTGCTGGTCATATAATTAGAATATCATCAAAAAGTTGATTTATTTCACTAATTCCATTCAAAAAGTGAAACATGTATATTATATTCATTCATTACACACAGACTGATATATTGTAAATGTTTTGTTTTTTGTTTTTTTTTGATGATTATAACAGACAACTAAGGAAAATCCCAAATTCAGTATCTCAGAAAATTAGAATATTACTTAAGACCAATGCAAAGAAAGGATTTTTAGAAATCTTGGCCAACTGAAAAGTATGAACATGAAAAGTATGAGCATATACAGCACTCAATACTTAGTTGGGGCTCCTTTTGCCTGAATTACTGCAGCAATGCGGCGTGGCATGGAGTCGATCAGTCTGTGGCACTGCTCGGGTGTTATGAGAGCCCAGGTTGCTCTGATAGTGGCCTTCAGCTCTTCTGCATTGTTGGGTCTGGCATATCGCATCTTCCTCTTCACAATACCTCATAGATTTTCTATGGAGTTAAGGTCAGGCGAGTTTGCTGGCCAATTAAGAACAGGG
Organism: Romanogobio albipinnatus; assembly: GCA_023566225.1. NCBI lineage: Eukaryota > Metazoa > Chordata > Actinopteri > Cypriniformes > Gobionidae > Romanogobio > Romanogobio albipinnatus. The sequence goes on from CM042263.1 coordinate 14,431,716, forward strand.
ATACCATGGTCCTTAAACCAGGTACTGGTTGCTTTGGCACTGTGTGCAGGTGCCAAGTCCTGTTGGAAAATGAAATCTGCATCTCCATAAAGCAGCAGGAAGCATGAAGTGCTCTAAAACTTCCTGGTATATGGCTGCATTAACCTTGGACCCCAAACCATCACTAACTGTGGAAACTTTACACTGGACCTCAAGCAATGGATTGTGTGCCTCTTCTCTCTTCCTCCAGACTCTGGGACCCTGATTTCCAAAGGAAATGCAAAATTTACTTTCATCAGCGAACATAACTTGAGACCACTTTTTTTCCTTTTTGTCTTTAGCACAGGCGAGACGCTTCTGACGTCGGACGCTTAGCTGATTAGAGTGTGGCACCAGGTGTCTTCAATATTGAACCTTTTCACAATATTCTAATTTTCTGAGATACTGAATTTGGGATTTTCCTTAGTTGTCTGTTATAATCATCAAACTTAAAATAAATAAACATTTGAAATATATCAGTCTGTGTGTAATGAATGAATATAATATACAAGTTTCACTTTTTGAATGGAATTAGTGAAATAAATAAACTTTTTGCTGATATTCTAATTATATGACCAGCACCTGTACAAGATATATTTAATGATACAGATTACGGGCTGATGGCCTACCGAAAGCAGGACTTTGAGGACATGAGCACCAATTTCCAATGTCAAAATGTCTATCACATTTACTGCGCCCCTGAAGTTCTTCTGAGAATCAGCACTAGTTTCACAGCCACAGCTGATGTGTACAGGTAGGAGAAATGTATTTTTAACCACCCTTTTAAATTGTGATTTTTAATGATTTATCAAACAAATACATATTTGGAATACCTTTAAGTGAATTTAAACATCTAGAACATTTTTTAAATAAAACATTTCTCTGTTATTGTGACAAACAAACACACACAAAAGAAATTAATAAAAAATGCATAACAGTTATGACCCTGTTTTTATTTATTTATCTTTGTACATATGCACATGCTTTTATGTATATATTAAAGATGCATCCCAGAGCAGCACACCACACAGTCTCTCAGAAGCATAAAATAAACATTTGTCTTTCCTTCCCGTATCTCAAGCTACTCTATTATTTTGGTGGAAATTGCCACTCGCAGTGACCTCATTTCAGTAAGTTAACAAGGATCAGGAAGGTTTTGGGGTTTTACACAGTTTTTTTGCATAAGAAGTGATGATAAGAAGTGCAATTATTGTCACATGAGCAGGAACAGGCAGATTCAGTGAAGCTTGATGTCATGTGGCGCCCATCACTCCCCAAACTGGAAGCTGGGAAATCAGACAGCGATTGCCCAGATCCAGATGATTACTGTGAGGTATGTATTGACATAACTGATGCATCGCACTTGAACGCTATTTACTTAAGCACATTTCCTTTACTGGCATGTTTTGTTGAAGAGCATTTACTTTGAAGGTTTTATTTTGATTAGATAACTGGAGAAATTAAAAGCACTCAGTGTTCATAGTCAAATTTCTTGCAGCTGATAAAGAGATGCTGGTCCCAAAATGTCACCATGAGGCCAACATTTGAGCAGGTGAAAAAGATTCTTGGTAAAATGAACCCGCACAAGGTCAGCCCTGTGGATATGATGATGAACCTGGTATGTATCTTGTCTACTCAAGTCTTTCAAGTTTTATTCCAGTTATTAAAATAATACTGTCATTGAAAGCACAATAAGCATACAGTAATAATCATGCATTATTTTTTTTAGTCGCTCGAGTGTATATACACTCACCTAAAGTATTATTAGGAACACCTGTTCAATTTCTCATTAATGCAATTATCTAATCAACCAATCACATGGCAGTTGTTTCAATGCATTTAGGGGTGTGGTCCTGGTCAAGACAATCTCCTGAACTCCAAACTGAATGTCAGAATGGGAAAGATTTAAGCAATTTTGAGCGTGGCATGGTTGTTGGTGCCAGACGGGCCGGTCTGAGTATTTCACAATCTGCTCAGTTACTGGGATTTTCACGCACAACCATTTCTAGGGTTTACAAAGAATGGTGTGAAAAGGGAAAAGTAACCAGTATGCTGCAGTCCTGTGGGCGAAAATGCCTTGTTGATGCTAGAGGTCAGAGGAGAATGGGCCGACTGATTCAAGCTGATAGAAGAGCAACTTTGACTGAAATAACCACTCATTACAACCGAGGTATGCAGCAAAGCATTTGTGAAGCCACAACACGCACAACCTTGAGGCGGATGGGTTACAACAGCAGAAGACCCCACCGGGTACCACTCATCTCCACTACAAATAGGAAAAAGAGGCTACAATTTGCACAAGCTCACCAAAATTGGACAGTTGAAGACTGGAAAAATGTTGCCTGGTCTGATGAGTCTCGATTTCTGTTGAGACATTCAGATGGTAGAGTCAGAATTTGGCGTAAACAGAATGAGAACATGGATCCAGAGCATGGACTCCACTAGACCCCTGAAGGTGTGCTGTGGTATCTGGCACCAAGATGTTAGCAGCAGATCCTTTAATTCCTGTAAGTTGTGAGGTGGGGCCTCCATGGATCGGATTTATTTGTTCAGCACATCCCACAGATGCTCGATTGGATTGAGATCTGGAGAACTTGGAGGCCAAGTCAACACCTCAAACTCGTTCTCCTTAAACCATTCCTGAACCATTTTTGCTTTGTGGCAGGGCGCATTATCCTGCTGAAAGAGGACACAGCCACCAGAGAATACCATTTCCATGAAAGGGTGTACATGGTCTGCAATGGTTTAGCTAGGTGGTACGTGTCAAAGTAACATCCACATGGATGGCAGGACCAAGGTTTCCCAGCAGAACATTGCAACAAAATGCAATGCACTGTGTATTCTGACACTTTTCAATCAGAACCAGCATTAACTTATTGAGCAATTTGAGCTACAGTAGCTCGTCTGTTTGATCGGACCACACGGGCCAGCCTTCGCTCCCCACGTGCATCAATGAGCCTTGGCCGCCCATGACCCTGTCGCCGGTTCACCACTGTTCCTTCCTTGGACCACTTTTGATAGATACTGACCACTGCAGACCGGGAACACCCCACAAGAGCTGCAGTTTTGGAGATGCTCTGACCTTGTCATCTAGTCATCAAAATTTGGCCCTTGTCAAACTCACTCAAATCCTTACGCTTGCCCATTTTTCCTGCTTCTAACACATCAACTTTGAGAACAAAATGTTCATGTGCTGCCCAATATATCGCACCCACTAACATTAAGTGGGTGCATAGAGATAATATATTAAATAAAATTATGTTAAATTTACAGAAATATTTTAATAGTCGTATTTTTTATTTATGTTACTTAATTTAATTACTTTCACTGTTTTTTTTTTTCTAGATGGAAAAGTACAGTAAACATTTGGAAACAATTGTAGCCGAGAGAACACAGGATCTTCTTCAGGAAAAGCAGAAGACAGACCGTTTACTCTACAGTATGGAAGTCTATACGTGTACAAAATGTGTATATAGTGTACAAAAAAACTTGAAGACATGAACTGTTGTCCAAATGGTTCCACCTACTGGACATTTAAAGAACTTGTGCTATGACAGTTTCCAGCTTGATATTTCTGGTGAATTTATTAACATATATATACAAAAACATATATATAATAAATTATTATGTTTGTGTTAGGCATGCTACCAAAACCAGTAGCCGATGATCTTCGTCAGGGAAGCACAGCAGAGGCCCAGACTTACTCCAACGCCACTGTATATTTCAGGCAAGAATGAAAGCTATTAATGACTGAAACAATAAATATTTGCTTTTAAAGATGACGTGTCTTGTGACTTAGTGACATTTGGTTGTATATAATATTGTTCAAACGTTTGGGTTTGGTAAGCTTGTTTAATATCTTCTAAGCTTACCTGCATTTACAGTAAAAACAGTAATATTTGGAAATATTATTCCAATTTAAAGCTACACTGTGTAACTTTTTTAGTTTATTCTTAGCTAAAAACACTTAGTTCTTTCAAAAATATATGTGCTCATTAATGTATATTTACCTCTTTCAAGTAATAAAGTATTCTCGTAAGTTTATAATATGCCATTGAAAATACATACGGGTGAGGGGTTCGAATGGGGGTCGCCATGTTGCCCCTCCATCTTGAAAGTACATTAGCCAAAGAGGGACATACCCGTAAATTCAAGCTTCGCCTTTCGCGTTTTAACACTCGATGGCACTGTGTCGAATGTGAAGAGGGTGATTGCTGGATTGAACTGGAAGCCATGTTAATCTTGGACTAAATCGGCCACCGTAGGAGTTAAAACGAAATCGGAATTGGGAGGAACAGAAACTAATATTTACTGGATGGTCATATACCTTTTCACCACTAGATGGAGTAAAATATCACACAGTGTAGCTTTAAAATAACTTTTCCAGCCTAATATTTTTTTAATGTAGTCAGAATTTTTTGAAATAGCAATTTTTTTGCAACCTCTTTACTGTTACTTTTGTACAATTTAATGCATCATGCTGAATAAAAGTATATATATATTATATATATAGATTTTTTTTTTTAAAGTACTGATCCCAAACTTTTGAACTTGTTAGCATATTATAAATTAGTATATGATATATTAAAGAATATACATTATTTTGTGTTTCTTTTGGCCAGTGACATAGTGGGCTTCACCCAACTCTCGGGGTCCAGCACTCCTCACCAGGTTGTGGATTTCCTCAACAAGCTTTACACCACATTTGATGACATCATCGACAACTATGATGTGTACAAAGTGGAAACTATAGGAGATGCTTGTGAGTGCGGTTACAGAGATCCTGCTTCCTTTGTTTGTCACACTTTTGCATCATATTGCACAAAGATCAATGAAAACCCCCCTCCCTCCACAGATATGGTAGTCTCAGGAGTACCGAAAGAGAACGGGATCAATCACGCTGGGGAAATTGCCAGCATGGCGCTGGACTTGATCAGCGTCTGTCACATGTTTAAAATCCCACACATGCCCACCACACAGCTGAAGATACGGGCTGGCATTCATTCAGGTCAGCATGGCTTCCATTAATCATCTTTCCTTGAAATTAGCTTCAAGCTGGCCACCATTTTAACCAATTATTGTAAACTATGTCCTGTGGATGAGACTGTATTTTATGTTATCTTAGGCCCTGTTGTAGCTGGGGTGGTTGGCACCAAAATGCCCCGATACTGCTTATTTGGCGACACTGTAAACACTGCATCACGTATGGAGTCCACCAGTGAAGGTATTTGGGCAAACACAGCTGTTTACACAGCGTCAATTAGTAACTGATCCTGAAACTTCCGGGTGAATGGAATCTTGTAAATATTTGTCTTTTTATTGGACATAAAGGGATAAAACTGAATGTTGGTTATGTTTGGATCCAAATATTTCCTTTTCTTAAACTTCTGTGGAGATCAAAAAAAGCTAAACCTACTGTATCTACCTACTGTGATATTATTACTAAAAGTCTCTAGAGTGTTATGGATCATTATAAGACTTTTGGAAAACCATTTTCAAGTTGGCCTTGTCATTTCCATCCCACATGCCTTTAAGTTTCTTTTTGTTTTTTTTTACGATGCTCACAGCTTTAAAGATCCAGTGCAGTGGCTCTACAGCAGACCTCCTACACACACTTGGCGGCTATGTGCTAATGTGTCGTGGGTCTCTCAATGTGAAGGTAAGATGGTCAGTTCAGAGCACTTGTTTGTGTATGCAAAGAAGCCACCCACAGAGCTATTATTTTGCCTGTTGTAAACTTAGTGTGGTAAAATATTTAGTTCACTTACCCTGGTTGCCATGGCTAACTCAAAGATTCTTGCAAGAATCTTGATGAGATGGGAGGAAGGAAGAACGCAAACGTTTTGCAAGAGAACGCAAACGTTTCTCAGTGGAACGCAATACTTTTGTGAGAGAACGCAAAAGTTTTGCAAGAGAACGCAAAAGTTTCTCAGTGGAACGCGATACTTTTGTGAGAGAGCGCAAAAGTTTCTTAGTGGAATGCGATACTTTTGTGAGAGAACAGAAAAGTTTAGCAAGAAAACGCAAAAGTTTCTCAGTGGAACGTGATACTTTTGTCAGAGAACGCAAAAGTTTAGCAAGAAAACGCAAAAGTTTCTCAGTGGAACACGATACTTTTGTGAGAGAGCGCAAAAGTTTCTTAGTGGAATGCGATACTTTTGTGAGAGAACAGAAAAGTTTAGCAAGAAAACGCAAAAGTTTCTCAGTGGAACGCGATACTTTTGTGAGAGAACGCAAAAGTTTAGCAAGAGAACGCAAAAGTTTCTCAGTGGAACGCGATACTTTTGTGAGAGAACGCAAAAGTTTCTCAGTGGAATGCGATACTTTGTGAGAGAACAGAAAAGTTTAGCAAGAAAACGCAAAAGTTTCTCTGTGGAACGCGATACTTTTGTGAGAGAACGCAAAAGTTTTGCAAGAGAACGCAAAAGTTTCTCAGTGGAACGCGATACTTTTGTGAGAGAATGCAAAAGTTTAGCAAGAGAACGCAAAAGTTTCTCAGTGGAACGCGATACTTTTGTGAGAGAGCGCAAAAGTTTCTCAGTGGAATGCGATACTTTGTGAGAGAACAGAAAAGTTTAGCAAGAAAACGCAAAAGTTTCTCTGTGGAACGCGATACTTTTGTGAGAGAACGCAAAAGTTTCTCAGTGGAACGCGATACTTTTGTCAAAGAATGCAAAAGTTTAGCAAGAAAGCGCAAACGTTTCTCAGTGGAACGCGATACTTTTGTGAGAGAACGCAAAAGTTTAGCAAGAAAACGCAAAGCTTTCTCAGTGGAAACGCGATACTTTTGTGAGAGAACGCAAAAGTTTAGCAAGAAAACGCAAAAGTATCTCTGTGGAACGTGATACTTTTGTGAGAGAACAGAAAAGTTTAGCAAGAAAACGCAAAAGTTTCTCTGTGGAACGCGATACTTTTGTGAGAGAACGCAAAAGATTAGCAAGAAAACGCAAAATTTTCTCAGTGGAACGCGATACTTTTGTGAGAGAGCGCAAAAGTTTCTCAGTGGAACGCGATACTTTTGTGAGAGAACGCAAAAGATTAGCAAGAAAACGCAACATTTTGTGAGAGAACGCAAAAGTTTTGCAAGAGAACGCAAAAGTTTCTCAGTGGAACGCGATACTTTTGTCAGAGAACGCAAAAGTTTAGCAAGAAAGCGCAAAAGTTTCTCAGTGGAACGCGATACTTTTGTGAGAGAACGCAAAAGTTTAGCAAGAAAACGTAAAATTTTTGCAAGAAAACGTAAAATTTTAGCAAGAGAACGCAAAAGTTTTGCAAGAAAACGCAAAAGTTTCTCAATGGAAAAGCGATACTTTTGTGAGAGAACGCAAAAGTTTATCAAGAAAACGCAAAATTTTCTCAGTGGAACGTGATACTTTTGTGAGAGAGCGCAAAAGTTTCTCAGTGGAACACAATACTTTTGTGAGAGAACTCAAAAGATTAGCAAGAAAACGCAAAATTTTCTCAGTGGAACGCGATACTTTTGTGAGAGAGCACAAAAGTTTCTCAGTGGAACGCGATACTTTTGTGAGAGAACGCAAAAGTTTAGCAAGAAAACGTAACATTTTTGCAAGAAAACGTAAAATTTTAGCAAGAGAACGCAAAAGTTTAACAAGAAAACGCAAAAGTTTCTCAATGGAAACGCAATACTTTTGTGAGAGAGCACAAAAGTTTTTCAGTGGAAAGCGATACTTTTGTGAGAGAACGTAAAAGTTTTGCAAGAGAACGCAAAAGTTTCTCAGTGGAACGTGATACTTTGTGAGAGAACGTAAAAGTTTTGCAAAAAAACGTAACAGTTTCTCAGTGGAACGCGTGATAATTTTATGATTTTTTTTTATTTTTACACGTTTTTTTGTCCCATCTAATATTCCCATCTCCATGTCCCTTTAGGTGCTCCGTAGCATTCCTGCTTGACAAGATCATTATAATGTGCTGATATATGTTGTGGAAAAATAAACTGTATATGTCTTTACAAAATAAGTCAAAGTAAGTTTTTTTTTATTTTATTATTTGTGTACTCGTCCTCATAATTTTTTATATTTATTTTATTATATATAATTGCTAATATTGTTTATTAATTGTATTAATAATAATATTAAATTATTTTGATATTATTATTGTTATATATTATGAAATTATTATAATATTTTTATCATAATATTTATATTATTTATAATAGTTTTTTTTATGAACTGATCTGGAATATTATAAGTCCTTGTACCAAATCAATCTTCTATTGATGTTTTTATTCCTGAGATGATGGTGTATGGTCCCCAGAGGCTGAACTCAAGACCTCAGCTCAGCTGTGCCTCTCAATTAGGGCTCGGCCTCAGCTGGCTTTTGTGTTTTCACTTAAGTGCAGTCTGTTCATTATGCACAAGCAAATACTCACCTCTGCTCTCGCTCCACTCTTTCTTTCTTTTGTATGATGCTGTCCTTCAGGCCATTGTGTTTAAGATACACTGGAGGAGATTTACTGATTGTGACTCTTTGTTGAACAGGGCAAAGGCGAAATGACAACTTGGTGGCTGGAAGCCAAAAGAGACCCTTTGAGCTGGGAAGATGAACCTTTGGGTGTTCCCATTCCTGTTAGCAATTAACTTGTGCTTTAACAAATAAATGTTTAGCAAATATGCTAACTGATTTAATTCAAGTGTATAATTACTGTTGGTGCATATGTATGTGCAAAGTATTACATTTGATTGCTGCTATGATGAAATGTTGCTGCTGTCATTGTGTATTAGACAAAAAATGTAGTAAAATAAGTTTTGTCTGGAAGATTTAAAAATCGTCTTTTCCATAGGAAGGGCAAAGGGTGTTTGTAGAGACAACCTTTCATTAAAAGAAATATATTTGTGGTTATTTTATCTTCATCAGTGCATAATTTGTATTTGAAAGTATATGCTGAAATAAAAAAAAATGTTGCTTGTCTGATGTAAATGTGCTTATGTTTACTATTGCATTTAGGTAGATTGTTACTATAACTAGCCTATTTTAGTTTTTAGCACCTGCATTGACTGCGACCAAGTCTATTGGTCGATGTTCCGCGGGGGTGCATGGGTTACAGCCAATGACACGCCCTCGTATTTGTTGCACGGCAACGCGTTTGCTTGTGACTGTTTTCCTTCAAGGTTGAGCTGTGTTGAACGCGCCTGCATCAATGTAACTACGTGCCACAATAAGACGCTTTAATACGCACATTTCAGCGGGAAAATGTTTCAATCTATGCAAATGTCTGGAAATGAAGCTGACAAGCCTCACGAGTGCTCTTGAACGCCAAAAGATACGGGGTAAGTGAACCTCTGATGGTTTATTTACAACTTACAGTCCTCGATTGTTAACAGTCTGCTATTCCTTAATAGTAAAGATTTCGTTTTTATGTCGCATTATCATCATGTCATTTTGTGTATATTCAGCGTCCTAATGCAGAAATCCTTCTTCTCACCTTAACCTACTTTAGACCTGATCAGTTAGGTGTGTTGCCTACAATCCAATAATACTGAGCTTCTCATGGATTTCTGTGTTCAGTCTTTTGGTGTAATAGCTTATTTTATATATTTATTTGACATGTTTACATCTCAGTACTCACATTTATAATTGATTTATGGATTTTTTTTATATTTACATAGTTTTATAGCATGGAATATTAAAATGTTATCTTTGAAAACAATGGAAATTGCTATAGTAATCATCCATTTTTTTTTCAAATCACTATATACACAGATCAGATATAACATTATGACCAGTGACAGGTGAAGTGAATAACTGATTATCTCTTCATCACGGCACCTGTTAGTGGGTGGGATATATTAGGCAGCAAGTGAACATTTTGTCCTCAAAGTTGAAGCAGGAGAAATGGGCAAGCGCAAGGATTTGAGTGAGTTTGACAAGGGGCAAATTGTGATGGCTAGATGACTGGGTCAGAGCATCTCCAAAACTGCAGCTCTTGTGGGGTGTTCCCGGTCTGCAGTGGTCAGTATCTAACAAAAGTGGTCCAAGGAAGGAAGGAACAGTGGTGAACTGGCGACAGGGTCATGGGCGGTCAAAGCTCATTGATGCACGTGGGGAGCGAAGGCTGGTCTGTGTGGTCCGATCTTACAGACGAGCTACTGTAGCTCAAATTGCTCAAGAAGTTAATGCTGGTTCTGATAGAAAGGTGTCAGAATACACAGTGCATCGCAGTTTGTTGCGTATGGGGCTGCATAGCCGCAGACCAGTCAAGGTGCCCATGCTGACCCTTGTCCACCGCTGAAAGCGCCAACAGTGGGCACGTGAGTATCAGAACTGGACCACGGGGCAGTGGAAGAAGGTGACCTGGTCTGATGAATCATGTTTTCTTTTACATCACATGGATGGCTGGGTGCGTTCCCCACTTACCACTTACCTGGGTTCCCCACTTACCTGGTGAACACATGGCACCAGGATGCACTATGGGAAGCAGGCAAGCTGACGGAGGCAGTGTGATGCTTTGGAAAACTTTGGTTCTGCAAGTAAACTTTGGGTCCTGCCATCCATGTGGATGTTACTTTGACACGTACCACAGACCATGCACACCCTTTCATGAAAACGGTATTCCCTGGTGGCTGTGGTCTCTTTCAGCAGGATAATGCGCACTACCATAAAGCAAAAATGGTTCTGGAATGGTTTGCGGAGCACAACAATGAGTTTGAGGTGTTGACTTGGCCTCCGAATTCCCCAGATCTCAATCCAATTGAGCATCTGTGAGATGTGCTGAACAAACAAGTCCGATCCATGGAGGCCCCACCTCGCAACTTATAGGAATTAAAGGATCTGCTGCTAACATCTTGGTGCCAGATACCATGGCACACCTTCAGGGGTCTAGTGGAGTCTATGCCTCAAAGGGTCTGGGCTGTTTTGGCAGCAAAAGGGGGACCAACACAATATTAGGATATTATTAGGGCATAATGCTATGCCTGATCAGTGTATAATTGATTATTGGTTATTGGTTTTAAAATGAAGATGGTGGGGCACCATTGACTCCCATAGTATTTGTTCCATACTATGGAAGTCAGTGGTGCCACACAACTGTTTGTTTACAAACATTCTTCAAAATCTTTTACTTATTTTTTTCTTTCTTTTACTTACACAGATTTAGAACAGCTTGATGTGAGTAAACGATGACACAATTTTCATTTTTGGGTGAACTGTCCCTTTAAAGGCACCATATGTAAGATTTTTTGGATTAAAATTATTCCAAATCCTTTAGAGCAATGTTATATATTTTGTAAACTTGTGCATTTACATTATCCCAAATGTTTCTAAGAATGTTTAAATGCATTCTGTGTCTGTGCATCTACTATCAATGACATCATACCCGCGTTACCCTCAATTTTTTTTTTTCACATTGTGTCATCATTGGTTTTGACATTCTTTGTGACTAAATGTCTTCTGACCATATTATACAGTATTTTAATTATTAACTCTTCAATTTCGGGCTGATCTTTAGAAAAGTTTATCGCTGATCTTCATAATGCAGACTTTGAATACGGTACACAAGTCATAGACTACATATATAGGGTTTTCATTTAGTGTTTTCTCCTTTTTTGAGCTTGGCAAATGTTGTAACAGAGGTGTCTTCACACCAGTCGTAAAAACCATAATGATTTTGAACTGTAAAAAGCCTTAACGTGCTTGTAGTAGAACTTGTAATTACAATGGCTGTGTCCGAAAGCTTAAAAATGCTGTCTTCGGAGGACGCATTCCAAGGTAGGAAGGCATCAAGGCCAATGTTAGCTTCACTTCCTGTCTCATGAGATGCCTTCATCTGATTGATTTTTGAAAGCAGCATAGATGTTCTACTCCGTGACAGTTGAGCAAAAAAAAAAAAAAAACATGGCATCTGATAGTTGTGGTTGGTGGTCAGTTTGTGTGTAAATGTACGTTTTTGACCAACGTTTTCCACTTTTGATGTTATTTCTATCAAGAAATTTCTATTGTAGTAATGAAATATTTGCTATGTTTTCATCAAACCTCACTCTATTTTTATTTGTAGATCCATAAAACATTACACTGCCTCGGAAGTCTGTCTGAAATCAGTTTAGTGAGGTACCTTGGTATGCAAACACTGCCTACAAAGTCTGATAGCGCAGCAAGGCTTGGTTTGGACTGACAAAAGCAAGTAAATAATGACAATAAGCTAAATATTAATTTTCAATCAATTCCATTCGTCATATTAAGTCATTAGAACATAGGTGATATAAGTAACAGAGATTTCACATCGGTGCTCCAGATAACCAAATTCTCGTGGGAAAAGGGAAAGATTAGGAGGCTCAAAATACTCTGGAAAGTTATTTTAAGGACAAGTTCCCCTCCTAACCTCATTTAGAGCAGTATTCCCATTCACTTGTAACCGTAACAGCATGCACAAGTAATCTTGAGAGAAATCTTTAGACTGCATTTTTTAATGCAGATTATTTTATGTATGTGTACATTTCTTGCTCTTTTCCAGAACATATAGGCATTATTGACTAGAATGTCTCCTTCAAGACTCTACACAGCATCTGTGATGCCTCCTCTGCCTTTAAGTTCTTTCAGTGTCTCAAGCAACTTCTGCACGGAAGAGAATATCTCTGAGTGCATTCTGTACATCAATCAGGTAGGTGTTCTTATATTTGTCTGCAGCTTGTCTTGTGGGTTCGAAGAAGAAGAATCTAGACAAGAACAAACTTGGACTCGCATGGCAATGGCATGAGTACATCTGCCACTCTTTACATTCACAGGAGTTGTCGTCCCTGTGCTTTCCGCCAATTTTCCGAAACTCAGACGGCATTCGTGATCTGGATGCTGTGGTTGCCCTTAACAACATGTATGACTTGCTTCAGCTACACCGTCGAACTGTTGGAATGATGGAGGAGCTGGAGGTGGAGCAGCTCAAGTCCAGCAGTGACCTCCACTACCAACACCTCACCAACTCCAGACTAAAGGTTTGGCTTTTTTATTACATACAAACAAATGCAATGCAATGGTGAGAAATAAAGCTTTTTTCTTGCAAATTACGAGTTTATATCTCGCAATTTGTACTTCATTTCTCTTTCGATATACTCTCCATTGCAAGAAAAAGAGTCAGATTTGCAATTTTTTTAAATCTCACAATTCTGACTTTTCTCCTCACAATTGGAGTTATAAAATCAGAATTGTGGGATATAAATTCACAATTGCAAGAAAAAAGTACGAATTGCGACTTCTCACAATTCTGACTTTTTTCTTGCAATTGCAAGTTATAAAGTCTAATTCTGTGGAAAAAAAGTCTGACTTTTTCCTCAGAGTTCAGAGTTATAAAGTCAGAATTGCGGGATATAAACTCGCAATTTCAAGAAAAAGTAAGAAGTTATAAAGTCCAATTCTATGGAAAAAAATCTGACTTTTTCCTCAGAATTGCAAGTTGATCTCTCACAATTCTGACTTTATAACTTGCAATTGGGGAAAAAAAAGAGTCAGAATTGCGAGTTTATATCACAATTCTGACTTCTTTTTTTTTCTTCTGTAAACTCACAATTGCAAGAAAAAAGTCAGATTTGCAATTTTTTTTAAATCTCACAATTCTGACTTTTTCTCCTCACAATTGCGAGTTATAAAGTCAGAATTTTGGGATATAAATTCACAATTGCAAGAAAAACAGTATGAATTGAATGAATTACTTTTTATCTCACAATTCTGACTTTTTTCTTGCAATTGCAGGTTATAAAGTCCAATTCTGTGGAAAAAAAATCCGACTTTTTCTTCAGAATTGCAAGTTGATATCTCACAATTCTGACTTTATAACTTGCAGTTGGTGAAAAAAAAGAGTCAGAATTGCGAGTTTATATCACAATTATTTTTTTTCTTCTATAAACTCACAATTGCAAGAAAAAAGTCAGATTTGCAATTTTTTTTAATCTCACAATTCTGACTTTTTCTCCTCACAATTGCGAGTTATAAAGTCAGAATTTTGGGATATAAATTCAGAATTGCAAGAAAAACTGTATGAATTGAATGAATGACTTTTTATCTCACAATTCTGACTTTTTTTTTCTTGCAATTGCAGGTTATAAAGTCTAATTCTGTGGAAAAAAATCTGACTTTTTCCTCAGAATTGCAAGTTGATATCTCACAATTCTGAATTTATAACTTGCAATTGGGGAAAAAAAGACTTCTTTTTTTTCTTCTTTATATTAACAAATGATAACTAATGCAACTTTATTGTAAAGTGTTACTGTTTTTCCAGTAAAATAAACAACTTTTCACTGTTTTGTAGGACCAGCTTGAACTTTCGAAAAAGGAAAACATGCGCTTGCACGAGAGAGAGCGCCAGCTGGAAAATAATTCGAAGACTTTGCAAAATTGCCTAAAAGATACAAAAGAAGAGGTATGAAAAATGAATGAGAAATCTGCAAAGTTGGACCTCATGTACTGTTTTTTTTGTTTGTTCTACAGTGGTGGTGATCCACAGTCTTTTGTCAAATCAAATATGGTCTTTACTTTAATAGGTGCAAAGGCTACAGGGTATCATTGCAAGCCGTGCCACACAATACAACCATGACATTAAAAGAAGAGAAAGGGAGCACAACAGAGTAAAGGAGCGCCTCAATCAACTACTCATTGCCAAAAAGGAAAATAAACAAGGTAATATGTATTACTTGTATATCAACCAATAATATAATATATACATACAATATTAGGAATACATACTCTACCATTGAAATGTTTGAGGTCGTATGATGTTTTTGAAAGAAATATTTTATGCTCATCAAGGCTGTGTTCACACTTGATGTCTTTTTTGACAAGAAAAAGTTGACAAGCACTCTTTTAGTAAAAAAGAAAGAAAGCTGGAAACGTTTGGTTCCAATAATAGCCGAGGGTGACTTTTGTTGCTATAACAACAGTTGCAACACGAGTGCACATAGGTGCAGATACAAAATGTCAAGAAAGTTGGCTCTTGCGTTGGCTTTTGAAGTTAACGGGGAGGAGAATGTCGGTTCACAGCGACGTTTGTGGGTGCACGATATTATACGGGGAAGAAAACAGTATGATGCTAACAATAATTTAGTCCAGGAGCTCCGGATTCATTATTATTATTATTATTATTATTATTATTATTATATATTATTTCATATATTATTATTATTATTATATATCATTGTGCTCATATCATATATCTCTTTGTGCTCCGACACTAGCACAATTAGTCGATCTACCGGCACCCTCTCCATTTTTCTTGTTGTTATGGAAACGAGTCAGGTCTTGCTACTTGCTTGTGATTGGTCAGCTGTCAAAAAGGCGCTTGACATAGGGCATTTGTACCAGAAAACATAAACTTTTATGAGCTGCAGAAAAAGACGTTGGCGTTTAAAAAAGCACAACTTTTTTGAAAACACGGTTTACTCCATAGGATAATGTAAAACAGACGCTGGCAGCTTCAAAAAACACGTCAAGTGTGAACACGCCCCAAGGCTGCATTTATTCGATAAAAAATACAGTACAAAAATATTATAATTTCTGTACTACTGTACTCTGTCAGGAATGGAAGTTTTGAATTATGTTGGAAGGTCGGACGGTAGGAGATGTCTTTGGAAAACTGGAAAAACTGAATCCAGGTAAAATACATAATCGTTTGGGTTTTTTTTGTTGCAGTTTTAATTGTTCTCCTTCAGTATAATATCATATAAAAACTTTAGACATTATTATTTATTTATTTATTTTTCAGACATGAGGGAGAGATGTACAAAACTCTTCTCAATGAATTTGATAACCGTCAGAGGGAGTTAATGATGGAAAACATAGAGCTGAAGAAAGTGCTTCAACAAATGAAACGAGAGATGGTGGGGGTTTTAAATTCAAAGAAGACATGCCAAAAGGAAGAGAAACAGAGCAATAATGTGGATCAGGTTAGACTGTCATGTTCATAACAACCATTATACACTAAACACTAATGTTTTTTCTGTGTTTGCTGTATTTGTGTTATTTTTATTTTTAAGATATGGCACTGATAAAGAGTTGAGCTTCAAATGTTTTGCACTTTTTTGCACGTCTTTTTGAACGCCTCTGTTAAAGGGTCATGAAACCCCAAAACAAATTATGAGATGTGAACAGCTATGTACAGGCTGCACATCACTGAAAACACTTAAAGCACTCGTTTTACATTTTACCAAGAAGTGGAAATTGGTTATATTTGCGTTTTTTCTGGTTATATTTTTAAAATACATCAAGGTGCCCTTAACCCAGTTTTTTCCCCTCCATGGTCATGTTTTAATATTCATGTGTCTGTATAATGAGCGTGTTGTAGGTCTGTGTTTTATTGGTTGTTGTCTCCCCTCTTCCCCCTCAACACTCACACTTTTCCACAGCTTTACACGCCCATTTTTAGAGACTTTTTGCAAGTCTGAGGTGTGAAACGACCAGGCTAAAACAAGGGGGTTTCATGACACTTTAAAGTATAATAGATGAACAGTTGGAGAGCCTTTGCCCTATTCCTTTTTTCTACTTTTTGATTTACGCACCCAGTAAGTTATATGCATATACATTTGGCTCTACACCATTTCTTACACCATATTTTTAAGATATTGACATTTTTAACATATTAACATATTTCATTTGATCACATTTCAGTTGACTCTGCCTACAAATTCAGATGACGAGGAACCCTTGAAAGGACCTTCTGAGATGTCCTGTGATCACGCTCGAGAGAAACTCACTAACAGCATTCGTCAGCAGTGGAGGAAACTCAAACATCATGTTGAGAGACTGGACAGCCAAGGTAGCGGATGATGCTTACAGTTTTTTAGAACTAAGGGTTTTTTTCACACTTGACAGGTTTGGTTCGATTAAAATGAACTCGAGCAACTGCTCTCCTTGTGCGGATAAATTGAATAAGTGTGAACGCCACCATCTGAACCCTGGTGCGCAGGGTTCAGATGGTTCAGATGGAAGTGGACAGAGGAAAAAATCGTTCTGAAAATAATTCCAACAATATCGTTATAGTTGAAGTGTGGACTGTTCTAGCAGTGAATAGCAATGATTTTTAGTATTGTCTCATCGAGGTGAAAAGCTGTCTTGCGTCATATTGTCATGGTGAAGTGTGAGGGTGAAGTTGTGTGAGGGATAGAATATGCCACAGCAACGTTTACATTACGCCTCCACTGTCGTTTTGTTTTTTATAGAAATAAAAACAATTTAATTCCAGAGGATAACGGTCGCTTCAATTCATCAGCTCATCCAACGCGAACTCTTCGAGCTGTACATAGTGCGTAGACTCAAACACGAATTGTGAGAAGACCAACAGGACGTGGCGGAGGATTCGTTGCGCAACAGAATCGTCAGACAAATGGTCTTATTTTTGTAAAATGCGTGTTCAGCCTCACCACTCCCTATTCATAGAGTACGTGTGATTGCGAAATTGAAAGTGAATGCAAACCCGAGTTAGGGCTGGACGATTAACCGAAAACTAATCGAAACCGAAATTTAGAACCTCTAATCAACGTAATTTTCCCATGTCGGTTATTTCGGTTTTCACGTGACTCCGCCCCGTTAGTCACATCAAGTGCAGTTTGCAGGCACACAGAAAGATGCAGGAGCAGTTATCTTTGTTTATAGATGCTCATAATTACTATGGTAATTGCATGTTTTACACAGTTTATACAGGTAAGTTAATCGCTGTTCTTATATGCGCTGATACACACAGACACGGCACGCGCAAGCCCCAAAGTCAGATCACTTTCACTTGCGTCCTCATGAAGTTTTTCAATAAAATGAGTTTAAAGGCTTGCCAGTTTGAACATTGAAGCGATTTTAGACCATCAGATGTGTATTATGTTGATCTAATGCCTGATATATTCTGACACACGAACACTTACAGACAGTAGCTCGCACATCACGTGAAGATCGCGTGCAGAGAGGAGCGCAGAAACTCATTGTCAACGCTGTCCTGTGATTTATCACTAAAGTAGCTTAGAAACTCAACCGTTATAACATAGATTTTAATACCTTTGAAGTAAGTACAAACCACAGCTTCATAATTAAGAGACGGTATGACTAATTCACACACGCAATCACTCTCTCGTTAATGCATTCAAATAAATGTAATGTAGGCCTATGTGCTAATTTATCTGTATCTGATGTACAACAAGCAGAAATCTGCCCCATAGACAATAACTGCTGAAAGTGAACCATTTCCTTCAAGTATTTTAAAATCACAAAGAAATGCACTTTTTCATTAGAAAAAAATATCCCACCTTTTAATAGTAGAACATATAGTGAGGAAAATAAGTATTTGAACACCCTGCTATTTTGCAAGTTCTCCCACTTAGAAATCATGGAGGGGTCTGAAATTGTCATCTTAGATGCATGTCCACTGTGAGAGACATAATCTAAAAAAAAAAAATCCAGAAATCACAATGTATGATTTTTAAACTATTTATTTGTATGAAACAGCTGCAAATAAGTATTTGAACACCTGAGAAAATCGATGTTTAATATTTGGTACAGTAGCCTTTGTTTGCAATTACAGAGGTCAAACGTTTCCTGTAGTTTTTCACCAGGTTTGCACACACTGCAGGAGGGATTTTGGCCCACTCCTCCACACAGATCTTCTCTAGATCAGTCAGGTTTCTGGCCTGTCGCTGAGAAACACGGAGTTTGAGCTCCCTCCAAAGATTCTCTATTGTGTTTAGGTCTGGAGAATGGCTAGGCCACGCCAGAATCTTGATATGCTTCTTACAGAGCCACTCATTGGTTATCCTGGCTGTGTACTTCGGGTCATTGTCATGTTGGAAGACCCAGCCTCGACCCATCTTCAATGCTCTAACTGAGGGAAGGAGGTTGTTCCCCAAAATCTTGCAATACATGGCCCCGGTCATCCTCTCCTTAATACAGTGCAGTCGCCCTGTCCCATGTGCAGAAAAACACCCCCAAAGCATGATGCTACCACCCCCATGCTTCACAGTAGGGATGGTGTTCTTGGGATGGTACTCATCATTCTTCTTCCTCCAAACACGTTTAGTGGAATGGGTTATAAAAGTTATATTTTGGTCTCATCTGACCACATGACTTTCTCCCATGACTCCTCTGGATCATCCAAATGGTCATTGGCAAACTTAAGACACGCCTTGACATGTGCTGATTTAAGCAGGGGAACCTTCCGTGCCATGCATGATTTCAAACCATGACGTCTTAGTGTATTACCAACAGTAACCTTGGAAACGGTGGTCCCAGCTCTTTTCAGGTCATTGACCAGCTCCTCCCATGTAGTTCTGGGCTGATTTCTCACCTTTCTTAGGATCATTGCGACCCCACAAGGTGAGATCTTGCATGGAGCCCCAGTCCGAGGGAGATTGACCGTCATGTTTAGCTTCTTCCATTTTCTAATGATTGCTCCAACAGTGGACCTTTTTTCACCAAGCTGCTTGGCAATTTCCCCGTAGCACTTTCCAGCCTTGTGGAGGTGTACAATTTTGTCTCTAGTGTCTTTGGACAGCTCTTTGGTCTTGGCCATGTTAGTAGTTGGATTCTTACTGATTGTATGAGGTGGACAGGTGTCTTTATGCAGCTAACGACCTCAAACAGGTGCATCTAATTTAGGATAATAAATGGAGTGGAGGTGGACATTTTAAAGGCAGACTAACAGGTCTTTGAGGGTCAGAATTCTAGCTGATAGACAGGTGTTCAAATACTTATTTGCAGCTGTATCATACAAATAAATAGTTTAAAAAAAAACATGTATTATGATTTCTGGTTTTTTTTTTTAGATTATGTCTCTCACAGTGGACATGCACCTACGATGACAATTTCAGACCCCTCCATGATTTCCAAGTGGGAGAACTTGCAAAATAGCAGGGTGTTCAAATACTTATTTTCCTCAATGTATTTACAGTACAAACCTTATCAGTGAACTATGAGGGCAAAAAAGGGACAGCAACATTTAAAAAATAAAATTGTAATCAAGGTAAAATGTTCAATTAATCAAGATTTTTATTTTTGGTCAAATCGTTACAGCCCTAACCCGAGTGCGCATTCAAACGCGATTTCAATAAGTTAACGCTGTTTGAAAGCAAATATCTCCCAATATGAATACTATCTTAGGCTGGGCTGTGTAGTTAACCAGCTCTGTATAATGCTTGAAGAAAAATTCTGTCTCTATTTGCACTTTGAATATTGAGGTACTTTGATTATGGTTGCACTTATTGTTTGCAATTAATATCTATGATCAATTTGTGAAAAGGAATTCAGTTAGGAGGTGCAAAAGTTGTAGAAGTTCATAAATCATGTGCAGTTCTAAGGTCTGAAGAGACAATCATACAGGAAAGATTGTCTCTTGAGTTTGTGGCAAAGTCAGTTGAGTTTGTGGCAAAACCTTTTACAATGCTTGAGTATGTCTTTTACTGCATTTGATAATTCATTTCATAAAGTAGAACTGACATGACATTACAGGTTGATGAAATGCATGACTAGAAAAATCATCTGAAGGTGCATTTTGAAACGTTTTAACTAATCAACTTGTAATGAATGTCATTTCAGTTCTATTAATGCCGCACCCTAATGCCGAGTTCACACTGCACAAAGTAGTCAGATCACTGTTCTTTTCACACTGCACAACTATTTGGGGTAGCATTCAGTTGCTGCTGTGTGCATATTGCACGATGGATTGGCGACAGGGGATTACATATTGCATGACTTTACAATAGGAAGAATCACAGACATCTCTGTCCGGTCCGCAAACTACATTTCACAACCAAACACCCTTGATAAGTGATAAGGAGATAACGCAAGATCATGCGTGTGTGAGACTGGAGTTCTCGCGCGAGACTGGAATTGTTATTAAAAAAGATAGCCTGCAAGAAGCTTGTGATACAAATTCTCTGTGCGTCGATTTGCAACGAAAAAGGATGAAAAGAAAAAAAGATTATGCAGGAGGAAATGGTTGGGAAGAAGCGGGGAGCAAGGATTGTGTTCTGCAAACAGAGTTGGAGGTAAATAAATCATTTTGCAATGTGCTGCTTTGTTTCTGTTTGATAGAATTGTAAATACTGATATTCTGGTCTATAACTCCTCCACGAACAACCCGCTGCCCTGTATCTTGCTCTCTCATTGGCTGTGGGTCAACGCTGATGTAATCAGTCAGAACACGTTTCACACAGCAGGATTTTGAATTGCCGAAAGGTCAAGATATTTAGCATGCCAAATATTTCACGGGCATTTACGACTCATTGTCAATTCCCTCAAATCGCATCTTTGATAATTCACGCTGTGTGCTTGTCACTGGTGTGAACGAGCACTGATTTGCATGGGTCTTTTTTTTGTGGCGATTTCACAAAACCTGTCCGCAAGTGAAAATCGGGGCTATAATCGTGCAGTGTGAACTCGGCATAAGCCTCACCTTTTTGTTCATCACTGCCTTTTCTGATGTGTTTCTTTTGTGGCTTTATCATCCAATGCATACAACTTAGACATATAAAGCTATTGTAAAATAAATGAACAGATACTGTTATTATATTTTGTGTTGCAACATCAATGGTACAAGCTGGAGACAGTGAAGAGATGATCGCCAAACAACTCCATGAAGAGGAAATAGAGAGACTCAAACAAGAAATTCAGCAGTGCAAAGAGTTTATTCAGACTCAACAACAACTTCTGCAAGTAAGTAGAGGCATAGTTTCATTCAGTCTTTTCAGAGCCATTAGCTGCGTTTACATGGACCCTTACATTCCGATTGTAATTTGACTAGTAGCACAGTCTGAATTAAAGTCACATGTCAATCGGAATGAATTGGCCAAATCCAATTAATTTCATTTGGATTGTAAGGGGTGGTTTAAACCTTTTCTAATCCGATTGAGAGGGCATTTAAAGGGCATATTGCAGGTTAGAGACTCCAGTCAATGTATAGAAAAATAATGTAGGAACTAGATTTTCTTTAAAATATACTTTAAAATACGCTATTAAGGCTTTTGGAGTCGTTTTTGTGAGAAAATTTACTTCCGCATCTCAAAATGCCAAAACCGGACGTGACGTAACGAGAGGGAGTGCGGTGAATTTCAGCGATAGGAAAACAATGGATCGCAATGACCGTTCGGACGCTGAGGACATTATGTTTATTAATACTCATATGGCAGACCACAGCCATACAATTATGACACACAATTAGGGACAGACCAGGATTAGACAGAACAATGATCAGAGGAGACAAATTGAGTTGTTGTGTGAGGAGAAACAGTGGCTAATACCTGCTAATATCCGTACACACTAAACATTGTAATATAACGTTAGCGGTTTCTCATCACGACTGATTTGGTAATTAGCAAATGTTTAAAAAACAAGACTCACGTCACAGTGCACAGTTCACATTTTCTCCGAGCAGCATCTCTGACGGATCCGTGATCGTCACATCTCCCGCCGGCAGCCGAACCACAGACACTATAGTGTTATTGTGTTTATCCTTTATTCATTAATTCTGTATTATGGGTTTATGTCGTGCTGATTCACCGATAGTGTGAGGATGTACGTATATGACTTTATGAGTATGTATTTTAGTGAACTTGAATGTACATAAATTTCGAAAAAGTGTGAGACTGTATTCATGTGTTAATGTACATACTTTGTATTCATCAATGTAAACACGACGGCAAATAAGCATCGCGTGTGGATGTTTATTAATTTAATATCATCCTTTAGGCAATGATATTAAACTGGCTGTGTGACACGTGAGGCTCGAGCCGCGCTGAAAGCGCATGCTAGAAATAGAACCGACGAGACACGCAAGTGTGTTGGAAGCGTTTCCAGGCAGAATAGAATAGGAAAAGCTGTTTGTCATTTTGACACAAATACATATTAATAAATTACATTTTGATGTTTGAAAGTCTCTAGGTTTTGACATAAATGCAGATATAATTGTAATTAAGAAAAAAAAAAAATCTCGATTTTCAAATATTGCACCTGTCAATACAGAACGAAATATTCTGTAGCCTATTTTGCCGTCAATACTGCCGACATTGGGTGCGACATCAGCCCTAGTTCAGTAGTCAGGGCACTGATCAGGGAGTCAGCCCATTGACTTATGTCCTGATCAATGCCCTGACTACTGAACTAGGGAGCTGATTGAATCCTGGTCTTTGCTGTATCAGTAGGTTTAACATGAAGTATAGTCCTCCCTGTACGTCACCTAGCAGCAGCAGCACCGCGTCAGACACGCTTCTGGTGTGTAAAGACATAAAAAACGCCATGTTCACGCCACGCAGCCAGTGTGTAGCCGGCCTTACATTAGTATAACAATGTTTGACTCAATCATTTTGCCGGGATGATAATCCTCCGGTCTAAAGCACTACACACACCACCGCGTGTTTCGAGGCAGATGCATAAGAGAAGTCCCGTTTCTTAACCTGCACAAAATGCCACCATGCAGAATTCCTAACTTTATTTTTTTTTTTTTGGAAACTTGTGGACTCGGATGTCTTGACAGGCTGGACACAATAATTTACCATTATGATAAACTGGAATAGAAAAACTACCGAAAATACACAGACTTGTACTGAATACCAACCTATTCTGCACTGAGCCAACGCTGAGCTCGGCAAGTGACTCCCTCTCGTGACGTAATATGACGCGATGTTGAAAAAAAAGCACTTTTTACAAGCGGCCAACGAAATGGCCACTTTATCCACTAAATTTGTGCTCTTATGTCTTTTTAAAACATTTTAAATCCTGCATTACTTTTTCATATGGTATTTTCATACAAGGTTATATATTAATCTCGAAATTTTTTTACCTGCAATATTCCCTTTAAACACTTGATCCGATTGAAAACCTTAACTGGAAAGTACTGTGCATGTGCAATGATGTAGAGATGGTGTAATGACGTATGATGCGTGGAATGACCTGTTGTTGAACGATGTGTCATAAATGACTGTCATGTCATTCGAAAATTCTCCTTCCACTCATCACCTGGGAAGTGGAGCCGGACAACGTGCCAGACTTGGAATCTCATCCACAGACGCCTTGTTTTGGGAGCAGGAAGGGCCGCACAAAAAACTGGAAATTCTGTATATTTGTGCAGTGCGTGCATGTAAAAAAATTTGAATCCGATTTGAAGCTTGTGACCTATAAACGCGCCCATCAACCTGTTCACTTTATTTAGTGTTCATTAATTAATTAATTCCGATTGAAACAAAAGGTGTCCATTTAAACGTAGCTGTTGATGCTTATAAATGCAAGTAAACACAAGTAGAGCTGCTTTCCTGGACCAGTGTATATATATATATATATATATATATATATATATATATATATATATATATATATATATATATATATATATATATATATATATATATATATATATATATATATATATATATAATATACATTTTTTTTTTTTTTTTTTTTACAGCAACAGCTCAACACACCCTGTGATGAGGAGACTGCAGCTGTTCTGAATGATTCCTACATGCTGGAAGAGAAGGAACGCTTGAAAGAAGAGTGGAGAGTGTTTGAAGAACAGAGGAAAAACTTTGAAATGGAAAGGAGAAATTTCACAGAGGCTGCCATTAGATTGGGCCATGAGGTTCTGAGTTGTGATCGGTTTTTATTGACTTCTGAATTCAGTTCTTAATTCATCTTGATTTTAACCACATTGTTCCATTCTTTCAGAGGAAGTCTTTTGAGGACGATCGTGCAACGTGGCTCAAACATCAGTTTCTGAATACAACATTTGCAGACCAGATGAAACCACAAAGTCGCACAACGGAAGAATTTTCAAAGCGTGAGTGATTCTTTTAACTAGTGTAATTTCTCTTTAAAATAAAACTTCAAATTTGTTTTCTGATTTTTGTTGCAGACTCGGCTCATGAGGAGAAACTTATTTCAATTTCTGGAAAAGTCAGCAAATCTCATCTTTAGTCTGTCCACCTATGGAACGGCTTGCAGATGAAGCTATATTTTCTTTCAACACCAGAGGAGAGATACCCGGAGCCAATATGAATGTTTGAATGTCAATAAAGTCCACCAGTATCTTTATGAAGAATTTACAACATACAGACATGAATATTTAACAGAATTGTGTGTTTGGGATAAGATTGTCAGAGACTTAAAGGTGGGGTAAGCTTTCTGGTAACTGATGTTGATATTTCAAATCACCAAAACAAACACGCACCTATTTTGATATCTCCGCCCCACACATATGTAATGTAACCCAGGCAACAACTATGGAGGAATCTGCTGTGCCAGCCTGAGGGTATGATGTCATCAATAAGTGAATGCAATGTGTGTTACTATGGTAATCCAGGTCGACTGTTCAGTGAAAAATTCATCCCTTACATCCCAAAAACACAAACACGGTTCTCATGAACTGTGTTAGCACGAGCATGACAGTTCAACTAACGAACATAATACAAATATGACAAGATTAGAGGATTATATAGATCACGAAAAGAGTAACCAAAGGAAACAAACATATATTAGGAATTTATTGTCTTACTTTTCGGACACACTGCAAGCTGACTCTTGAAACAGTGGTTTAATATTATAGGATGTGGAAATTAATGGGTCTTTATCATCGCTGAAGTGTACGACGATACAATAGCAAATGGACAAACAAGCGAACATGACACACAAGCATATTCAAGCAAAAGCCAGCATATATTAGTTCTGTGAAACAAAACAAAACCAATGTTACTCGCCTATCGAGAAGAAATAAAGCAACCTCGGCGTCTGATTGCAGGCCTTAGCGCTCCTTGAGTTCTCTCCAGCGCTGGAAAGCTGATACTTCTTGCCAGATCGTAAGCCTTCTTTTGTTCCTTAGACATTTTCCACGTTTTTTATCTGCCATCTCTCTTTCTGTCGCTCGGCTAATGTCCGTCCTGTGTAGTGTCTTTTGAATATTGACGTGCACTGAGCACTCATTAGTAGACACGCCCCTTACTGCTGATTGGCTACAAGTTTGTTTTGGTCCATGGCCCAAGACGCTTTACTAAGGGCGTTTTCACACCTACCTTGTTTGGTCCGGATTTTCGGACTTTTCAGTTTGGTCCAAATCAAAATTGCAGGTGTGAAACCTCCCCCGTACCACGGTCCGGACCAAACAGACGAAATTTGGTCCGACGAAAAGAGGTAGTCTCGGTCCGGATCAAACTGAACAAAGGTTCGGTTCGTTTCTAGTGTGAAAGCATTTTCTGTATGGTTCGGACTTTCAGACCATTTACAGGAAGTTCCTGTTTATGTTTAAATATTATAATGTTATTTTTAAATTCAATCTAGGCTACATTGATTATGAAAAGTGAAAATATGCGCAATATGTCAGAAGACAGAAAGTCAGAAATAATTTTGAACGAAATTTTGTATGATTTTGCTTAGAAAGCATTTCTTTAATGGGAATTTCGTTTTGTATAAATTGTATCTTGATTTTAATCAACGTTTAATCAGATAATTGCCTGGATTTAATAAATAAGAAGCAAAAAGAATAGCAGACAATAATCGCGGGAGCGATCATGCTTTACACATGAACTGGAGCGGGTCTCAAATAAACCGAAACTCAGCAGGCTACTCATCTCACAAACATGAGAAATATGTGTATATAAAGCTTGAAATGTCCACTTTTAAACGTAACGAATAAAAAAATAGTCAAACAATGCGCATTGCGCACTGTTCAATAGTGGCGGTGATATGCGTCCGTTCATTCATCTTATCAAAGACGCTGACGTCAGACGCACGTCCGTTTACAAACCAATCAATGTCCAGATGCAGCCCACAAGGATGATGACGAGTGGACGCAAGTGCGTCATGTTAAGTTCTTTAGTGCGCTCGCATGATTGCAATGTGAAACCAAACCAAAACTAACCGAATGTATAAAAAGTATCAAAACATGAACTTCGGTTCGGACCTTGGTGCGGACTTTCAGGTGTGAAAACGCCCTAAAGCAGTTTTGAAATAACACTTTCCCCACCTTTAAGTTAAGCCTGCTGAATCTTACAAGCCTCTGAATTTTAATGTTTTGAAATATAAGCAATGTTTTAATTTAAATATGACCATGTTTACTTTTTGAAACATTTTGCATTTTCATTTAGAAATTTAATATAGATTTTTATTCATATTGTGTTTTGCCAGTAGAAATTAACTCTTGTTAATTGCATTAGTTATAGTTTTTTTATGCTCTGACTCCAGGTGCTTGGATAATCGTATGCATCACTTTAAACAGTGTTGTTACACAGTACTTTTTTTGTTTCTAAGTTGTAAGGAAAATGTATTCGACTAATCTAGATCAAATAGTTTATATGTTTATTGTATTTATTATGCATTTGCATTTGAACGTACATTTTTACTTTATCTTTTAGACTTTTTGTAGTTAATCAGTGCACCACCATTATTGTTTACATCACAGAGTTTTTATTTCCTGTTATATATGGATAAAGTGCTTAATATATCATACTAACATATATAGGATATTGAGGAATAAGCTTTGTTTATATAAAATTGCAAAGCAAAACTGGAATTATATTGTAGACAGTGTTTCATAATGCTTTAATTAATATTAATTCAAATAAAGAAAGTAACTTGTGTAAAAACGCGGAATAATTACAATATCATACAAAAAAGTCAGCACCTGTTGTCTCAGAAATACAATACAATTTACTTTTTGAAGCATTCAAATGTAACTTGTTGGTTTGGCTATATTTACTTTTAGTTAAATATACAGGTGCTGGTCATATAATTAGAATATCATCAAAAAGTTGATTTATTTCACTAATTCCATTCAAAAAGTGAAACTTGTATATTATATTCATTCATTACACACAGACGGATATATGTTAAATGTTTCTTTTAATTTTGATGATTATAACAGAGAACTAAGGAAAATCCCAAATTCAGTATCTCAGAAAATTAGAACATTACTTAAGACCAATACAAATAATGGATTTTTAGAAATCTTGGCCAACTGAAAAGTATGAACATGAAAGTATGAGCATGTACAGCCCTCAATACTTAGTTGGGGCTCCTTTTGCCTGAATTACTGCAGCAATGCGGCGTGGCATGGAGTCGATCAGTCTGTGGCACTGCTCAGGTGTTATGAGAGCCCAGGTTGCTCTGATAGTGGCCTTCAGCTCTTCTGCATTGTTGGGTCTGGCATATCGCATCTTGCTCTTCACAATACCTCATAGATTTTCTATGGGGTTATGGTCAGGCGAGTTTGTTGGCCAATTAAGAACAGGGATACCATGGTCCTTAAACCAGGTACTGATTGCTTTGGCACTGTGTGCAGGTGCCAAGTCCTATTGGTAAATGAAATCTGCATCTCCATAAAGTTGGTCAGCAGCAGGAAGCATGAAGTGCTCTAAAACTTCCTGGTATACGGCTGCGTTGACCTTGGACCTCAGAAAACACAGTGGACCAACACCAGCAGATGACATGGCACCCCAAACCATCACTGACTGTGGAAACTTTCCACTGGACCTCAAGCAACATGGATTGTGTGCCTCTCCACTCTTCCTCCAGACTCTGGGACCCTGATTTCTAAAGGAAATTCAAAATTTACTTTCATCAGAGAACATAACTTTGGACCACTTTTTTTCCTTTTTGTCTTTAGCACAGGCAAGACGCTTCTGACTAGTGTTGTCAGAAGACACGGTACTTCGGTACCAAGTCGGTACTAAAAAAATGTATACGTCACGGTACCAGGTTTTCGTAAGTACCGGTGGTACCGAAAACCCGGCCAACCCGGTTCTGGATGCGCAATCCGAAAGGTGCGCAGTTGCGTCGTCTTCATAACAGCACTGAGACATGGCGACCAGTGGTGCTGATGCAGTGGCTGTAAATCCACTTGAAAAGAAAAGAAAGGAAAGAGCCATGTATGGAAATATTTCGGATTTGTGGCTGATGGCGAGGGGGACATCATTGATCCTCAAAAGCCAATCTGTAAACGATGTAACAGAAGTTTTCTCTCAAAAGGAAGAAATATGTCGAACTTAAAGCACCTCAAAGACAGACACCCAGATATGATGAAACAGTTCAAGCAGGTAAGTTTCAATTTTATTTCATATCTAGAGCTTCTGTTATGTGAAATAAATAAACTTTTTGATGATATTCTAATTGTATGACCAGCACCTGTATATATATTTTTTTACAATTTATGTTTTCATTTTCAAAATCAAAGGATTAAGTCATACCTTTCCTTTGACCCATGCGTATAGAGTGGTGCAGGTATGACGTCACTTTGTAGGCCAACTGGCAGTTCGCATCGATGTGGTTCCCTCAAGAAAAACCCAATAGGATTTTCCCATTGGCTTTTGGATTATCGCAAAAAACTAAATCTGTGATCAACAAAAGTTTATGACACTTACGCATTTGTCAATCAGGATAATTATCACAGATTAACACAATTTTTATGAATTTTAAAGCCTAAATGCAATCGCCAGAAGTAAAAGGCTAAAGGTAGGCTATAAACTACACCACGGTCCCGCGATTTCAACATCACCATCTTACTAAGCTTCCGACAACTCTTACAGTTTTTATCTAAAAAACATTTTCCCCAGAATGTTTGAGTTAGACTACTTTATAAGAATAAGAAACTATCTGAAAACTGTCCTCATCTTGAAAGTGGTTATTCTTGACATTATTGCTGTTCTTGCCATCTTTTGATAAATTATTTGTTAGTCAACTTTATTTTGAGGCTATCCAGTTAAGTAAAAATATTCTCGGACTTTTCAGCTGAATTGTTCGATGGAAAAAATGGCATTGTATGGTTTGATTTTCATTGGTCAGTTTTGTAACAAGGCAAGCCTTGACGCTTTCATAAGAGCATATCTTTAGTATACATTTTATTTTTCAAATGTATAGTGATAGTGTCATGAATTAATAAACCTGTCTGTATGTTACACATTTTTGTATTCTTTTACTAAAAAGAGATTTTTTTGTTGGTGATGTTATTGAATGTTTTAATTATTTGAAGGAAACAGTATTCACTAGCATAATTTAACAAACAATTCTATACTTTACTGTGAAATTAAAGCAATCCACACGTCAGTAACTTGCAGGGTGTTTATTAGTGTTACTTGCATTTCAACAGTGGTAAAATTAAATTAAACTGTCATAGAACAATTTTCTAAAGATTTCTAAAGATCAATTTTCTTATTCTTCTCTGATATGTTTCTGGATCCAGGAGAGAATGTCCTCGTCGATTTGAATAGAAAGAGTTCCGTCTGGATTGATGGGAACAGCGACAGGAAGATGAATATCCGTCCTTGACAGTGTCATCTAGAGAAGCAGGAACAAAAATAATTTGTTGTATTATCTTATTATATCTCTGTCAGTCATAATTTAATGGAAATTTATTTCACCTCTGGAATCCTAGCAATGACATTCAAGGATCTCTGATTTGGCAAGGCCGCAGTCAGATCAATCTCTTTTTCACTGTTCGTTGCTCTTTCAAGTCTAAAGCCCGTCTGGAGAGCCGCCATAGGGATGTGCTTAGACAACCTAATTTTGAACGGATGCACAAAGAAGAGCAGGTTAAACAAGTGTCATTTTCTACTCTATACATTTGTCATTCAGTGTTGCTAAATATTACTTTTTGGCGTAGGTGGTGACAATTATTGGCAGCCTCTCCCATTCCAGCTCTAGACGTGCAGCAGGGAATTCGCCCAGGACACCGGCTTCAGCTTTAGCAATGACTGCATACTGTTGGCATTCTTGACCCCAAGCAACCTTGGCCTGAAAAAGGACATGTGTTCAATGGATGGTATTGATGTCAATTATTTCACTTGAGAAATTCAATTTGACAATAGTCTTACAGTGACTTTGTGCTTGCTCAGCAGGGCACCATCAGCACAGATCTTCAGGTTGTCATTTTCAGCGATGGAGGAAATGACGAGCTGCACTCTTGCGGTTGGCTTGTCAAAGTAAGCAGCGAGTTGGTAGCCCAGCAGCTTGTGGTCAACTCTCACAGCACGGGCAATGACAGCAAAAATAGGTGGACTAGCATTTCCGAGGAACTTAGCCTGAAAACATAAACCATAATATATTCAAACAGATATTGGTGCCAAATTTCACCTTTGGATTTTATGTTATTATGAACAAACAAATGACACTGATTGATTCACCTGTTTCTGGATAGCCTCAAAGCTAGAGGCAGTGCTTCCACTGCTTACTGCCTTTGAAGCGCCATGGGCTGCCAAGTACTGCAAGCAAAAATAACGTAGACATGATAAATATTTGATGATCTAAGGCCCGTCCACACGGAGACGCGTTTAGCTGTATATGTAAAGATATGTATCATATCAGCGTTTCGTCCACACGGATCCGGCGTTTTGGGAGCCTGAAACCGATATTTTTTGAAACCGGGTCCCAGAGTGGATAAATCTGAAACCGACACCCTTGCGTTTTCGTGTGTAGCCTATAGCCGATCCGTATATTTTGTGAAATGGTGATGTCATCACACCATGTCCCACATGGTAAAAGACTAGATGGGATACAGCTACAGGCACTGGGCATGCACACATCAATAATGTGTCATTTAATTACTATCATTGCATTATTGTAAGGGTTGCTTTAGGGTTGGGGTGGGTGTAGGCTTTAATAAGACACAATCTGGTAAGTAGCACATTTATTTATTGTTATTGTATCGTGAGATTTTGCCTCTCTTCATACCGTAACCAGCCACAACCCTTCTTCTCCGTTTTTAGTGTATTTCTGTGGCAGAATTACAGCACCACATACTGGTCTGGCATGTATTACTACATCGTTTTGAGTCAGTTTAATTGGTTTTCGTGTGCATGCAGATATTTCTTGAGACGAAGGGAAAAAAAGATTGAATAGGGAAAGCTCTGGCTTCGTGTGGATGTGGCCTAAATCAGGAGTTCTCAACCTTGGCCCTTAAGGTTCAATTTCCTGCAGAGCTTAGCTCCAACCCTGATCAGTCTCACCTGCCTATAACATTCTAGTAATTCTGAAGACCTTGATTAGATTGTTAAGGTGTGTTTGATTAGGGTTGGAGCAAAACTCTGCAGAAAAGTGGACCTTGAAGGCAAGAGTTGAGAATCCATGATCTAAAGTAAACAATATTAACACAATTATTTTTAGTAGTTACCCGATCTTTGTGGAATTTCTTGAAAGGCTCCATGATGGTGGCAGTCTGAAAATACATATAAAATCAAAGGAATTAAATAAATGTATTTATGACACATATATTGGCTACTTAACAGAGCTGCACAATTCTAAAAAACTGAGAATTACGAACAGACAACAGACAATTTTGAACAGACAACTATACAAAATAATTTGTAATTTACTAGAGGTTCTGACAAAATGTAACATTTTTATCGTGTGGTGCTTGAATTGAGATCACTGCCTTTTAACGATTAATTGTGCAGCTCTTCTACATAACCAACACGCTACATTCCACGTCCTCACCTCAGTCACACGAGAGCTGGACATGGAGGAGCTTGAACTGCTGATGATGCGGCTGCTGCTGCTGCTGCTGCTTTCAGAAGAGACACGTCTATTTTTATCTTCAGTCTCCAGGATTTCCCTCAGTTTCAACAGGAAGGCCTTTCCTTCTGGAGTTTCCTCATCAATGAGGTTGATTTGCTTAAGGAGCCTCTCAGCAGCTCTGGGACCAACTTGGACTTCAAGCTCAAGTCTTTCAACTGCAGGACCTTCAGCTACAGCCAAAAGGACAATTATTATTTTGTCTGAAAATATTTGAGTTGAATCAATGTAATCTTGTCTGAAATAATACCTCTTGTCAGTGCAGCACGGGCTGAGTGCTGTCCAATAATGTTGAAGAGAGGAGTATTTCTGATGAAAGCAGCATTGTGAGAGTGCACCTCAATGCACCCCTTGATTTCAATGTATGGGACAGCAAGACAGAGAGTCTTGTGAAATGGAGCAGCAGATCTCACAGGAGTCTCATCTGGTATTTCAGAGGACTGAAAATAATAATTGTATATTATATCAAGACTTGCCATTTTAAAACTTGAATCAAATTAACACTAAGTACACTAACACATATCCATCATGTGCGTTCGAAATTTACCAAATAATCAGAAGGAGTCTGGGCATTTTGCATGGCCACCTCAGGTACTAAGGGCACAATCCTCTCAGCGGTGGGCTCTTCAATGTTTCTGACCACAGCAACAGTCTCAAAGCTGTAGGAACAAGAAAAAGGTGGGTCACATTTCACTTTTAGAAACCTTTTGAATTTATGAATTGATTCAAAGTGTTGCTACACTGG
Organism: Romanogobio albipinnatus; assembly: GCA_023566225.1. Taxonomy (NCBI): domain Eukaryota; kingdom Metazoa; phylum Chordata; class Actinopteri; order Cypriniformes; family Gobionidae; genus Romanogobio; species Romanogobio albipinnatus. The sequence goes on from CM042263.1 coordinate 14,464,933, forward strand.
CCTGACTAATGCTCCCTTCATGTGCTATCATACATTTTGTGAAGTAGTGATTATGAGCTCATTGCATTTAAATTTGACTTGAGAGGGCATTCATGTCCGATTTTTTTTTAAAACTAGTATTTACGATAATTTCGATAGCATGTGAAGGCAACATAAGATTTCATTACCTCACAGTAGCAATGTGTTCAGGAAGCTCAACAGGCAGAGCCTCCACCTTGTAGTTGCCCTTGAGAATGTCTGCTCTTGCTGACACTTTTCCAGGGGCAATAGTACGGATCTTTCCTCTTGCCATAACAGCAGCTTGGATGAAGGCAGTGTTCACTCCCATCACAGCAAAGGTCTGGAGAGCAACACTGAAATACGAATAAGGATTGTAATTGTTATTGTTGCGATTGTTTGTAAAACTGTTGTTATGTACATTGTATCTCATCTTCATGAATGTAGCTGCAAAAGTGTACCTTGGTCTAGCTTCAACTTGGAGTTGAACATCAGTCTTCTTGAGCTGCTCAAGAGTCATAGTCTCAATGGCCTCTGGGAGAGGAGGTGTAATGGTGGCCTGAACTAAAAGAATGAACAGAGCAACATCAGACTTCAAAGTGACACCCTCATATCCAAGGAAAGGATGAGAAATTGTAAGAAAAAAACATACGTTTGAGACTTGCAGCAGCTACAGCAGCAGTGTACAAACTGAGCTCCATGGGCACACCAATTGCTGTTGGCAAGATACGACGCACTTCAGATGCAAGCAGGGGTTTGGCATACTGAATGGCAATTCCTTCCTGCAAAGCTTTAAGGGCAGCCTTCAACATTTCACGTGGTTTGGGTCCAGTGACAATCTGGGAATAGAGTTTATGAGAAACTTAATTCTAATTGTAAGAATTATTTGTTAGACAGATCTAAAAAAAAATATGGTAATGAAAGAGGAGACATAAACTAAAACTCAATACCGGTATTGCTTCTTCAATGATGGTCTTGTCAATGTTGAAATAAGCCACTTCTTGTCCAAGTAATTTAACATAGGCTGAAGCCAATGGCTGATTGGCTGGCAAGGCCTTCCAGTTTGTGAGCTTAAAGGGTTAAAACAGAGAAGTGATATACATTTTGCCTGTCATTTTTATAATATTACATAAAATAACAAAATTATACAATACAATATGCATGAACTTACTGCTCTCAGTGTACGCTTAATCTTTGTGATACGGTCTACACTTTCATCTGCAGCAGGAGATTTCAGAAGAGCCTCCTGGATTCCTTCAGTTCTCACACCGATCTGTTTAAAAAGATCAGAAAATATCAGAGGACTGAAAATATTTTAAAAACAATGAATCGGTTTACAATTAAGAGTCTCGATTGGCCCACCTCAAGAACATCAGCAGCAGCTCCAGCCAGGTAAGCACGTGTTTTAGCTACAACAGCTCTGGGCAGGATGGTGGCGGCATCATTGATCATGTAGGCACTACCAGCAGCTCCAATCATAAGAGGAGCTGCACAGAGACAGAGGTAAGAATACAATTAATGCAATCTTTTCAGGGAATTTCTTTTTGTTTGTTTTGTTATACACATTTTAAGAAACACCCAAGATGCCTTTTTTTAATCTCTCTTATAAAAATTGCAAGACTCACTATGATAGAAGTCCAGCTGAAGGGCTCTGCTGAAACGGAAGCTAAGCCTGTCCAGCTTGCGGCTCATGAGCTTGATGGCAACATTAGCTGCACCCGCACTGAAATGGACAATCAGGTTTACTTCTGGCTTGTTCTCATTTGATGAGATGAAGAAAGCGATATGAGAAATATATTTTTTTTTCTTACACAGAAGCCATATCAGGTGCAGTGATTCTGGTTAAGGACTTGATGTGGGAATAGGCAAAGCTTGCAACATGCATGTTAGTCTCAGTCTTCAAAGCACCAGCAAGACTGGAGACAAGGGCCACTGAGGGCTTGGCCTCAAACAACACAATACAAGCAACCATACGCACTTCAGGGTGGAGAGCCCTGTCCAATACAAGCTGCAGAGCCACTGGCTGAACCTGAGGAAGGAAATACGTTTATTTTATTATTGGAAGAATATGTGCAAAAAAAAAAAAAAGTTTAATTCCTACAATGTCTGACACTTACCAGTTTGGGCTCTTTCTTGGCAATGTTCCTCAGGGCCAAGATGGCATCAACCTGGACTCTAAGAGGCAGAGAAGTAGCTGCAGTTCTCAGTCCAGGTAGGAGCTTCATGATGGGTTTAAGACTAGCAGGGTGACCAGCATTGCCCAGAACTTTCAGAGCCAAAGTGATTTGAGGAATGTCATTCTTGGAAATGGCTTCTGCGGCAATGTCATGGATGGGCTGAGGAGTGTGAGGCACATAAAGTTAGACAAATATTAAAGATTAAGTCCCTGACAGAAGTTTTGGAGGGCTCGAGGTGTTTACCCTGAGAAGCTCGGCAGGGCAAGTGGGAACTGCAATACAGTGTTTGGCAATCATGGAACCATATCCAAGCATGACGACTTCACGCAGAGCTGGGATTGTGGCAATTTTCTCGTGCGTAGCCAAACTCTGTTCAGCAAAATACAGATCATTTCGTATTACAGATTAAATTATTAATTTAATTTATGTAAAATTTTGAATATAGTAAAATGTACCCACAGCTGTCAACTGGATAGTGTCCAAATCAGCAGTGACCATTTGCAGAGCAACCACAAGAGCCTGAATGAACTCAGGAATGGTAAGTTCACCAGACAGGAACTTCTCCTTGATGAATTTTACAATGACTGGAGTGCCAACAGCAGGAAGAGCATCCAGAAGCCAGCGCCTAACAGATTCATTGTTTAAAATATATTCATAATAAAAATGGCCCTTTACCTATATTCCAATTAGCTTATTGCTCACAAATTGTACCTGTAAACTGGTTTGTCCTTGAACTGAGCCCAGATAGCCTCAATATTCTCCAAAGTGGCAACACGCAGGAGCTGGACGAGCTGAATAAACTTAAGTGGAGCATCATCATGGACCATGGCCACATTGTTTTCAACCAAGTGTTTTAGGACCTCGATAATCTACAAAGAGTAAAGGCAGTGCTCAGTTAACATCTTCATCATAAAACAAGGGTTTTGGTTTGGTTAAAGATTTTTGGTAATGAATTAAACCTGTGCTGGTGCATCACTGATCTTCAGGAGTTGAATGGGGGTCTGAAGAATCTCAGTTGAAAACTCATACTGCAGGGATCCACGGGCCAAGTAATCAGCTTTGATTGGAACAACAGGGGTCTTCTCAATCTCAACAAAAGCCAAGGATTGTCTGAAAGAAATAATTATTTCTGAAGTTTCAACTTAATCTTTAATGAAAAATCTTAGGAATATTGTTATTTCATAATTCTAAGAGAAATCTCATAGAGGATCAATCATACTTTGCTTCCATCTGGGCAGCACCATGAATCTCATTGAAGGGTGAAAACTGATACACTTCCTCAACTGTTGCTTCAGCGATCAATACACCAGCGGCACCTGGTTTCATGATATAGTTGTACGTTGCTGTTTCAATCAGACTCTTGACCCTCTGTAGAGAGAAAGGTATATGACATTTTGACTCTTGGCATTTTCATTATATTGAAAAAAAAAAAAAAAATTCTCAGTCTTCTTCATTACCTCTGTGCATTCAGCACACTTCTCAGTGTATGCCAAGCCGACGTCCTTTATGATTCTCTCCTGGCAGTGGCTCAGATCCTTAGACTTGGTGACAATAATGTGGTTGGCCTTTGGATCCTCACTGATGACATAGTGGGTCCTGCACACTCCCTGAGCTCCAGCCTTTAAGGACAAGTAAAACATTTGATCACAGAACTCAAAACAGATTTAAAAAACATACTATGATCACTTTTTTTCACCTCTTGCAGTTCATAGATGTTCTGGGTCTTCTTGAGGTTGAGCTGAAGGATGTTGAGGATTCCTCTGTGCAGGTTCAGTACAGTAGGGGAGACTCCTGAAGGGGCGAATACCTTTCCAACCACACCATTAGCATACTCAAACTTGATGGGAATCTGAAGCTGAGCAGCCAGAGCTGAGGTGAGCTTAGTGGCAGGAACAAATGGATCCTTGGGCCAAATGCCAGCATACTCGTGGAGTAGAGGATCCATGAGCTGTAAGGGAACATTTTTACTTTAAATTAGGGAATTGTTGCTTTCAACAGCCTGTGCTTGCTCACACATTTTTCTCTCTCTCAGTATTGAACACCTACAATGTACACAGTTCTTGGTCATTACCTTCATCAGGAAGGTGTTTTCTGTCACGGCACTGAGGTGAACCTTGCTGCTAATTTTAATACCTGCTCTGGCCAGACCTTCTTGAGGAAGACCACCCAAGAGCAGAGCCTCATACTTGTACACATAGGTCTTATCAAGGGCAAACTCAGGAACTGAAAAGTGTACAGAATTTGTATTTAAGTCAATTGTTAGGGTTATTACTTAAGCAATAATGCAATCTCAATTACTACTTAAAACTCTTGCCAAATCATATTTACTTACCAAGGTTGATCTGTTGACTCGCTGAAAGAAACAGATAAAGAAACAGAATAAATAATCTCTGAAAATCTTTTTTATTATTATTGTTTTTTTTTTTTTTGGATGCAATAGGTTCTAATTTTCTAAACAAGTTTTTCTAAATAGGCAAAAAGAAAGGAGAAAAATATATAAATATATTTTGACTTACCCACAAGGGCTACTGTCAGGGCAAGCACAACAGCTCTCATGGCTGATGGTTTGTGAATAGCTCCTCAGAGAAACATACCTTTTATAGTAGTTTATTGCTGACCAAGTATTAATTTTTTAATTAATTATTAACTTTTAATGAGTATCAAATTGTACAAGACTTCTGTCAACTTATTTGAACATACATATCAGTAGAGGTTAGGTTACCCTGGCGTGTCATCATGTCATTCTTCAGACCAATGTCCACAGTGAAATCATGCTGATCATTTTTCTTTTATAATCAAAAAGGCAAATATTCTATCATATATATATATATATATATATATATATATATATATATATATATATATATATATATATATATATATATAAAATAATGCTATGCAACAAAATGTAAGTTTCTATGTATAAATAGCTATGGAGTAGGTATATTCCAGTAAACATGTTCAATATTATAATACATTTATTTTTATACAAATAAAAAATGTTGTCAACAGCCTTGGCTTGAAGGAAAATCTTAGCTATCAGTTTTGGGTTAGGTTACCCTGGCCCTAAGTCTTAAACTTGTTAAAGTCCATATTAGTTTATTCTTTTTATCAAAATACTGATGAAATAACATTGGATGCACTTTGGAACTAAATGTGGAGTGATCTGTGGGCAGTTTTATAATTTTTCAATGCAAGTAATTTTAGTTAAACACAAAGAAAAAGTCTGTATTAAACTCCAAATCCGAGGCCATGGTCCTCAGTCGGAAAAGGGTGGCTTGCCCACTTCAGGTTGGTGGAGAGTTCCTGCCCCAAGTGGAGGAGTTCAAGTATCTAGGGGTCTTGTTCACGAGTGAGGGGAGGATGGAACGGGAGATTGACAGACGGATCGGTGCAGCTTCTGCAGTAATGCGGTCGATGTACCGGTCTGTCGTGGTGAAGAAAGAGCTAAGCCGTAAGGCAAAGCTCTCGATTTACCGGTCAATCTACGTTCCTACTCTCACCTATGGTCATGAGCTTTGGGTCATGACCGAAAGGACAAGATCCCGGATACAGGCGGCCGAAATGAGCTTTCTCCGCAGGGTGGCTGGGCGCTCCCTTAGAGATAGGGTGAGAAGCTCAGTCACTCGGGAGGAACTCGGAGTAGAGCCGCTGCTCCTCCACATCGAGAGGGGACAGCTGAGGTGGCTCGGGCATCTGTTCCGGATGCCTCCTGAACGTCTTCCCGGGAAGGTGTTTCGGGCATGTCCAACCGGGAGGAGGCCCCGGGGAAGACCAAGGACACGCTGGAGGGACTATGTCTCCCGGCTGGCCTTGGAACGCCTCGGTGTTCCCCCTGGAAGAAGTGTCTAGGGAGAGTGAAGTCTGGGCATCTCTGCTTAGACTGCTGCCCCCGCGACCTGGCCCCGGATAAGCGGAAGAAGATGGATGGATGGATGGACAAAGAAAAAGTGGAAACCAACAAAGGAAAACTGAAAAGTATTGAATAGCAGTAGACTGCATTGAGCATGGCACCTCATATTTAAATGCCAATGGTGATAGAACCCTGGAAAAAAGGGTCAATATTGAAATGTTAAATTATATTTTCACCGTAAATACAATTTTCCATCTTTTGTCATCTAGTGAGATCAACTCAGTAGTGATACACCAACTGTAGTACAGAACTTTCCAAAAAGGTCTCCCACTTACTGTGCTTTTTTCCCCTTCCATCTTTAAAATCAACCACTGATTTTCTTTCAAGTTCTATTTTCTCTTATTTTCTATTTTAATCAGCAGAGTTATGTAGAATCCTCTTATTTGGCAGTACGATTTGGATCATATACATCGAGAGCGACATCACTTATATGTGGCATGCCTCAAGGCTCCATCCTGGCCCCCATGCTTTTTTCACTTTACATGCTCCCACTGATGGATATTATTAGAAAACACAATATAGCTTTTCACTGCTATGCTGACGACTTACAAATATATCCACCATTAACTACTAGAAATAATTTAGAACCTTTAATGTCCTGCCTCTCTGATATTAAAACATGGCTGGCTTCAAATTTTTTATATCTCAATGAAAACAAGACGGAGGTTGTAGTGTTCCCCAGAAGAGCAAAGGGCGCAGTAGAGATTGATTTTGGCCCACTGACAATGAACGTTAAAGCATGTGTTAAAAATGTGGGCGTTTTTATTGACAGCTCTCTAAAGTTGAGCACACAGATAAATCATGTTGTAAAGTCTAGCTTTTTTCATCTGAGAAATCTGGCCAAGATGAAATATTGTCTGACATTTGAGATTCTCGAAATCGCAATTCATGCTCTCATATCATCAAGACTAGACTACTGTTATGCTTTATATAAGGGAATTAGTCAAGCCTCTATCCTACGGCTGCAGAAGGTTCAAAATGCTGCTGCTTACATTGGCTTCCAGTACAGTACAGGATTGATTTTAAGTTACTTTTACTAGTATGTAAATCTTTGCATGGCCTTGCACTGTCTTATTTATCAGATTTGTTAATTGAGCATCAAATGGGAAGAACACTGAGATCAACAACACAAAATGTACTCAAAATTCGGTACACATTTTTAAAATACAAATTAAGACTCATTTGTTTTCTATGGCATATTCCTCTTGTTGAAATATTTTTATTATTGGTGGTAATTTGTGTATTGTTATAGTTATTATTATTATTATTGTATTTATTTATTTTTTAGATGTTGTAAAGCACATTGGTCAACATGTGTCGTTTGAATAGTGCTATACAAATAAAGCTGACATTGACATTGACATTATTTGAGGTTGTGAATGATTTTCCTGACATAACTCACAAAGTTCCTTTAAAAATAAAAAAAATATAGCTAACACTTTACAATAAGGTTCATTAGTTAATTACATTAGTTAACATGAACTAATAATTATCTGCACATATAAAGCATTTATTTATCTTTGTTAATGTTAATATCAACATTTACTAATGCATTATTAAAATCTTGTTAACATTAGTTAATGCAATGTGAACTAACATGAACAAACCATGAACAGCTGTATTTGGATTTACTAGCGTTAACAAAGATTAACTAATGCTGAACAGAGGTGTTGTTCATGGTTAGTTCATGTTAACTAATGCATTAACTAACGTTAACTAATACAACCTTATTGTAAATTGTTACCAATGCGATCTATGAAGGGAACAGAGTTCAAATGGGCTTCTCATGTAACTTCTCATTAAAAAAGCCCCACCCACTTCGTTTTTAATCCGAATACAGATGAACAGATGAATAATTTTGAGATTGTAACAGATACAGATATTGGCTCCGCTGCACACCCCTGATTACAGCATTTGGCTTTGTCTCATTACAATTAAACAAATTAAACAGGTGTAAACACTTTAGCAAAAAAGCTTAGGCCTAATCTATTTTATTTAATAACCTTGACTAACTAGGCTTAACCTACCGTCTGCTAGCTGTCTCACATCACAGAAGTCAGATAAATCCCAACACATAGAGACTCTTGCACCTAGATATTATCACATAGTCTGTTCCCTGAATTAGTAAATACAAAAAACGTCTCAGGTCACGTGTTCCATGAGAACAGGGAACAAGACACTGCGTCCTAGTACGCTTTGGGGAACGTCTCAGCGTGACAGGTGTCTGAAGCTACTATCGAATCATGTCAATCCTATTGACCGGCGACAGCCCATGATGTCATCAATGTGCGACCAGGAAGTATATATGGGCGCCTTGTAAACATGACATTCACCTTCTCGTCTGAAGGGACTGTTTGGTAGGCAGTCCCCTGAGGCATGGCAAAGAGACACAGTGTCTCGTTCCCTGTTCTCAGGGAACATAGGTTACATACGTAACCTGAGATGTTCCCTTTCGAAAGGGAACTCGCACTGCGTCCTAGAGCGCTTTGGAGAACGATATACCCACGCCGCCATGTTGAGGGGAGTGCATGCCCACTGGCAGTGACAACTGTCAGAACAAGCAAATTCAGGTCACACTGGGCTGTCAGTGACAGCATTCCCTATGGTCATAGCCCAAGCTATAAGCCTCAAGAGGAAACCTTCATACACTACATGAGTCCTACCCAGGCCGCTCAGCTAGGCCTGGAACTAACCACTTCAACAGAAGGGGTCCCTTTAAGGGAATGTGGCTAGGGAACCCGAGGGAGCCCTAGCCAAATCACTATTCGGGGAACATATTCACCAGAATGCCACCAGGAGGGAGGCCTGACCTGGTGTCACTTATATTGGACACTTCAGTCTGGCCAACCCTGTCTGTTTAGAAACAGATCCTCTGGACACTTGCCTCTAGGTAAGGCACCCAGACAGAGGGACTGCGAAACTGGCAGTAACCAACTCAGACCGGATCTCAGAGACAGGTATCCTAGAGAGCAATACTCAGCGTAGCGCTTTACAACCCTTGTTAGCGAAGGGAGTCTATCTGCTCGATCCAAGGATCTACCACCTGGCTCCGTCTTCATCCTATGTGACCACTTCTGGTACACCTTCTCTAGCAGAAGACTCCTTTAGGCCTTTTCAAGCACCCCAGACATCTCAAATGTCAATGTCTCCTCCTTGTGTCGTGCCCAGAGTGATTTAAGGACTATATTACATACTGAAGATGTGTTAATACAGCATTATGATCAGAAACAAGAAATTCAATATTGATTAGACCTGAAAAGTAGTGATGATGAAAGTTAAATATAATCAAATCTTGAGAATGATTTGTGATTTGGGGAGAAATAGGTAAATTCCTTCGGATTATGTATTCAGCAGGCATCACACACATCTAAATCTAGTGAACAATCTCAGCGCTGTAGAAGACTGAGATTGCGCTACAGAAACGGAAGGGTTGGAAAGGTCCAAAACTGTCAAGCATGGCATTCATATCAGATCCAGCGATAATTGAATAGCCCTGGAGAGATAGTAGGGTTTTTGAAACATTTGGAAAGAGGAGGCGTTATATGATTCTGGAGCATATTAATGGTAACATTTTACAATACGGGTGCACTAATTCATACTTAACTAATGCACAGATAATCACAAGTAAATGTATGACTCCATTTATTAATGATTACTGTATGAGATTTGATGAAGATTTAAGTTTGATGGCTCTATATGATTAATAGATTATGTAATATATGAATTGTTATTAGTTAAATGTGTCATAATGTGTTAATTCCCTAATAACTGTTACGGTACAGAAGGGTCAGAGACAAGAAGTACAGGTTAGTGAAGTTTATTGAACAATCCAGTAGTGCAAACGGATGTGCAGGTGAGTGGTGCAGAAGTTCTTGGGAGTTTGTGATGAGATCCTGAATGACAAAGTCATTATACTTGCAGATGGTGATCGTTGAAGACAGACTTGGAGCCCAACACTCCCCACACCCCCCCACCCCCACACCCCTGTGACGTGGGAGCCTGGTGTGTCTGTGACAATAGGCCCGTTTGAGATGAGCAAAATCTGTGCAGAACCGATCACTGGTGATCACAGCGAGATGCATGCCGGTTAGAAATGTGTCCGAACGTGGTCCGACTTGCTCTGATGTCATGCTGATGTGTGTCAAAAAACTCTCGCGGAGGCAAGGCGGACATGTCAGATTCTGCAGTAGGGCGCAGTTGCTCTCCACCGACTGCGCTGATCAAAGGCATGATGGGAAACGATTTGCTGACGACACAGCTTAATGCTTATTGGTTTAAACAACCGTGATGTATGGTTCTTTTTTAAAATGTTTGATTTTAAAACTCTGATATCATGTTTTTATGTGTGAATATTCCCAAACTCTCGCACAGTGCGATCTCTCTGTGGGTTATGTGATTGTTTTTATATTTATAAAAAAATATATATAAAAACATGTATGTAATTAAAGTAAAAATGATTGATAAACACGTCTTTCGAATAGAAATAAATAACAAAAACTTTGGGTGTCTTGTTCATAATATTTATTTTCATATAAGAATTTAAATTACATCCAGTTTATCAGCAACAAAGGGCACGAGTGTGAATCCCGCGATATCCACCTTTGATCTCGCAGGTGTCTGATCCACTACGAGAAGAGAGAACTGTCCGTCTTGCCTGCACTTTTTTCACTCCTCCCCTCACTGCAGCCACCTAGTCCTGGCTGAATTTCAGGCGAGGCAAGGCGCATCTCAAACAAGCCTAATAACATAGTATATTAACTAATAGTGTAAATTAAGGTGTTAATTACCACAACGGGTCAAAGCCATGCATTTCAACTTCCAGTTGTCTGCTATAATTAATCATTAGCTAATGATTTGCAAAGGTATTATTTTGTTATGACTTTACTTGTTGAGGCACATGACTGTTAACTAATTCAGAATTAATTCAAAACCCATAACCACAATGACATATTACTTAACAATTATTTAATAGTCATGTGCCTCAACAAGTAAAGTCATAACATAATGATACCTTTGCAAATCATTAGCTAATGATTACTTAAAGCGGACAACTGGAAGTTGAAGTACATAGCTTTGACCATTTTGATAATTAATATATGAATTTACATAATATGTTATTGGGGAATTAATTCACGATGACACATTTAATTAATAGCAATTTATATATTATTTAATCTATTAATCATATAGAATCTTCACTTGTTGCTGATGCAGTAGGCCTAATCATTAATAAATGGTATAGTTCTTCATGAGTCATACATTAATTCATGATTATCTGTCCATTAGTTAAGCATGAATTAATGCATATTAGTGCACCCGTATTGTAATGTGTTACCATATTAACAAATGCAAACCTCTTTTCTTCTATTAAAGTACAGCAATATGCAACTCTACCATCATCATCATCAGAACCTGTGTGTTCAATAATAAAGTTAGAGTTATGTTTTAATATAATTGCGACCCCCTTCTTCTTAGATTTACAACTTGATGATACTATGGGAATATAATGCCTGTTTTGTAGTTTTTGGGCATTCATGGCGGTCAGGTGGGTTTCTTGAAGAAATGCTGAATCAATCTTTTTTTTCTGTGTAAAAGATCTAAAACCTGTGTACGTTTGATAGGAGAGTTTAACCCCCGAACGTTAAAAGACAATGTGTTTATTCTAACCATAGACCGTAGTTACAGAGCTCACACGGAATAACATGTAATGTTTAGAGCAAGTTATTAAGCGTACCATTAAAGCTTCCACTGCTATATGCAAAAATTAAAACAAAGATGGTCCTGAGTGCTTTATGTGTCTGAGCACCCCCTCCCTCTCCCATATCCCCCTTTTAGCAAATGTCTGTGGCGATCGCGAGGCAATGTCTAAACACTATTCACCTTATTAGCCCTCTATGAGTTTAACAATTGAGGAAATTCAACTAATTAAAATTATTTACAAACTCAGAAGTACAGTTTAAAGTGCAATTTTCATAAAAAGATTTTTACAGCAAACAGATTTAAACTAAGAACTGTAACCTGTCTTTTTTTCTGAGTAAACCAACATACAAAAGTTAAACAAGAACTTTACATCACGGTCCAACAACCTGCACATGAAAATTGTTTAAGGGAGATTTAGAAACAAAATGCAATTGTATTAAAAGACAATTGTATTGAAACGCTGAAAAAGTCTTTGGTCCATGTATTTGCACAGGTTTGTCAGCAAAGACATTACTAGACTCTTTATTCAGCCTCCTCCATTTCCTCCTGAAGCGGGAAGTTTAAAGATCTACGAGCAGTAGTAGGTACCTGTTACAAGCACGCCAGGCTCCACCCTCTCCCAGACACAACGTTCCCAATCACCTGAGTACTAACACACACACCTGCACGTCATCTGCACTGCAATCACCACCTGCACATAAGCCCCACGCTCACACTCAGCTATTGCCAGCTTCCACGGACTCTCCTGCTACCTACCTGATCTCCTGTGTGTCTCCTCGTCTTGTCCCGTCTCCTGGATCCTTGTCTCCTTCGCTCCATCGTCTCCTTCTGATCTTCAAGCAACATACGTATCGTATCACCCATTGTCCTCTACATATACCTGAACTGCCATTCCTGATACTCACCTCATCTGCTCACTCCTGGTTTCCAAATAAACTCTGTCAACTCCCATCTGTTCTCCGTGTCACCTCTGTTTGTAACAGTACCGAAGTGTTGTCAAGAACCTCAAGGTATTTTTCAGCATCCTCCGGAGATTCAAACAACTATTTCTGACCCTTATGTGTGACTCTCAGTGATGCTGTGTAGATGAGGAAGGTTTCGGCACCTTTCTGATGAAGCTTAAATCTTACGGCCGAAAACTCCTTTCTCTTTTGTGCTGTCTCATAACTGTAATCAGCATAAAATTCCAGGCATGCTCCTCCGGGCAAAGTGGGTTTTGCTTTCCGTGCTCCTTGAAGGATGAAGGAGAATATCAACGATCGTGGTTTAGATGAGTTGGAGTTTGAGTATAATCGATGAGCTCTATCAATATCGATCAGGCTTGAGAAAAAAGCTGTAGGAATTATTTTTTTTTGTCAACAGCCTAGTGCTGTGCGGCCATCTTGCAGCGCGCGTCACCGGAAGTCTCTCCCTGAAGTGGGCATTCTCAACTATCTAGATGACTTGCTCATTCTAGCTCACTCTCAATTTGTTGTGCGAACACAGGGGCCTGGTTCTTAGGCACCTCAGACATCTGGGGCTTCAGGTCTTTATATATTTATGCTTTTTCTTTTTATCAGTCATAAAATGATAACTCTGAAAGAAAATACACGAGAGCACAGAGCTCAGTGGGCCTACTGTTGCTATTGTAACAAACTCAACTTCCACGTGCATCTGATTGACAGATAAATTGAGTGCTCTTATTTCAGTGTTGTTGTTTATGTTGTGGTTATTTCAGTATACAGTTTGCTACGTACATTCTGTGTAAATACATACAGCTAACGTAAACGTTATCATTCAACTGAACTGTGACATAATTTTGGACATGACATCTTGTTTCATCCATGCAATAATGCACGTTGTTGAATGAGTGTTGTTTTTTTTAATTTTTTTTAAATAGTGAATTTACTGCTGGGCTATGATCCATTTCAGGGGGAGCCAAAATTACAATTTACAATCAGTCAGAGCTATACAAATGCATCTTCATATTACAAATAAAGCTTCATATTATGACTTTCAGTTACCTTTATATCCTGTGGTTACTGTGAGATTAGGTTCCTCCAATCTTTGGTTTAAAACAAAAGTATCAAAAAAGAATGGAAAACAACAATGAGGAATCATTCTTGGAATTGACTCAATCGATTCCAGAAACAGGAATCAGATTCAGAGCCGATTCCACAAATGTCAGAATCGAACATGCCCTAGCCGGAACCCTTTCAACTCGTAGGCATAGAGGACTAAGATCTTTGGCTTACATGGAGCGCTGGATAGGTTACGATTGAGAGTGCAGTTGCCAAAAGGGCACGTTACAGCTTGCCAGCATCTGCATTGCCAACACTCGTAACAGTTCAGTGGTTGTGGCGCCATAGGGATTCCATAGGGGTTGTGATGACTGACAGATAGGGAACATCTTGGTTACTGTTGTAATCCTTGTTCCCTGATGGAGGTAACAGAGATATTATGTCCCTCCTGTCACAACCCTGAACTACCCCGCTGAATGGCCGGGACACTGTCTCAGCTCCTCAACATAAACCTAATGAGTGGATGCATGCCACCATCTTATATACCCGTTTGTATGGGGGAGTAGCTTGGCATGTGAATTCCACTCGCCAATTGCATTGACATAACATTCCATCCATCAGGGAACGGGGGTTACAAGGGTTTCTTGTTGTTTTTAGCCTTTTAATTGCAAAAAAATATGTCCCCCTGTCCCGCTGGTTGAGAAATATTGAGCTAGTGTGACCTTAAGATCCAAATTAAATCTCGACTTTCTTTGTCAGACTTTAATTACATTAATTTGGAGTTTCCCAATCATAAACTTTTATGTGCAATTTGTTGAATATCACATGAAAGCAGGGTGAAGGTGAAGAAAATACTTTGATGAAGAGCAATGGGATCAGAAAAGACCACAAGCCGGAATTTGAACTTGGTCCCCCCTTCACTGTGAATATTATATATCTTTCACAAATTGTTTATTGTGAGTATTTGTGAAACAAAAAAAAGTCTACAAAAAACATTTACTGAGTGTTATTGTAAAATGAAAGCATTTCACACAGTTCTGACACTTGCAGGGTATTTATTAGCATTAGATTCCATTATATGACATACTGTACATCACAACATTGTTAATGTATTTAATTAAACTGTCAAAGAACAATACATTTTACATAATGACAGCTCACATTTCCAAAATGTAATTTATTTCTTATTCTTCCTTGATATGTTTCTGGATCCAGGAGAGAATGTCCTCGTCAATATGAATGGAAAGAGTTCCATCTGGATTGATGGGAATAGCGACAGGAAGAGGAATATCCATCCTAGACAGTGTCATCTAGAGAAGCAGGAACAAAAAATAATTATTTGTATTTCCTTATTATTTCCTTATCAAAGTTTAAAGGAAAATTATTTCACCTCAGGAATCCTAGCAATGACATTCAAGGATCTCTGATTTGGCAAGGCCGCAGTCAGATCAATCTCTTTTTCACTGTTCGTTGCTCTTTCAAGTCTAAAGCCCGTCTGGAGAGCTGCCATAGGGATGTGCTTAGACAACCTAATTGTGAAGGGATGCATAAAGAAGAGCAGGTTAAATAAGTGCCATTTTCTACTCTCTGAATTTGTCATTCAGTGTTGCTGAACATTACTTTTTGGCGTAGGTGGTGACAATAACTGGCAGCCTCTCCCATTCCAGCTCTAGACGTGCAGCAGGGAATTCGCCCAGGACACCGGCTTCAGCTTTAGCAATGACTGCATACTGTTGGCATTCTTGACCCCAAGCAACCTTGGCCTGAAAAAGGACATTTGTGTCCAATGGATGGTATTGATGTCAATAATTTCACTTGAGAAATTCATTTCGGTAATTGTTTCAAAAAGATTCACACAAGTTCCAGTCTTACAGTGACTTTGTGCTTGCTCAGCAGGGCACCATCAGCACAGATCTTCAGGTTGTCATTTTCAGCGATGGAGGAAAGGATGAGCTGCACTCTGGCGGTTGGCTTGTCAAAGTAAGCAGCGAGTTGGTAGCCCAGCAGCTTGTGGTCAACTCTCACAGCACGGGCAATGACAGCAAAAACAGGTGGACTAGCATTTCCGAGGAACTTAGCCTGAAACCATAAATCATAATCAATTCAAGTGGATTTTAGTTAAAAATTTCACATTTGGATTTTATGTTATTATGGACAAACAAATGACACTAATTCACCTGTTTCTGGATAGCCTCAAAGCTAGAGGCAGCACTTCCACTGCTTAATGCCTTTGAGGCGCCATGGGGTGCCAAGAACTGCAAGCAAAAATCATTATAGACATGATAATTGATGATGTAAAGAAACAAGATTTTTAATAGATGTGTTTTAGACTAGTTACCCGATCTTTGTGGAACTTCCTGAAAGGCTCCATGATAGTGGCAGTCTGAAAATACATAAAAAATGAAGTATAAATGGATATTTATGACAAATTTTGGCTACCTAACCAACACAGTACATTTGACATATCCTCACCTTACTCATACGAGAGCTGGACATGGAGGAGCTTGAACTGCTGCTGCTGCTGCGACTGCTGCTGCTGCTTCTGCTGCTTCTGCTGCTGCTTTCAGAAGAGACGCTCACATTTTTATCTTCAGTCTCCAGGATTTCCCTCAGTTTCAACAGGAAGGCCTTTCCTTCTGGAGTCTCCTCATCAATGAGGCTGATTTGCTTAAGGAGCCTCTCAGCAGCTCTAGGACCAACTTGGACTTCAAGCTCAAGTCTTTCAACTGCAGGACCTTCAGCTACAGCCAAAAGGACAATTATTATTTTGTCTGAAAATATTTGAGTTTAATCAATGTAATCTTCTCTGAAATAATACCTCTTGTCAGTGCAGCACGGGCTGAGTGCTGTCCAATAATGTTGAAGAGAGGAGTATTTCTGATAAAAGCAGCATTGTGAGAGTGCACCTCAATGCACCCCTTGATTTCAATGTATGGGACAGCAAGACAGAGAGTCTTGTGAAATGGAGCAGCAGATCTCACAGGAGTCTCATCTGCTATTTCAGAGGACTAAAAAGAATAATTTGATATTATAACAAGCCTTGCTATTTTAAAACTTAAACCAAATGAATGCTCTGCATACTAACACATAACTATTGTGTGTTCAAAATTTACCGAATAATAAGCAGGAGTCTGGGCATTTTGCAAGGCCACCTCAGGTACTAAGGGCACAATTCTCTCAGCGGTGGGCTCTTCAATGTTTCTGACCACAGCAAAAGTTTCAAAGCTGTAGGGACAAGAAAAAGGTGGGTCATATTTCATTTCAGAAACATTTTGAATTATTTATGAATTTATTCAAAATGTTTGCTACACTGGCCTGACTAAGATTGCATTACCTCACATCAGCAACGTGTTCAGGAAGCTCAACAGGCAGAGCCTCCAGCTTGTAGTTTCCCTTGAGAATGTCTGCTCTTGCAGACACTTTTCCAGGGACAATAGTACGGATCTTTCCTCTTGCCATAACAGCAGCTTGGATGAAGGCAGTGTTCACTCCCATCACAGCAAAGGTCTGGAGAGCAACACTGAAATAAGAATAAGGTTTGTAATTGTGATTGTTGAGATTGTTTGTAAAACTGTTGTTATGTACATTGTATCTCATCTTCATGAATGTAGCTGCAAAAGTGTACCTTGGTCTAGCTTCAACTTGGAGTTGAACATCAGTCTTCTTGAGCTGCTCAAGAGTCATAGTCTCAATGGCCTCTGGGAGAGGAGGTGTAATGGTGGCCTGAACTAGAAGGATGAACAGAACAACATCAAACTTTGAAGTGACACCCTCATATCCAAGGAAAGGATGACAAACTGAAGAAAAAACATACCATTGAGACTTGCAGCAGCTACAGCAGCAGTGTACAAACTGAGCTCCATAGGCACACCAACTGCTGTTGGCAAGATACGACGCACTTCAGATGCAAGCAGGGGTTTGGCATACTGAATGGCAATTCCTTCCTGCAAAGCTTTAAGTGCAGCCTTCAACATTTCACGTGGTTTGGGTCCAGTGACAATCTGGGAATAGAGTTTATGAGAAACTTAATTCTAATTGTAAGAATTATTTGTTAGACAGATCTAAAAAAAATATGGTAATGAAAGAGGAGACATAAACTACAACTCAATACCGGTATTGCTTCTTCAATGATGGTCTTGTCAATGTTGAAATAAGCCACTTCTTGTCCAAGTAATTTAACATAGGCTGAAGCTAATGGCTGATTGGCTGGCAAGGTCTTCCAATTTGCGAGCTTAAAGGGTTAAAAAAGAGGAGTAATATACATTTTTCCTGTCGTTTTTATAATATTTTTATAATATTTTATAATATTATTAAGTACAAAATTATACAATACGCTAAACATGAACTTACTGCTCTCAGTGTGCGCTTGATCTTTGTGATACGGTCTACACTTTCATCTGCAGCAGGAGATTGCAGAAGAGCCTCCTGGATTCCTTCAGTTCTCACACCGATCTGTTTGAGAGAATCAACTGAGTGAAGACTGAAAACATTTTTAAACCATGAATTAGATTTTTTTTTTTTTTTTTGACTTGCCCACCTCAAGAACATCAGCCGCAGCTCCAGCCAGGTAAGCACGTGCTTTAGCTACAACAGCTCTGGGCAGTATGGTGGCGGCATCATTGATCATGTAGGCACTACCGGCAGCTCCAATCATAAGAGGAGCTGCACAGGGACAGAGGTAAGAATAAATGCAATCTTTTATGTCAGGAGAATTTTTAACACATATTAAGAAACACACAAGATACCATTTTTTTTAGCTTTCTTATAAAAATTGCAAGACTCACTATGATAGAAGTCCAGCTGAAGAGCTCTGCTGAAACGGAAGCTAAGCCTGTCCAGCTTGCGGCTCATGAGCTTGATGGCAACATTAGCTGCACCCGCACTGAAATGGACAATCAGGTTTACTTCTGGCTTGTTCTCATTTGACGAGATGAGGTAAACGATATGAGAAATATATTTTTTTCTTACACAGATGCCATATCAGGTGCAGTGATTCTGGTCAAGGACTTGATGTGGGAATAGGCAAAGCTTGCAACATGCATGTTAGTCTCAGTCTTTAAAGCACCAGCAAGACTGGAGACAAGGGCCACTGAGGGCTTGGCCTCAAACAACACAATACAAGCAACCATACGCACTTCAGGGTGGAGAGCCCTGTCCAATACAAGCTGCAGAGCCACTGGCTGAACCTGAGGAAGGAAATACGTTTATTTTATTATTGGAAGAATATGTGCAACAAAAAAAACTTTTTTTCATTCCTACAATGTCTGACACTTACCAGTTTGTGCTCTTTCTTGGCAATGTTCCTTAGGGCCAAGATGGCATCCACCTGGACTCTAAGAGGCAGAGAAGTAGCTGCAGTTCTCAGTCCAGGTAGGAGCTTCATGATGGGTTTAAGACTGGCAGGGTGACCAGCATTGCCCAGAACTTTCAGAGCCAAAGTGATTTGAGGAATGTCATTCTTGGAAATTGCTTCTGCCACAATGTCATGGATAGGCTGAGGAGTTTGAGGCACATAGAGTTAGAAAAATATTAAAGATTAAGTCCCTGACAGAAGTTTTGGAGGGCTCGAGGTGTTTACCCTGAGGAGCTCGGCAGGGCAAGTGGGAACTGCAACACAGTGTTTGGCAATCATGGAACCATATCCAAGCATGACGACTTCACGCAGAGCTGGGATTGTGGCAATTTTCTCGTGCATAGCCAAACTCTGTTCAGCAAAATACAGATCATTTCATAATACAGATTAAATAATTAATTTAATTTAGGTAAGAATTAAAGAACAGTATTTTAAGTATAGTAAGATCTACCCACAGCTGTCATCTGGATAGTGTCCAAATCAGCAGTGACCATTTGCAGAGCAACCACAAGAGCCTGAATGAACTCAGGAATGGTAAGTTCACCAGACAGGAACTTCTCCTTGATGAATTTTACAATGACTGGTGTGCCAACAGCAGGAAGAGCATCCAGAAGCCAGCGCCTAACAGATTAATTGTTTAAAATATAATCATAATTAAAAAATGCCCTTTAACTATATTCCTATTAACTTATTGCTCACAAATTGTACCTGTAAACTGGTTTGTCCTTGAACTGATTCCAGATAGCCTCAATATTCTCCAAAGTGGCAACACGCAGGATCTGGACGAGCTGAACAAACTTAAGTGGAGCATCATCATGGACCATGGCCACATTGTTTGCAACCAAGTGCTTTAGGACCTCGACAATCTACAAAGAGTATAGGCAGTGCTCAGTTAACATCATCATAGATCAAGGGTTTTGACTTGGAGATCTTTAAAGGTTTTTGGTAATGAATTATACCTGTGCTGGTGCATCACTGATCTTCAGGAGTTGAATGGGGGTCTGAAGAATCTCAGTTGAAAACTCATACTGCAGGGATCCACGGGCCAAGTAATCAGCTTTGATTGGAACAACAGGGGTCTTCTCAATCTCAACAAAAGTCAAGGATTGTCTGAAAGAAAGAATTATTTTTGAAGTTTCAACGTAACCTTAAAGATAATGAAAAATCATAGTAATTGTGTTAGTTCATATTTTGAGAGAAATCTCAGAGAGGATCAATCATACTTTGCTTCCATCTGGGCAGCACCATGAATCTCATTGAAGGGTGAAAACTGATACACTTCCTCAACTGTTGCTTCAGCGATCAATACACCGGCAGCAGCTGGTTTCATGATGTAGTTGTAAGATGCAGTTTCAATCAAACTCTTGACCCTCTGTTGAGATAAAGGTCTATGACTTTGACTCTTGGCATTTTCATTAAATAGAAAATATCTAAATTCTTCTTCATTACCTCTGTGCATTCAACACATTTCTCAGTGTATGCCAAGCCGACGTCCTTTATGATTCTCTCCTGGCAGTGGCTCAGATCCTTAGACTTGGTGACAATAATGTGGTTGGCCTTTGGATCCTCACTGATGACATAGTGGGTCCTACACACTCCCTGAGCTCCAGCCTTGATGGACAAATAAAAAATTAGATCACAGAACTCAATATAGATAAAAAACGTACTAGGATTCACTATTTCACCTCTTGCAGTTCATAGATGTTCTGGGTTTTCTTGAGGTTGAGCTGAAGGATGTTGAGGATTCCTCTGTGCAGGTTCAGTACAGTAGGGGAGACTCCTGCAGGGGCGAATACCTTTCCAACCACACCATTAGCATACTCAAACTTGATGGGAATCTGAAGCTGAGCAGCCAGAGCTGAGGTGAGCTTAGTGGCAGGAACAAATGGATCCTTGGGCCAAATGCCAGCATACTCGTGGAGTAGAGGATCCATGAGCTGTAAGGGAACATTTTAACTTTAAATGAGGGAATTGTTGCTTTCAACAGCCTGTGCTTGCTCACACATTTTTTTTCACTCAGTGTTGAACATCTACAATGTATACAGTTCTTAATGGTCATTACCTTCATCAGGAAGGTGTTTTCTGTCACGGCACTGAGGTGAACCTTGCTGCTGATTTTAATACCTGCTCTGGCCAGACCTTCTTGAGGAAGACCACCCAAGAGCAGAGCCTCATACTTGTACACATAGGTCTTATCAAGGGCAAACTCAGGAACTGAAAAGTGTACAGTATTTTTGATTTGAGTCAATTCGTATGGTCATTACTTATAAGCAATAATGCAATCTAAATTACCACTTAAAACTCATTTGCCAAATCATATTACTTACCAAGGTTGATCTGTTGACTCGCTGAAAGAAACAGAAAACATTTTCTGTGAAATCTTTTTAAATTCTGTTTTCAAGAATTTCTAAAGTTTTTACAAAGAGCTAAAAAGAAAAAAATAATATATAAATATATTTTGACTTACCCACAAGGGCTATAGCGAGGGCAAGCACAACAACTCTCATGGTTGATGGTTTGTGAAGAGCTCCTCAGAGAAACATACCTTTTATAGTAGTTTATTGCTGACCAAGTATTAATTCGTAAATTAATTATTAACAGATTTTTTTTAAGAGAGTATCAAATTGTACACAAGACGAGACTTCTGTCAACTTATTTGAACTTAAATATCAGTAGAGGTTAGGTTACCCTGTCCTGTCATTATGTCATTCTTCATCCAATGTCCACAGTGAAATCATGCTGATCATTTGTTTTATAATCTTTAATCTTCAAATTAGGAGTTACATATATTCCAAAATTAAAACATATTCATATTGATAGAGGAATGCTTTCTATGTTTTATAATACATTATTGTCTGGATCTCCAGGAGGAGATCCCTGTGGAGGAATGGGAGCACTCCTGCCTCTTAGCTCAAACTCAATCCATCAATACTAGATGTACAATACTACAATAAATGGATGTTTAGGACATATATTACCCAAGTTAGCCTGCATAGGATCATTATTTTATATTATATTATATAATAATTTATATATATATATATATATATATATATATATATATATATATATTTTTTTTTTATTCTATCATATAAAATAATGGAGGTAATTTACAGCAAACATATTCAATAGTATTGTACATTTTTACACAAATAATAATTGTGGTTAACAGCCCTGACTTGAAGTCAAATCTTAGCTATCAGTTTTGGGTTAGGTTACCCTGGCCCTTAATCTAAAAACTTGTTAAAGTCCATATTAGTTTATTCATTTTATTTAAAGACTGGTGAACTAACATTAAATGAACTTTGGAACTAGAAGTGGAGTGATCTGTGGACGGTTTTACAGTTTACTTTGTTAATGTAAGTAATTTTTTTAAACACATGAAGAAATAGTATTAGTGCAACCAAAAACGGAAAACTGTAAAGTATTCAATAGCAGTAGACTGCATTGAGCATGGCACCTCCATTTTTTTTTTTTTCACATTGAATTCCTCCATGAACAATTCAGAATATAAAATTATACAGTTACATAATTCACTTACACCACCAGGGGTGGATTTAGTGATTTGGGGGCCCCAAGCAAAATAGAGGAATGTGGCCCTATACAAATGCACATTTACAACCGTGAGGTTATTTTCACTGTTGTGATGATTGCTGCTGCATGACCTCTCCACCCCCACAAATTTAAATTAAAATGAAGGAAATTATTACACACATAAGAATTATTTCAACCAAAAATGAAGTGTGTCTGTGTGGAAAGTAACTGTGCATGCGTCACCTACTCGGGTCCTTCACAGAAATGAATGAGTGCAGTTTCAAACGATAAACATATGCACTGTTGCTCCATATTTAATTATAACTTCAGATGCATATGTTATGTTCAATTTGTTTTATTTTTTGTTCCAAATTCCAGAAGAAAAAAAATCCTTCCCTTTTTTTTATTTTTTTTATTCTGGATGGTTATATTAAATTGTATTAATCAAAAAGCATGTCTAATTAATTGAAATCATGAAACTTATTTAACATTAATTTATTAATTTAACAGCAATTTATTAAACGTTTAACAAAATATATATTTATTTGTTTTATGTATTAAAATTGTTCTGGTAATCAAATGAAGGCATACAACACTTATCTTTTATTCCAATGAAAATTAAACACATCCTTTCATTTGTGTACATTCAAAGTGCTACACAACAGAGGTTTAGGCCTGTTAAAATAATTACATTTAGGCATAGGCTACACTACACTGTCCAAACTTTTATTTTGACGAATTGCCTTGAAGACATTTTTCTGTGTGTATATGTTATGATGATAGTTTCTCACAAATGAAATGGTACAATGCTCGTGAAGTGTAGGGCCCTATGATTTCCGCGATGCAGAAAACGCAGACTTGCGGAATTCAGTCCGCAGAATACAAGATGCACGTTCAACGCGGACGCAAAGGGGGTTGTCGTGGTAATGAACACCACAGCAACCGCTTGTGCATCCGCGCTGAACACGTATCGTATATAACAAGCATTTTAGGGGGCCCTTGGTTTCGGGGGCCCCAGGCGGTCGCCTACCTTTGCCTAATGGTAAGTCCACCCCTGTACTACTAAGCTAATATCTATAAGCTTTCATATTTTTGCATTAACAGAGCCATTTCCAGGATATATGCAATAAATATAGTTTAGGGTCCAAAGGGATATTCTCTCCAGTCATTTCAGAAATCACACCCAAAACACTTTCAGAACACTTGTAATTCTTTACACTGCCACATACAATGAAACAATGTACCAGTTTCATCATTACATTTTATGCAATTGTCTGGTATGTTAGAATTGACTATGCAGTTTAACTGGGGTAATATATGTCCTAAACATCCATTGATATTGTAGTATTCTACATCTAGTATTGATGGATTGATTTTGAGCTATAAGAGGCAGGAGTGCTCCCATTCCTTCACAATGATCTCCACCTGGAGATCTCTTTTCCATGCTGATAGGTATGCCTGGGAGCTCTCCTTTGATCCAGACAATAATTATAAACTTAGAAAGCATCCCTTTATCATTCATATGATTTAGAGTAATTTGTTCTCAAGTAGAGAGTTGAGGTTCTGAATATGTTTTAATTTTGGAATATATGTAACTCCTAATTTGAAGATATTTAAAGAAATGCTTTTGCAGAAGTGTATATTATCTGACCAACTGTTGGAAGGTCATGAGTGTACCTCCTACATATAAGTTTTTTAACATGCATATTCCTTTCAACAGCCTTTTTTTAAAACCCCATATACTTTATTCCAGGTATAAATTTGTTGTTGCCCCTTGTTGGTGAAAAAGGAGATATAGATATTGTTTCCTCCAAAAAGGAATGGGCCTCATGCCAAACTGATATGGTATTTCTGAGAAAGGGGTTAAGAGTGGACTTTTTAAGTATTTTAATTTGTGCTGAGTATATAAATGACTGTAAAGGGAGTGGCAGTTCATCTTTCTCAATATCGATCCAAGCAGGGTGGTCTGTAAAATAAAAAAGTAAAATATTGCTGTTCGAAGCTGTGCTGCCCAGAAATATAGTTTTATATTTGGTATTTGAAGCCCTCCACAATCACATGGTAGGTAGAGAAGGGATAAACGTAGTCGAGGGCGCCTATTATTCCATATGAATCTTGTAATGGCTTTAGTGAAAGTGGAGAGGAAAGCAGCAGGTAGTGGTAGAGGAATAGAATAACCAGAGAATCTTCCAAATTTCCCCAGTATATTGACCAGTGCAGGGATAGAGTTCTTCAAATTGGTTAGAAATAAAACTGTCACAATTCACCAGTGTGAGTACCCGTGATCACCACCAGAGGGCACTCCAACCCGGACTGTCATTCCATCAAAGACTACATTACCCATAATCCTTTGCCCGGACTCATCACTCATTGTTTGCACCTGTGTCTCATTACCTCATTACCCCATTACCCTAGCCCAGGGGTGGCGAACTCCGGTCCTGGAGGGCCACTGTCCTGCATAGTTTTGCTTCAACCCTAATCAAACACACCTGAACAAGCTAATCATGGTCTGAAGGGTTACTAGAAAGCTAAAGGCAGGTGAGTTTTATCAGGGTTGGAGCTGAACTCTGCAGGACAGTGGCCCTCCAAGACCCGCCACCCCGAGTTCGCCACCCCTGCCCTAGCCTATATAAACCATGTTCACTCTATCATTCACTGCAAAGTCTTGTTTGTTGTAAACTGCATTTCTGAGCGGTTTCCCTGGTTTCATGTCTCTGGTTTTGGATTTCTTGCCTGTTCCGTGGATTACCTGTTTGCCTGATTCGACTGATTGCCTGTGTATGACCTTTTGCTAGTGATGGGCAGACCGAGGCTTCGTGAAGCATTGAAGCAGTTGAAGCAAATGTGCCATATTGTTTCGAAGCTTCGAATCAATCTGACACCCGTCTCCACGGCGCCATCTAGTGGTCACTTGCATGTGTTGCTCTGAAATACCTTGACAATGATCCATGTAAAAAAAATTGTTTTTAACATCTGTCTGACAACTACATGGTCTTGGTTTTGTAACCTGTAGCCTCGTCATTGTAAAGAACTGTTTTTTTTGTTATACAAAATGAACATTAATAAAATAAAGCCATAATGTGTCACATTTGTTACAAAACATTTTTTTTATTCAAAAATATTAATTGCTCTGCTGTTGAAGGACTCAGCCGACTTCTTTTTTTTACATATAATTTTTCCAGCCTTTGAAAAAATCCTCTCACAAGGGACTTGTTGCTGGCATGCACAAATATTTTTTTGCAAGTACACACAAATGAGGGAAAATTACTGATCTCTCTTTCCAATAAATTAATGGATCATGCGTTCTGGGCAAAAACGCATCTTTCAGGTACTTCTTCACTTCTACGGTTGCATCAGCTGTAGTACTGTGTGTCGTCTGGTTCCCTTTCGAGGGAACTCTCACTGCGTCGGAACGACACTTTGGGGATACTCCCTAAGCACTAGCGAATCTGAAGTCCGTATAGCCACTAAACCAATCTGATTGGCGTGCGTGATGACGTCATCGTGACGGCGTACCCGGAAGTATAAAGCGGGAGCCGGCGCACTGAAACAGCAGTTATTGCTCTTCAGCATAGCGCTCTCTGTTGAAATTGTCTGTCTATTTACTGTTGTTTGTCACAGTTGCAAAAGTGTGTGAATGATGGAAAAGAATGTGAGAGAGTTTAAACCAGTTAAGCTGCATGAGGACGTGCACGGGTTGAAACGCTATTTTTAGCACGAGTGTAATGTTTGTTAATAGATTTAACGTAAAAAAACATCATTAATCTTGACAAACTATATATCATTCTAAAGGTCTAAACCTCAAGCATCGAGGACAGACCACTGTTTTTCAGTGAAAAGCTTATAACGGCTGTATTTTTGCATCAATGTAAGCAATACACATCAAAGATAGTATAAATAAAAATAGAGCACATACCAGTAGTGTCCTAATTACGAGCCACACACGCATCCACTGCTAAAAGTTCCAGAATGAATGGAAAGGTGAGGGTCCACTGAATAACATCCCATAGAGCATTTTTAATCCAACGAAACAATAATGGTGTAATATTGATGGTTAATCCTTTGTTTACATAGCATTTCTTCGGAGCGAAGTATCATACTAGACTGTTATGCAATAAAATAATGCACCAAAAACAGTCTCCCGGTAGCATAAAGTGGCATGGGTTTATAGCTTAGAATGTTACGAACATAATACAACCAACCCCACACAAAAACATGCAAAGATAGCCGGGATATAGTCAAAAATATCCAACCATAGCATTCGGTTTAGCTGATGTCATGATGTGCTCATCCAATGATATTGTCTGTTTATCTGGAGCCAATAAAAGCATTGAATCGTCATGACTGACAGAAAATGTAGCCAATGAGCACACGATTCCAACGATGCCTGACATGTATATATTCGTCACATGGGCGTGATTATTTATTCATTGGAATCTGCCGATCTCTCACGGTCTCTCCCTCGAGTAGCTGCGACTGACACACCTCCTCCTGTCATCTGACAGACAGCTAACGGGCTAGTAAACAGACGGTCTCTTTGCAGTAACTGTTTACTTACTGGACGGAATTTATTATCAAATGGATCGTCAAAAGAAGTTTTTTTCTGCTGAGGATGTTTTATTTGAGCTCACTCGAAGCAGCGATGTGGAAAACATTGAGGAGAGTGAAGACAGCGATGACTGTGATATGCTTGTTGACGAGGCTGATCCAATAATATACCGGTGAGTTGCTATGTAGTTGTTTATGTATATTGAGAATGTGTGTGTTATATACATATATATGTAACAGGAATGAGTACGCTATACCTTTAAGGGGGCAGGTGACGTGACGGCGCCGGTGAGGTTAAAGTCTCGCGGGCTCGCGAAACTACGTTTGTTCTCGTCTCCACTCGAACGAGTGTGCGTGTGGGGTCTTTTCTCTCCGGTACTGGCACTTTGGAGAAACTGCTTGCGTTTGACTGCTGTCCTCGACCATTTGGTGTGAGTAGATGTGTACTTTTATCCATAGGAGTTGAATCTAATGAGAGACGTGTTAGTATAGTTTGCCCATCTACGTGTTCTAGGATTATTCCCGTGCTGATGACCTGTTGATCTGATCGCGCTGCGTGCATGCAACTCTGCGTTGGCTTCGGCTACCTAATGATCACCCGTGTATGTGTATATTCTGATGCTTGCAACAATCCAACGTGAGTAGTAGTGTTCTTTATAACCAATGAGTTGAATCTAATAGGAAACATGTTTAGTATAAAATGTACACCGTGTTGTTCTAGGAGTATTTTGCACTGACCTGTGTATCTGAACGCGCTGTATGCGTGCAACACTGCATTGGCTTCGGCTACCTAATGATCAACTGTGCGTTTATACATTGAGTTGAGAGTAACCGCGTGCATGGAGGTCCGGACAGAATTGACTGCGTTACAACCCACTTCTGCCTTTTCTATAATGCCTCAGTCAACAAAGTGAACCATAGTGTACTGTTAAAAAGGTATGTGAGTATTTTGTTTTATAAGTAAGTGTATAATGTGTTTTTGTGTAATAAAAATGGGAAATGGTTTTAATTACAGGTCTTAAAATCCTTCCCGTCGGGTTAGCAGCCACCGTTTTCTTTCCCCACAAATATATTTGAGGTTTATTTGATTAGTTTGTGTTATTTTGGTTTGGGTGTTTGTCCTTTATAATTTATTTGTTTTGTAATTTATCTATTTTTCTTTGTAAAGTCTTAGTGTTTATTTACTGGTGTATTACTGTATGGGAGGTTTTATTTCTACGTTTGGTTGGTTTCATTGCTGTGGGTTTTTTACGAATGGTTGGGATATTTTGGTTTCATTTGTTTTGGATTGGTTTGTTTCCTCCCATGTAGTTTTGTTATCCAGTTTTTGATATCACTTTGATTTACTTTATTTCGATTGAGTGTTATATTTATTATTATTCTTTTTGTAATATTACTCACCAGCCCAAGTCTATCCTGCTTTGAGTACTAGATTTATTATTGGGGTTTTTTCTGTATAAGATTTATTTGATAGTTCAGTCCTAATTTGTGGAGAGCAGTGTTTGTTTGTTACCCTTTTTTTTGGTTGTTGTTTTGTTTGTTTGGAATTGCTGTGTTTTTGTTTTTTTCTTTCTGCCGTGTTGGTTTGTTTGATATAATTTTTTGATTTTGTTTGAAACACCCTGGTTACCAGCAAATGTGACATCAATAGTATCCATGAAGAAGGATTGTGCCATTTTAATAAAATCAACCTTTTATACTCTGGCTTCTAGTTCATTTAATTGAACCACCTGTGTTTAGGAAACATCACTATTAGGGTCCCCTATCCCGTAAAAGTGGGGGTGGCGTAGTCTATTTGGTCGACATTCTTAAACCGCCATAAAGTCGGTGTTACATTTCTGGCGTAGTCGGCAGGGTCATATTTAAAGAAGCCTGAGTGTAAATGGTTGTATTGATTTAAAGTGTGTATTTGTTGTGGTGGGGAGAGAAACGGTGGTTGCAACATATCAAGGACTTCATCATCTCGTCACGAACTGGTGATCTTCATCCTCCTTCGGCTGTCTTTTGGATTGTTTTTTTCTCTCCCTCTGTTTTCTGTGTGAGACAGATTGTATTATGGAGGAACAATTTAAAGCCCTTGCTGATCTGGTACAACAACTACAGGCGGATAACCAGCAACTTCGGGAGGAACTTCTCAGGAGACCTGTTAATGTTGAGGGTGAGGAGGTACAAGCTGCTGGACATGATGTGAATGCCCATACACCTGTTAATGTGTCTACATCTGAACTTTATGTGTATGTTCCACGGGAAAGAAAATGTCCTAGGTTCTCTGGGAGAGGGTCTATTGATTTGTTGACCGTAGAAGATTGGGTAGAAGAAGTACGTAGGTCTTTGATAGTTCGTCCAGTCCCTGTGGCTGAGAAGGCTTTGTTTGTCTATGATCTTTTGGATGGAGAAGCTAAGGCTGAAGTAAAGTTTCACCCCTCTAGTGACAGGGATGATCCTGAGAAAATTTTTACAATCTTGCTTGATATGTATGGTTGTTCTCAGTCTTTTGTTGGTTTGCAGAAGCAGTTTTTCCAACGTCGCCAGCTGGAGGGAGAGTCACTGCGTGAATATTCGCATGCCCTCATGGCCCTAATGGAGGCCATGAAACGTAAGAACTTGCCAGGTATTAGTAACCCAGACCATACACTACGTGACCAATTTATTGAACATATGCGTGATAATACTCTGCGTAGGGAATTAAAGAGACAGGTGCGGTTAAATGTTGGGATGTCATTTCTGGAGGTTCGTTCTGAAGCTGTACGGTGGGCAGATGAGGGAGTAACCCCAGGCGTGAGATCCCGAGCTCATTCTTGTGCTGCAGACGTTCAGGTAGTGGGTACGTATAGATCTAATCGCCCCACCCCTGACTCTACTAATGAATTAGGCGAGCTGAAAGATTGTTTACGTAAACAACAGGTTCAGCTAGAGGCCATTTTGAAGCACTTGAGTATAAGTCCATCAAATACTTTAGGGGGTGCTGTTGGTTCCCGTCCGAGTGCTGGCCAGTTTTGGGCTGATGGTAAGCCAATCTGCATGCGTTGCAATAAAGTTGGTCATATTGCAAGGTTTTGCAGATCTGAATTGGCAAGCATGCAAGTGAATTCGAGGGGTGGGTCCGGAACCGGCCAGGGACAGTTATCTCGGGTGCACAGTCAAATAGTTGTACAGGATGCCCTAGTGCAGCCGGAAAACTAGCACCCTCTGGTGTTGGGAGCCTGGCATCAGAGGGGGGTTCTTCTGGCTCTAAAGGGTTATTAGGAGAAGGTTTTGCCCAACTTATTGGACAGTGCCCTATAGTGGAAGTTTCTTTTGGGGGTGTGAAAACTCCTTGTCTACTGGACACTGGATCTATGGTGTCAATGGTTACTGAGAGCTTCTTTGAGTCAACATTTCCTAGTCATATTAGGGAGTGTTTGAAACCATGTAGCTGGTTGCGACTGAAGGCTGCTAATGGGCTGGACATTCCCTATTGTGGCTACTTGGAGCTAGAGGTCGAGGTCTTGGGTAGAGTGCTCCCTAAAATGGGGGTATTAATTATGAGAGATCCGCTAGATCCTCTAACCCGGCAACAAAAGCTTGCGGTCCCAGGTCTTTTGGGAATGAATATTTTGAACTGTTGTTATCAAGATCTTTTCTGTCAACATGAAGAGGGCTTATTTTCCTCCCTTACAGTCAAGCAAGCAGGGAAGGAGTGGAAACGGGCCCTCTTAGAGTGCCAAAGTCTGGCTCTCACCGCTGAATCTGGGTTACTGGGGAAGGCAGTTGTAAGGGCAGGATCGGCCATACGTGTACCAGCGGGCTCCCTTCAATGGGTTCCCACAATCGGTTGTCAAGGTATGGCTCGTGTTATTACTTCTGTGTTCTTGGAGCCCCCAACAGGTGAGGAAGGTGTACTACCCGCGAATCTCCTTATTTCGAAGTGTCTCTTGCCTGTAGAACGGAATGTAGTTTATGTCCCTGTAGTAAATCTGGGGGAGAAAGATCAATGGCTTAGGCCAAGAACCTTTCTAGGCCAGCTGTATCTGGTTAATCTGCAGTCAGTTCTGGACCCTGAATTGGAGAGTGTGGATAGCCGGGGGTTTGTGAGTAGTAATCAGGTCATGGGGGCAGGCGGCAGGCGGCAGGCCAGCATTTGATTCTGAGGCGTCATGGCCTTCATTGTCCACTGCACAGTCCCAACAGGCCAGATGTCTCTTGACCCGTTTTAGCTCTGTGTTTAGTAAGAGTGATGGGGATTTGGGGTGCACTCATTTAGTCCAACATGAGATACCAGTGTTAGATAATGCTCCTGTTCGTCAGCGTTATCGTCGTTTGCCCCCCTCTCAGTACGAGCAAGTCAAAACTCACATTAGTGAGCTGCTTGAACAGGGTGTAGTTCGGCCCAGTTGTAGTCCCTATTCTTCACCCATTGTGGTAGTACAAAAAAAGGATGGTAGCATTCGACTTTGCGTCGATTACCGCCAACTCAATGCTAAAACACGGAAAGACGCTTACCCACTCCCAAGGATTGAGGAATCGCTTGATGCGCTAACTGGGGCTAAGTGGTTTTCTACTCTTGACTTGGCTAGTGGGTACAACCAAGTTCCAGTTGTTGAACGGGATAAAGAGAAGACCGCTTTCTGCACTCCCTTTGGGCTTTTTGAATACAATTGTATGCCCTTTGGGCTGTGCAATGCACCCGGTACCTTTCAGAGGCTTATGGAGAGGATTTTCGGGGATCAACGTTTCCAGTCCCTTCTGTTGTACTTGGATGACATTGTCATTTTTTCTGGTTCCTTTGAGCAGCATCTGCAACGATTGGAGATGGTCTTGGGGCGTCTTCAACAAAACAATTTAAAGTTGAAATTTCAAAAATGCCATTTTTTCCAAAAAGAGGTCAAGTATCTTGGTCACATCATTTCCTCCCATGGGGTGTCTACTGACCCAGAGAAAATTAGTGTTGTAGCCAACTGGAAGCGACCCAGTAATCTTATGGAGTTGCGCTCATTCCTGGGTTTTGCGTCATACTATAGAAGGTTTGTAGAGGGGTTTGCTCGACATGCGGCACCTCTACACCGATTAGTGGGGGAGCTCCAGGGTAAGGGAAGGAAGCAAGGTTCAGGCACTAACACTCCGTTGGGTGGGAGATGGACAGAAGCTTTGGAGATTGCATTTGTGGCTTTGAAGAGGTCATTGGTAGAGGCCCCAGTGTTAGGCTATGCAGATTTCTCGAAGCCATTTGTGTTAGAGATAGATGCTAGTCAGGTTGGCCTCGGTGCAGTATTGTCCCAAGAACTGGAGGGTCAGCGGAGGCCTATTGCTTATGCTAGTCGGGGTCTGCGCCCTACAGAAAGGAACATGTCAAACTACAGCTCAATGAAACTGGAGCTCTTGGCCCTTAAGTGGGCCGTCTCCGAGAAGTTTCGTGAGTATTTGCTGGGGGTTAAGTTCGTGGTATTCACAGATAACAATCCCTTGAGTTATCTGCAGACTGCCAAGTTGGCTGCATTAGAACAGCGTTGGGTGTCACAGTTGGCTTTGTTTGATTTTGAGCTGAAATATCGTCCTGGTACAGCTAATCGCAATGCGGATGCACTCTCCCGTCTGCCCGTAAACTCAGCTCCTAATAGTGTTGGGGAAATTGCGTCTGGCATAATTTTGCCTCAAGGACTTTCATCAGTTCCGTGTCCAGGGCCTGCTTCTGATTGTATTTTAGCTTTAGAAATAGCAGCTGTGCCTTTCCGTGAGAAGGCAGACATGCAAGTGCTTCAGGCCGCAGACTCTCACATTGCTGCATTTTTGAAGTATTGGCAAAGAGGAGTGGTTCCTACTCGCAATGAAAGGGCCAGAGAGTCCAGGGAAGTCCTAGAGTTGGTTCGCCAGTGGAAACGCATTCGGCAGAAAGATGGAATTTTGTATAGGGAAGTCTTCTTGCCTCCAGGAAAGGTTCGAGTACTTCAGGTTTTACTGCCTGGGGTCTTAAGGAGGGAAGTTTTGGAGGGTCTCCATGACCATCATGGTCATCAAGGTATAGAGAGGACAACCACTTTGGTGAGGGAGAGATGTTTCTGGCCCAATCTGCGACACGATATTGAACAATGGTGTATTAAATGTGAGCGTTGTGTGGTTGCCAAGGCCTTACGCCCTAAAGTTCGGACAACCATGGGGCATTTGATGGCTTCAAAACCTTTGGAAATTCTCGCTATTGATTTCACACTTTTAGAGCGAGCCAGTAATGGATGTGAGAATGTGTTTGTAGTAACTGATGTGTTTTCGAAGTTTACCCAAGCTTACCCAACCCGAGATCAAAAGGCTAGTACTGTGGCCCGCATCCTGACAGAGAGGTGGTTCTATGTTTATGGGGTACCAAAACGTATTCATTCAGATCAGGGGCGGAATTTTGAAGGGGAATTGCTTAAGCAATTGTGCCAACTGTATGGGGTTCAGAAGAGTAGGACTACAGCATATCATCCTGAGGGAAATGGGCAGTGCGAAAGATTTAATCGTACTTTGCACGATCTATTGCGCACTTTGCCCATTGAAAAGAAAAGGGCTTGGCCTCAGGCTTTGCCACAGTTACTTTTTGCATACAATACCGCTGCCCATCAGTCCACTGGATACTCCCCTTACGAGCTCATGTTTGGCCAGAAGCCAAAGCTTCCTGTGGATGCCCTTTTGGGGAGGGATGAAGAGAGTGTGCCGGTGACCGCCCAAGATTGGGTGGTGAGTCATCGGGACCATTTGGACTCTGTGTACAGTAAGGCTAGGGAGCATCTGGAGGTGGCAGCAGCTCAGCGAGCATGCCATTATCCAGAGTCTGTGCCTATCCTGCCAGTCGGTACTTTGGTTCTGTGTTGGAATCATTTTCCAGGTCGCCATAAGATTCAAGACGTGTGGGGCCCTGAGATGTACGAGGTAGTAGAGTGTTTGGATGGGGTAGGCACCGTTTATAAAGTAAGGCAACGAGACTCAGCGGAGCATGTAAAGAATGTTCACCGCTCAAATTTGCGAGAGCTTCCTGTTGGGTATGTAACCTCGGATAAAGGTGAAATTGAGGCGAATTGTCCCCCTCCGGCAGGACTCCTGTTAGAGTGTGGTTATCGGAGGCAGTTGGCGGAGGAAGAGGAAATGTCGGAGGAGGAGACTTTGGTTCTTCGTGTAGCCCAAGAGGGGAGCCCAGCAGCAGCTAGGGAAAAGTTGGGTGAGCAGGAGTTGGACCGGTGTTTAACTGAACAAGTCATTGAGCCCCCAGATTTCCAGTGTCCAGTAGAACAGGTACTTGATTTCCAAGGGCCGGTTCTGGGCCCCTCCTATCAGCTCGAACGAGAAGCCGAGCAGGAACCATCTGAACTTTGTTTACGCCGGTCAGTTAGAACAAGAGCCGGCCAGCATTCGAATCCATTTAATCTTCCAAGGCCGGTGCGATCCCCAGAAGATCAAGCTTTCCCAAATTCAGCCTCAGTAAGTTCACTATATGTCCCTTTTAGACCTTGGGATTAAGATGGGTATGATGGAAATAAGTGCTGTCACCGGGACGGTGACCTTTGAAAGATGGGGTGAATGTAACAGGAATGAGTACGCTATACCTTTAAGGGGGCAGGTGACGTGACGGCGCCGGTGAGGTTAAAGTCTCGCGGGCTCGCGAAACTACGTTTGTTCTCGTCTCCACTCGAACGAGTGTGCGTGTGGGGTCTTTTCTCTCCGGTACTGGCACTTTGGAGAAACTGCTTGCGTTTGACTGCTGTCCTCGACCATTTGGTGTGAGTAGATGTGTACTTTTATCCATAGGAGTTGAATCTAATGAGAGACGTGTTAGTATAGTTTGCCCATCTACGTGTTCTAGGATTATTCCCGTGCTGATGACCTGTTGATCTGATCGCGCTGCGTGCATGCAACTCTGCGTTGGCTTCGGCTACCTAATGATCACCCGTGTATGTGTATATTCTGATGCTTGCAACAATCCAACGTGAGTAGTAGTTTTCTTTATAACCAATGAGTTGAATCTAATAGGAAACATGTTTAGTATAAAATGTACACCGTGTTGTTCTAGGAGTATTTTGCACTGACCTGTGTATCTGAACGCGCTGTATGCGTGCAACACTGCATTGGCTTCGGCTACCTAATGATCAACTGTGCGTTTATACATTGAGTTGAGAGTAACCGCGTGCATGGAGGTCCGGACAGAATTGACTGCGTTACAACCCACTTCTGCCTTTTCTATAATGCCTCAGTCAACAAAGTGAACCATAGTGTACTGTTAAAAAGGTATGTGAGTATTTTGTTTTATAAGTAAGTGTATAATGTGTTTTTGTGTAATAAAAATGGGAAATGGTTTTAATGGTTCACCCTATTTTGGTCAAAGAAAGAATTAACACTCCCATCCCTGAGCCCACAGAGTCCGGCGATGACAGTGCGCGCCACCCACGGGTCCCGCCACTCGCATCCCACTCTGTCGCCAGCCTCCTGGCAGAGCAGACCCCAGTGGAACGTGCGTCCTTCCCTGGTCTCCTCTGTCAGGACGCAGCAGTCAACCGTGCCCCCGCACCGGGACGCCCCTCAGCCTCCCATGTCCGGGCCGGTGACGCTGCATCGCTGCAAGCCCACACCGGGTACGTCTGTGCTCCGAATGACCCCGCTGGCGCAGTTTTTGGAAGTCTGGCTTCAGCTTCCAGGGCTGTCCCGCTGGGTCGCGCGGACCATCAGGCGCGGCTACGCGATTCAGTTCGCGCAGGTTCCTCCCTGCTCCCGTGGAGTCCGCTCCACTATGATCGGGGCCAATGCCCCCGTCATGCGAGCGGAGATTGCCACCCTACTGGCGAAGGGTGCGATCGAACCTGTCCGTCCAGCCGAGATGAACTCCGGGTTTTACAGCCCGTACTTCATCGTACCCAAAAAGACCGGTGGGCTACGGCCAATCCTGGACCTGCGCGTCTTGAACCGTTACCTTCACCGGTTTCCGTTCAAGATGTTGACAGCGAAACGCCTTTTCGAATGCGTTCGTCCAGACGATTGGTTTGCAGCGATCGACCTGAAGGACGCCTACTTCCATGTCTCCATTCTACCTCGACACAGACCGTTCCTATGGTTTGCTTTCGAGGGGCGGGCATATCAGTACGCAGTTCTACCATTCGGGCTATCTCTGTCCCCTCGCGTCTTTACGAAGATTGCCGAGGCAGCCCTTGCGCCCCTTCGGCAGCACGGGGTTCGCATCCTGAATTACCTCGACGACTGGCTCATACTGGGTCACTCTCGGGAGCAGGTTTGCGGACACAGAGATCAGGTGCTCCATCACCTAGCCCGTCTGGGCCTTCGGGTCAACTGGGAGAAGAGCAAACTTTGCCCCGCGCAGAGGATCTCTTTTCTCGGTATGGATATCGACTCGGTCGCCATGTGCGCGCAGCTTTCGAGCGAGCGCGCGCAGTCTCTGCTGACTTCCCTTCGTCAACTCGAGGGCAAGAATGCGGTTCCACTGAAACTATTTCAGAGGCTCCTGGGGCATATGGCATCTGCAGCCGCGGTGACGCCGCTCGGATTGCTTCATATGAGACCGCTTCAGCACTGGCTACGCGATCGAGTCCCGAGATGGGCATGGCGGTCTGGCACGCTCCGGGTACAAGTGACTCGGGCCTGCTTACAGACTCTCACCCCGTGGTCGAACCTCGAGTTTCTACGGACCGGAGTGTCCTTAGAACGAGTTTCCCTGCATACTGTTGTATCAACAGATGCGTCATCCACCGGGTGGGGTGCCATGTGCAATGGACAAGCAGCCGCGGGCTCCTGGACAGGACCCCAGCGCCTTCTGCATGTCAATTGCCTCGAGTTACTGGCAGTACGGTTCGCCCTGCACCGCTTCCGAGCGTTGCTGAGGGGTCAACATGTACTAGTCAGGACAGACAACACGGCCGTAGTAGCGTACATCAACCACCAGGGCGGTCTACGCTCCCGCCGTATGTCTCAACTCGCCCGCCATCTCATTCTATGGAGTCAGAAGCACCTGAGGTCCCTTCGTGCTGTCCACATCCCGGGAGAGTTGAACTGTGCAGCCGACGAGCTGTCACGGATTCAGCCCCTCCCCGGAGAGTGGAGACTCCATCCCCAGACGGTTCAGCTGATATGGGAACGGTTCGGCGACGCACAGGTAGACCTGTTTGCCTCCCAGGACTCTTCCCATTGCTCCCTGTATTATTCTCTGACCGAGGGCACCCTCGGCACGGATGCACTGGCGCACAGCTGGCCGTCAGGGCTACGCAAATATGCGTTTCCCCCAGTGAGCCTTCTTGCACGGGTACTGTGCAAGATCAGGGAGGACAAGGAGCAGGTCTTTTTGGTCGCCCCGTATTGGCACGGCCAGACCTGGTTCCCAGAACTTCTACTCCTTGCGACAGCCCCTCCCTGGCCTATCCCTCTGAGACCGGACCTTCTCTCTCAGAGACGGGGCACTCTTTGGCACCCGCGTCCGGCGTTCTGGAAGCTCCACGTGTGGCTTCTGGACGGGACGCGGCAGGTTTGAGTAGTCTTCCACCTGCGGTGGTCGCTACCATCACTTCGGCTAGAGCTGAGTCTACACGACGTCTCTATGCTTTGAAGTGGAACCTCTTCGTCACATGGTGCTCTTCCCGCCAAGAAGACCCCTGGAAATGCCCGATCGGGTCTGTGCTATCGTTTCTCCAGGAGGGGGTGGAACGAAGGCTGTCTCCTTCCACCCTTAAAGTGTATGTGGCCGCAATATCTGCCTACCACGATCTCCTGGGGGACAAAAAGGTAAGTCAGCACGACCTGATCATCAGGTTCCTGAGGGGGGCGAGGAGACTGAATCCTCCTCGCTCTCCTCTCGTACCCTCTTGGGACCTCTCAGTAGTCTTAAGTGCTCTGCAGAGGCCTCCATTTGAGCCTTTGCGGTCAGCTGAGATTAAATTCTTGTCTATGAAGACTGCTCTGCTGACCGCATTGGCCTCGCTTAAGAGGGTCGGGGACCTGCAAGCATTTTCGGTTGACGAAGCGTGCCTAGAGTTCGGGCCGGCTAACTCTCACGTGATCCTGAGACCCCGGCCCGGATATGTGCCCAAGGTTCCCACCACTCCGTTCCGAGACCAGGTGGTGAACCTGCAAGCGCTGCCTTTGGAGGAGGCAGACCCAGCCTTGGCATTGCTCTGTCCAGTACGCGCTCTCCGCGCCTATGTAGACAGTACGCGATGTTTCAGGACCTCAGACCAGCTCTTTGTCTGTTATGGTGGAGAGCGGAAGGGAAGTGCTCTCTCGAAACAGAGGTTGTCTCACTGGATAGTGGACACCATTGTTTTGGCTTACCAGCAGCAAGGTCGACCATGTCCCCTTGGGGTTAGGGCACACTCCACCCGGAGTGTGGCCTCCTCTTGGGCTTTAGCGCATGGCGCCTCGCTAACAGACATCTGCAGAGCTGCAGGCTGGGCGACACCCAACACATTCGCCAGATTCTACAATCTCCGAGTGGAGCCAGTGTCCGACTATGTACTCGCCCCTACGGGTGGCCGGTAATGGGCCAGGCTCAGGTGTCTTCGCTTGCTCGCCATTCCACTCCACGGACTGGATACGTGCGATATTTTCCTCAGGTGAGCTCCCCGAGAGCCCTGAGCTCCTCCAGCACTGCTTACGCCGACATCAGTTCAGTCTGCCCTTTCGAGCCCAGACCCTCATGTCCGGCCAGGTGCTCCGTGTGCATGGTTCCCCTCCGGCGACCCCCACACGAGTATTCCCACCGTAAGCCTCCTCAGCGAGCAGGTGTCTTTCCCTCGGCAAGTCCCTGCCACCCCTAGGGTTAAAAATCCACCTTCGGCTGGTACCCTAGAGATCTTCCATATGCAGCCCTTAGCGGGTCATATGTGTATTCTTAAGTCCTCCCTACGGGTAGGCATCTTGGCATTCCCTCACTGGGATATGCTTCCCAGTGTACCTTGGTATTCCTGTGATAAGTGGGAGTCCTTCGTCCGTACTAGTCTTACGACAGGGTACTCTCACTTACGCAGGGCACTGGATGACGGCTGAGTGGCGTTGTTGTATTGGAACCCCCATTCGTTAGTCACTAACGTACGTCGTAGTGACTGAACGAAAGGGAACGTCTCGGTTACGTATGTAACCCTCGTTCCCTGAGGAGGGAACGGAGACGTACGTTTCCTCTGCCACGTCAGCCGTGCTGCTGGAACGCGGAGTTCAGTCTTGGCTCCTGCAGCAGTAACATAATGCGATGTTGCCAGCGTACTTCCTTATATACCCACGAGGTGGGGCGGAGTTACGCATGCAAATTCCGCATGCCCATGGCATTGGCACTGCCATTGGGCGCTGTTGAATTCTCGAAGATAATTGGCTTCTAAGCGAAACCCCCATTCGTTAGTCACTAACGTACGTCTCCGTTCCCTCCTCAGGGAACGAGGGTTACATACGTAACCGAGACGTTTTTGATATCACTTTGATTTACTTTATTTCGATTGAGTGTTATATTTATTATTATTCTTTTTGTAATATTACTCACCAGCCCAAGTCTATCCTGCTTTGAGTACTAGATTTATTATTGGGGTTTTTTCTGTATAAGATTTATTTGATAGTTCAGTCCTAATTTGTGGAGAGCAGTGTTTGTTTGTTACCCTTTTTTTTGGTTGTTGTTTTGTTTGTTTGGAATTGCTGTGTTTTTGTTTTTTTCTTTCTGCCGTGTTGGTTTGTTTGATATAATTTTTTGATTTTGTTTGAAACACCCTGGTTACCAGCAAATGTGACATCAATAGTATCCATGAAGAAGGATTGTGCCATTTTAATAAAATCAACCTTTTATACTCTGGCTTCTAGTTCATTTAATTGAACCACCTGTGTTTAGGAAACATCACTATTAGGGTCCCCTATCCCGTAAAAGTGGGGGTGGCGTAGTCTATTTGGTCGACATTCTTAAACCGCCATAAAGTCGGTGTTACATATATATATATATGTTTTATTGAATGCTCTATGAATATATATATATGTTATACATATATATATATGTTTTATATGAATGCTCACTGTATCACCAGCCATTAGATTGATGTTTGGGCTGTGAGCGAATGTATGGGTGGCCATCAATATGAATGCTCACTGTATCACCGGCCATTAGATTGATTGTAGGACTGTGTGCGAATGTATGGGCCGCCGTCAATATGAATGCTCACTGTATAGCCGGCCGTTAGATTGATGTTTGGGCTGTGTGAGAATGTATAGGTGGCCGTCAATATGAATGCTCACTGTATAGCCGGCCGTTAGATTGATGCTTGGGCTGTGTGAGAATGTATAGGTGTCCATCAATATGAATGCTGTCTAACCGACTGCCCATCAGTTTCATTGTTCATGGGATGGCCTGCTACAAAATCTCACACAAAACCAGAAAGTGGTATCGTACCTTCTTCTTCCACTTTGTGGACATAGCCATTGTAAATGCTTTTATACTCCACCGTCAAATGGCTGGTATGAAGAATCAGAAGCCACTGACACAGAAGCAATTCAGAGAACAACTCGTTGAGGAACTTACTGTGTTGGTGCGTGCTGATGTTCCTTCACCCCCTCCCTCCCACAAAGAAGACACTCGCCACTTACCAGGGAACTTCGCTTCAGACAGCACCAAAGGAAGGCGCCAGTGCAGGGTTTGTTCCCAAAAAAACCCGTTTTTTTGTAAGACTTGTTCTGTGGCACTGTGCTTTCTGCCAAAGCGCGACTGCTATGCTGTTTGGCACGAACAGCACTGACTATCCAGACTGTGTTGCAGAATACAACCGGTTAGTAGAATGTATTCAGTAATGTCAATTTTGTTTGTTTGTATTTCATCTATATTGAATATCTAGAACATTTCTGAAATTATTCTAAAATATATGCCCTATTCTATTTCTATTCAGGCTTCACCAGCACTGACTACACAGGACTTTTTGGATCGTTTTACAGGAGACAACAGCCTTTTTTTGTAACATTTGTACATTTTCACCAGCACTGACTACACAGGACTTTTTGGATTGTTTTGCAGGGGACAACTGCCTTTTTTTATGGTTCTGCCTATTATTTTATAGTTGAAAAAGCATTCAAGCATCATATATGATGGCTAAAATCAAGTCTCCAAGTAGGTTTCTTGGCACCTGGACATATTCTTAGAAAAAAGCATGCAGGAACCCCATTTTTCATGATATCTTCGTCAAATTTTAAATATAAACTGATGAGACTTGTGCCTTTCAATTCATTAACTAACTGGATTCCTCCAGGCTTATTTTCATATATTTTTACATCAAATAATAAAGTGTTCATTGTAGCACAAATTATCTTCAAGACACTTCAACTCCTATAACTGTTTGTCTTTCTAAGTTTTTTCTACTTTAATGTTTGGGTAATAAACTCTAAAGTGTCTTCTTTTTAAAGATGTCTAAATTGTGCATGTAGTGCAAATTGTTCAGCAACTGCAATTGTTTTAGTTGGGAGATGTAATTTCTGGGGATGTGCCTCAAGCAGGGGGAGGGAGAAATGGAACAGACATAGTCTTGGAAAAAAGCTTGCAGGAACCACATTTTTCATTATATCTTCCTCAAACTTGAACTATAAACTGATAAGTCGTGTGGCTTTCAATCCATAACTGAACTGGATTCCTCCAGGTCTATTTTCATATATTTTTACATGAAATAATAAAGCATTCTATGTAGTGCAAATAATTTTTGAGGCATTTCAACTATTATAATTTTGTATCTGTTTGAGAATTATCAACTCTGATTGCTTTTTAGTAGAGTCCCAAGTGTCTTCTTTCCAAAGATACCTTAATTGTGCCTGTAGCACACTGTTCTCAGGAGCTATAATTATTTTCATTCAGATAGGTCGTTTTCAGCTGTGAGCCCCAAAATGGGGGTGCAGCTTAACTTAAGCAGTGTGTGCATCCGTGTCCCCGCTTCATTTCGGGCTCAGATGCACACCTGCTTTGTGTGCAGTGTCTGGGTGTTGAGCATGCTCGGGCAGCTCTCGAGGGAGCATTGTGAGCTGCTCACACTCAGACTGCTTTGCTCTCGGCTGGCCGTGTTCGATGAGGCCGGCCAGCTTTGTGAGCCCCAGGGTTCTGGACCCGCGATCGCTGAGGCGTCCCGGTGTCACAAACCATGGGGTTCACAGAAGGACTTGTCAGCGGGATCTGGGACTGCTGTGGCACTTTCCCAATTCTTGTCTGACAGTTCTAAAGATCTTCCTCCTCGTGTGGAAGCCCGCGCTGCGGCTTCTTCCCCCGGGGTTGAGGATCTGATGCTTATTCTCTCCGGTTCCGAGGAGCCGGATGAGTGTTGCATCAGGGCAGGTGGAGAAGCAGGAAGTGTTTCATCGCTTTATCCACTCGCCCAAGAGGAGTTAATTGAGGTTTTGACTCGTGCGGTGGCCAAATTGAAGATCAATTGGTCACAGGAAGTGCCGGAATTTCAGCCACCTAGTAGGCAGGACGACCGGTTTCTTTCTCGCCGGGTCCAAACACCTCGCCGGGGTTTACCTTTCTTCCCGGACCTACACACCGAGGTGTGTAGGTCGTGGAGGAAGCCCTATTCCTCGCGTATTCCTCCAGTATTGGATTATTCCAATGTTCTGGGGGCACGCGAGGCGGGCTATGGGACGATGCCTCGGGTGGAAGAGGCTCTCACGAGTTATCTTTTCCCCGATTCTGTGTCGTCCCTTAAAACCCCGGAGCTGCCCACCAAACCCTTTCGGGACACCTCATCGTTGGTGGGCGAAGCTTATATGGCGGCTGGGCGGGCTGGTAGTTCCCTGCACACATTATCTGTCTTGCAGGCCTACCAGGCTGACCTCCTGAAAGAGCTCAATGAGGGCGACGGTCCCTCTTCGGAGGATGTGCTGGAGCTACGGAGGGCTGCAGATTTGTCTCTCCGCATCACCAGGGAGATGGCCCGTGCTATCGGCCAGGCCATGGCTTCTATGGTGATGGTGGAGAGGCATCTCTGGCTGAATCTGTCGGGGATGAGGGAGAAGGATAAGTCCTTCCTCCTAGACTCCCCGATTTCGCCTTCTGGTCTATTTGGTAACGCGGCTGAGACCGTTGTCGCCAGGTACCAGGAGGCGAAGATGCAGTCAGCGGCCTTCCGTCAGTGCCTCCCTCGCCCTAGGGGGCAGCCTCAGCCGTCTGCCAGCTCCTTGCACCGGCAGGTGCAGAAAGAGAGCGTCGCCTCTAGAGCCCCTCCTCCAGGAGCCTGGCAACAGAGGCGGCGTTCTCACCAGCAGTCCCAGCAGCGGTCTTTCGCTCCTGGAGGCGATCTGAGGAACGTACTCCAGGGTGGGAGGCTGCTGGGAAGAAGTCCTAGCTTCGGCTGGACTTCCAAGAGCGGTCCCCCCCGCAGGGGAGCAACCGAGGTTGCTTCCTCTGCGGCGCTCTGGGGAAGTCGAGGTAATCCCGCCGTCTATGACGCTTCGGGCCCCATCGATTTCCCGCGAACGCATGCTGCTCCAGCCGCCTCCGGAGGGACTTGCGGCTGGGCAGCTAACGCGTCCGCACATAGAGAATCGTTCCCAACCACTTCCTACTGGCGTACTGGCGATGGTCTCAGAAATAAGGCTAGGCCACAGCATCACTGTAGAGCACTTTCAAGAAGTGCTGGGGCTCAAGGCAGCAGCGTCCAACGGGATACCCTTTGGCCTGCTGTACATGAGACCTCTACAGTGGTGGCTGGAAACCAAAGGGGTTTTCCCCCAGAGGGAATCCTTTCCGTATGATCAGGGTAACGCGCAGATGCCTTCGTTCCCTAGTCATACGGAAGAAACCTTGGTTTCGGTCCCAGGGGCCAGTGTTGGGAGCGTCTTGTTGCCGGGAATCCGTTTCAACAGACATCTCCCTCACTGGTTGGGGCTTGGAGCAGGGGAGTTTGAGGTTGCGCCCTCTATACAGACTGGCATATCAAATTCTCCTGTGGACCCTAGGGAAACTGTTGTCCATCAGGGCAATGTATGTCCCGGGGGTCCGGTATCAGGGAGCAGACATCCTGTCGAGGCAGGGGCTGAGGCCTGGGGAGTAGCGACTCCACCCAGGGGTGGT
The DNA here is from genome assembly GCA_023566225.1 of Romanogobio albipinnatus. Taxonomy (NCBI): domain Eukaryota; kingdom Metazoa; phylum Chordata; class Actinopteri; order Cypriniformes; family Gobionidae; genus Romanogobio; species Romanogobio albipinnatus. Next base: position 14,509,169 of record CM042263.1, read on the forward strand.
GGCGTCTCGAGGGACGTCCCACTGTCCACTGTGGTGTTCCCTCACGCCAGGGTTCAGACGTGGCCGAGGCTGTGTCTGTACGCATTTCCCCCGATTGCTCTGCTCCCGGGAGTCCTGGAGAGGGTCCGTCAACAGGGGGTCAGTCTACTTCTGGTAGCACCCCGTTGGCCGACGCGAGTTTGGGTCTCGGATATCATAGCTCTGCTGGCAGGTCCTCCATGGCAGATTCCTCTGAGGAGGGATCTCCTGTCTCAGGCGGGGGGGACGATATTCCTCCCCCGGCCAGAGGTTTGGAACCTTTGGGTCTGGCCCCTGAGGGGGTCAGGTACCTAGAGGCTGGCCTGTCGGCAGAGGTGATAGAGACATTACTCAGTTCCAGGGCTCCGTCCACAAGGAGACTGTACAGCCTCAAGTGGAATGTGTTTGCCACTTGGTGCAGGGAGCGTGAGGTGGACCCAGTTAACTGCCCGGTGGCTTCAGTGCTGGAGTTCCTCCAAGATCGTTTCTCTGCGGGTCTAACCCCATCCACACTCAAGGTGTACGTGGCTGCCATTGGGGCTTTCCACACTCCTTTGGGTGATGGGCCTTTGGGTAGGCACCAGTTGGTTGTACAGTTCCTCCGTGGGGCTCGGAGGATGAGGCCTGCGGCTCGTTCCAGAGTCCCAACCTGGGATCTGGCAGTGGTTCTCGAAGGTCTGGCTGAGGCCCCCTTTGAGCCATTAGAGTCAGCGGAACCAAAGAACCTGACCTTGAAGGTGGCTTTTCTCCTGGCGATTACATCGCTAAAGAGAGTAGGGGACCTCCAGGCCTTGGCAGTAACGCCGACTTGCCTGGAGTTTGGCCCTGGAGGAGTAAAAGCCATCTTACACCCTAGGCCGGGCTACGTGCCCAAGGTTCCATCAAGGGTGGCCAGGTCTTTGGTTCTTCAGGCATTTCATCCTCCGCCTCACGTGACGGCGGAAGAAGGGAGGCTTCACTTGCTCTGCCCAGTTAGGGCTCTCAGAGTATATCTGGAGAAGTCTGCGCAGTGGAGGAGATCTCAACAGCTGTTAGTGTGCTTTGGTTCACCCAAGAAGGGGTTGCCTGCATCTACTCAGACAATCAGTAACTGGATTGTCCAGGCGATAACCGCGGCTTATCAGGTGCGCAATTTGCCTTCACCTATGGCCGTGAGGGCTCATTCCACCAGAGGCATGGCCTCTTCGGTGGCCCTCCTTTCTGGGGTCCCCATGCAGGATATCTGTGAGGCGGCTGGGTGGGCTACCCCGCACACTTTTATCAGGTTTTATAGCCTGCATCTCCCTACTGCGCCTGGCGCTAGGGTGCTTCAGTCCTAGTTGTGCCCGGTCTCCGGCTTCACACTAGGGCGGGCACTACCCTCGGTAAAGGTCCCAAGGGCCAGTGTTGGGAGCGTCCTGTTGCCGGGAAACCGTTTCAACAGACGTCTCCCTCATTGGCTGGGGTGCCGAAGGCGCTTGGGTTCCCCAGTCCTAGTTGTGCCCGGTCTCCGGCTTCACACTAGGGCAGGCACTACCCTCGGTAAGGGTCCCAAGGGCCAGTGTTGGGAGCGTCCTGTTGCCGGGAAACCGTTTCAACAGACGTCTCCTTCATTGGCTGGGGCGCCGAAGGCGCTTGGGTTCCCCAGTCCTAGTTGTGCCCGGTCTCCGGCTTCACATTAGGGCAAGCACTACCCTCGGTAAAGGTCCCAAGGGCCAGTGTTGGGAGCGTCCTGTTGCCGGGAAACCGTTTCAACAGACGCCTCCCTTCATCGGCTGGGGCACGGAAGGTAAAGGAGTGGAGAAGTTCTCCCTACGGTGCTGGCGCTAGGGTACTCAAGTCCTAGTTGTGCCCGGTCTCCGGTTTCACACTAGGGCAGGCGCTACCCTCGGTGTGGGCTAGTGGGTACTCGTTCCCCAAAGTGTCGTTCCGACGCAGTGAGAGTTCCCTCGAAAGGGAACGGCTCGGGTTACGTCTGTAACCCTTGTTCCCTGAGAAGGGAACAAGCACTGCGTCGCGTCACCACACCTCGGCACGCCTGGAGCGCATGCTTCAGAGCAATAGCTGCCGTTTCAGTGCGTCGGCTCCCGCTTTATACTTCTGGGTACGCCGTCACGATGACGTCATCACGCACGCCAATCAGATTGGTTTAGTGGCTATACGGACTTCAGATTCGCTAGTGCTTAGGGTGTATCCCCAAAGTGTCGTTCCGACACAGTGCTCGTTCCCTTTTCAGGGAACAAGGGTTACAGACGTAACCCGAGCCGGTTTCACGGATTCGACTATCAAACAATTCCCATAAACTGTTCTGGGTTTCTGCTGGTGTTGTTGTTGATGATGATGAGGATGATGATGATGATGGGCCTGATGTTGACATTTGTGGCTCTGAATGACAATTAAAACAACAATTAGTTACAAAGCATAAACTGACAGCATATATGAAGTATAATGTTCATAATTTTTCAGATGACCCATCTCCATAAAGTTAGATGAAGACTGAGACTGCTCACCAGGAGTTGCTGAGTTTTTAGGGGTGGTTTACCTATTTAAAACTACAGACTTTCTAAACAGTGTCCCAACACTTTGTGATTTTATCTGAATTATATTTCAAACAATGCATACCTTGCTTAGATGGCCCAGCAGTGTCAGTAGCAGGCCTAGGTACAGGGGGAATGTTACCATCCTCTGCACCCTCCAAAATGGCAGGATGAGTGCTCCTCAAATGGCGCATCATGGATGATGTATTGTTGCAGAAGGCTAGCTGCCTATCACAATACACACATCTCACTTTATTTGGTGCTTCCAAATGGAAATGCTCCCACTCCACAGATGTACGGCATCTCTTACGTGGAGCCTCCATTTTTATCTATTCTGTTAATATATCTATCTATATATAACCTATGAATCTATATCTATATAATTCTATATATCTAACTTATGCTGTGCTATCTATCTGTCACTATCTAACTTAGCCTCTATGAATGTGTCACTATATCTATCCTAACTATATGTCACTGTCTATACCTATCAGTCAATATATCTAACTCAATATATCAATACTATCACAAAATCACTCTCCTCTCACAAAACCCCACGAGGTGAAGATGGATTAACTTCACTTTTAAACTGTGGGTAATTAGCTTCATACAGATGTGTGACTGTGTGGTTTGTTCCCGCCCTCTTTAATCAACGCAGTTTCGATAGGCGCCACCTGATGAAACACTTCGAAGCTTCATTTAGCCATAGTCAGCCATACCACCCGCCAGTTCTGCGTCTTCTTCCATCACAGCCACTGACCAGCCTCCAGAAATGGCTCCAGCCACTGACCAGCATCCAGAGATGGCTCCAGCACCACCCCATGGTCAGAGCCCAGTGAGGGCTCCGCCTCCTGTCACGAGCCCAGAGAGGGCTCCGTCTCCTGTCACGAGCCCAGAGAGGACTCCGACCGGGCCACCTGCTCTACCCGCGCCGCCCAGGCACCTTGCTCCGCCCAGGCGGAGTTTATAGCTCTATTTTGATTGTATCGTTTTTATCCTCCATGCCAATCATTTCTCACCTTAATCATAGTAAGACTGATTTAGCCACATCAGATTTGTAGCTATTTTACTACTAGTCAGTTTATTGTATTGCGCTTTTAATGAAAGATGCTTTTTCTTTTCCAAATGGTCATCATTAACAACAAGTTGTAATTCTATTTCTTTGATTTGTTGATCAAGATGTCCTAACTGTTAAAAAAATTATTTGGATTTCCTCCTTGTGAAACTCATTATTTCCCCTCTTATATAAGCCTTAAAGGCTTCCCACCTTATCGAAGCACTCGTCTGATTTGTACTAATACTAAAATATTCATCTATTTTTTTCCCCTATAAAATTGGGAACATTTTATATTTTTTGGAATTGTTTGGAATCTAAATCTAAATGGAGTAGGACTTAAATTACTTAAATGTATAGTAAATTAAATAGGAGCATGGTCAGACAATAAAATGTTATCATTCCAGCACTTTCCTATTTTGGACAGCAGGGTGCTAGTGTCAAGAGTTAGGTTTGACTCCCTCTCTTTGCTCTTCCCTCTCCTCTCCTTCCCACCTTTTTGTTATCGCAATCAGCGCACTCTCTGATTGAGACCGCACCTGTTCCTCTTTCGGGCTATTTAGTGTCTCCCTTTTTGTGGCTTCTTTGCCAGATTAGTATTGTATGCTTCTCGCTCATGTTCACGTCTCTCATTTGCTCTGTACTAGGGATGCTCAAAACGGTTAATTTTCCCGACCAACAACTGCCGCTCATTATCCGATTATTAACCGTTAACTGATAAGATAATATTGAATTGGCATTAAATAAATATACAATTGAAGAGTGTCTGTGACCCGTTAAAAATACACTTTTTTCCACAGGTTTATTTACATACAGAACAGATAAAAAACAACATCAGAACATGAATTCACATAATCAAATGTTCACGCACCTGCAGCGTTTCTGACAACAGAGAAAAACTGAATAAAATATTTTTAAAAAGCATAAAATATATAGGCCTATACTAAATTTTTCACTTAAATAATTAACAAATTAAAATGACAAAACGAAAACAATGAATCCGTTTGAAGCTTTGAAGAACCAGAATAGTTTTTTTCCTGTCAAACTAAGTTTTTTTCATCATATAAAAATAGCAGGCCTACCTCAATCCACACCTTGACTGGTTTTACTTTTTTTTTTTTTTTTAAAGTAGCATGTCTAAGTGGTGCAGGGGCACGGGAAAGGTGCTGCAAAGGATTGCAAATGCAATGCAAATGTTTGTTCATTTTATTCATTTTTAAAATTTAATAATTTATTTGAAATAAACATTTTAAGTGGCCCATTAAAAAGTATTATTTATTTGTTGAATTATGTTTTTAAAACGATTCCGTTCATTTCTGAAGCTCATTCCGCTCAGCACCGCACGCTCAACCCAGAACTCAATTTGTGACATGCTGGATAAAATATAGGTCTATCTGAAATAAATAGTTAGGGCTGCCCCTGACTAAAGTTTTTTTTCTTTTGTAGTTGTTCATTTAAGCCGTTGTTCACGCTGCGCCGCCGCCTCCATGTCATTGTCTGTTATAGGCTATACTATCTGCTTATTATTTATTAAATCCAGGCAATTTGGTTGATTAAACATAGATTAAAATCAAGATACAATTTATACAAAACGAAAATTTATTATTTACAATTTATTTCTTCACTTTAAAGAAAAACTTTCAACAAAACACAACTTGAAATTGAAATGTTATTGAACTTGTTGAAGACCCCCGTATTCTAATTTTTATTTCCTGTCGCTGTGCAAGCTCGTTTATTGTATATGAAAACCTTTTATTTAAAGGTTTAATATAGGCCACAGTCCATTGCATTACGATTGCAAGAAGAATCAACATTGGGAAAATTGTGATATGCAGTCAAATGCAATCCCGGTGTATGTAGGCTGTTAAAACGAGTGTTCTCACCGATATATTTGTTGTTCTTTCATGTTTAATAGACTCAATATTGTTTCTTATAAAAATGTGGTGACCATGCAGCAAAAAAAAAAAAACTTTTCAACCGTTTAACTGATAGTATTAATCGGTCAAAATTCATACTATCGGTTAACGGTTAAACGGTCAATATGAGCATCCCTACTCTATACCTTTGCTAGAAGCAGTTTGCCTTGTCTAGTCTAGTCTGGTCAGATCTGTGTTGTTGTGTTGGTCTCACCTGTTTTCTGTCCAGTCTCCTGCTGTACATGAGATTACCATCTGGACGCTGTCTGTGGTGCTGAGTGTTTTGACTGGGGCTGTTTCGCTCGCCACTGCCTACCCGCTGCGGGCACAAGATATCGGCCTGTTACTAAGGACTGTCTCCATTGTTTGATGCCTGTGTAATGCTCCAGATCTGCTTCATCACCTTTACCTGCGGCAGTCTGCGGGTGCGTCTCGTAGTTCTGTAGAGCCTCGGTTCAATAATCCCCCCTGTTACTCAGGTGAGCCCTCTGGGTGTTGTGCCTTTTTAATACAATGCGAGGTGGTGTTCTCTCTTCAGTCTACCACATATGCGGAGGAACGTTCCAAGGTTGCCTTCATTGTCTCTTTCCTCACAGGACGGGCTTGCGACTGGGGGACGGCTCGCTGGGAGGCTGGTTCCCCGTGCTGTCAGCAATTTGTTACCTTTTAGGAGGAGATGATAAGGGTGTTTGATTGCTCCGTCTTCGGAAAGGAAGCATCTCGGCAGCTCACCGCCTTGCGCCAGGGTAAGCATTCTGCTACTGACTTTGCTATTGAGTTTCAGACTTTGGCCGCTACCTGTGAATGGAACGAATTCACGTTCGATTCTTTCTGCACGTTTCCTGGACGGGTTAAATGACAAACTCAAGGAGGAGATTTTTCCATTAGAGATTCCTTCCCAGTTTAGCCAACTGGCAGAGCTGGCGGAGCTGGCGATCCGCCTTGACAAGCATTTTGATCTGCGTCGACATGCACGCGGAAGCAACCCCGAACAACCGACGTATCCTTCTGCCACACCCATTTCTGAATCAACCTCTGATCCTGAACCAATGCAGCTGGGGGGAACAGATTTCTTCCACCGAACGTCAACGGCGCATTCAGGAGGGTCTCTGCCTGTTCTGTGTCGGCTCTGGTCATTACGCTGCTTTCTGTCCAGTAAAAGCAGGAGCTTGCCAGTAGTTCGGGGAGTACTGGTGAGCGCAACCCCCATTTCCCCACTTTAGATTAGATTAGATTCAACTTTATTGTCATTACACAAGTACAAGTACAAGGCAACGAAATGCAGTTTAGGTCTAACCAGAAGTGCTATAGCAGCAAGTGCAGGATATATACAATGGTTGCGTAAGTGCTGGGCATAAAAATGTACTGAATATATATAAATATGTATAAGTAGAGAGATGGTTATTACTATAAACAGAACTGAATTTACAGATGAATATATACAGTGAATAAATATAAATATACAGATGGCTATTACTATAAACAGAATGTAAACAGAATGTACAGGTGAATATGTACTATGAATATAATATACAGATGGCTATTACTTTGAACAGAATTTTACAGATAGAGGTATACAATAATATGTTAGGCTAATATGAGGAATATAGCAGTGGATTAAGGTAGTGCAATAAATTATGGACAGAGCTATCCGAAAGAAAGTGTAAAAGTGCAGTGGAAAGTGGTTGCATATTACAGTTAGAAGTACGGTGCAAAATGCAAATGTAAACATGGTTACTATAAATACAGTCGGCAGTGCAAATGAGCATATTCCAGTTAAGATATGGTGGTGCAAAATGCATAAGTAAACAGTTGTTACTGTAATAAACAGTCGGTAGTGCAAATAACAAAGTGAATGTAGGTGTGAGGTAGGAGAGTTTGCAGTTTATGAGGGAAGTGGATCAACGGGGGTTTGAGTTCAGTAAAGAGACAGCTCTGGGGAAAAAACTGTTCTTTAGTCTGCTGGTCCTGGTCCGGAGGATCCTGAAACGCCTGCCGGAGGGCAGGAGAGAAAACAGTCTGTGGGCTGGGTGAGAGGAGTCCTTGAGGATGCTGCGAGCTCGGTGCAGACAGCGTTTCCTCTGGATGTGCTCGATGGCAGGTAGTGGAGTCCCTGTGATGCGCTGGGCAGTTTTCACCACCCGCTGCAGTGCCTTGCGCTCCGCAACAGAGCAGCTCCCATACCATACTGCGACACAGTTGGTCAGGATGCTTTCTATTGCGCAGCGATAGAAGTTCACCAGGATAGCCGAGGAGAGCTGATTCTTCCTCAGTGTCCTCAGGAAGAAGAGGCGCTGGTGAGCCTTCTTGACCAGGCTGGAGGTGTTGGTCGTCCACGACATGTCCGCCGAGATGTGGATCCCCAGGAACTTGAAACTGGAGACACGCTCAACAGCCATTCCATTGATGTGGATGGTGTCGTGTGTGCCTCTTGACTCCTTCCTGAAGTCCACGATGAGCTCCTTCGTTTTGGTGGTGTTGAGGAGCAGGTTATTATCAGTGCACCATGTGGCCAGGTGCTGGATCTCCTCCCTGTAGGCAGTCTCATCGTTGTTGCTGATGAGACCAATCACCGTAGTGTCGTCCGCAAACTTGACGATGGAATTAGTTCCATACACAGGCTTGCAGTCGGAGGTGAAGAGGGAGTAGAGAAACGGACTTAGCACACAGCCCTGTGGTACACCAGTGTTGAGTGTGATGGACGTGGAGCAGGTGGATCCTGATCGAACATTCTGTGGTCTGTCAGTTAGGAAGTCCAAAATCCAGTTACACATTGAAGTGTTAATGCCCAGGTCTCCAAGTTTGGCAATTAACTTGGATGGGATGACAGTGTTGAATGCTGAGCTGAAGTCAACAAACAGCATGCGTGCATAGGTGTTTTTACTGTCCAGATGGGTGAGCACAGAGTGCAGTGCCATGGAAACTGCATCCTCTGTGCTCCTATTGCTGCGATAGGCAAACTGGTGTGAGTCCAATGTGGATGGTATAGAGTCTTTTAGGTGTTCCAGGACCAGCCGCTCAAAGCACTTCATAATGATGGGTGTGAGTGCTACAGGGCGGTAGTCATTAGGGCACCTCGGGCTGGAGTGTTTCGGCACTGGCACAATGGAAGTGCGTTTAAAGCATGATGGTACAGCTGCTTGGGCGAGAGACAGGTTGAAAATGTCTGTAAAAACCCCAGCGAGCTGCTCCGCACATGCCCTGAGAACACGACCAGGGATGTTGTCTGGTCCAGCAGCCTTGTGCGCGCTGATCCGGCTCAGTGCCTTGCAGACATCTGTGGAGGAGAGTGTGATTGGTGGGTGGTCAGCTGAGGGTTTGAGCTTGGTGGCAGTTTCTCTGTTGTCTCTTTCAAAACGAGCATAAAAGTAATTTAGCTCGTTCAGGAAGTTGACATCAGTGGCTGCGGGGGTGGAGTGGGTGGGTTTATAATCACTGATGGCCTGAATGCCATGCCACATGCGTCGAGGGTCAGAGTTGGAAAAGTGTCCCTCTATCTTTAGCTTGTAGCAGTGCTTGGCCTTTTTGATGCCCCTCTTCAGGTTTGCTCTGGATGCGCTGTAGGCTTGTGCATCTCCTGATCTGAAGGCAGTATTGCGTGACTTCAGCAGGAGTCGCACTTCCCTGTTCATCCAAGGCTTCTGATTTGGGTATGTGGTGATCTGTTTCTGGGTTGTAACACTGTCAATGGTGGTATTGATATGATCCAATACTGAGGAGGTGTAGGAGTTAATGTCCGTGTGAGCGCCACTGGTGGCTTGAGAAGCAAACATACTCCAGTCTGTGTTTAGAAACCTTTCCTGGAGTGTGGAATCTGCCCCCGCAGGCCACACCTTGATTGTCTTCACTGATGGCTTCACACGGTTGATAGACACTTCACAAGAACTTCACAAGTGACACTTCACAAGAACCGCACTATGTTTGACGCTGTTGTGCGCTGGCGGGGCTCATCATTTCCCTGTTCTGCCCTTATTGACTCTGGTGCTGAGGGAAACTTCATGGATGAGAGCTGGGCTATTAAACATGGTATTCCCTTATGTGAACTGTCTGAGCCTCCCACTGCCTTTGCATTGGATGGCCGTGTGCTATCTAACATTCATCGAGCCACCGTAGCAGTGAGTCTCACTATTTCTGGTATTCACCAAGAGACTATTTCTTTTTTTACTTTTCATTCCCCACTAGCCCCTATTGTTTGTAAATTAATGTTATGCTTAGAGATAATAGATATGCTTAATGTCTTCGTCTTTGTGTACTTAGACGATATACTCATATTCTCGATGCGTGTTACAGCGCCTTTTAGAGAATCGTGTTTTCATCAAGGCCGAGAAATGCAAATTTCATTCTGAGTCTGTAATGTTTCTCGGTTCCGTCATGTCGGCAGAGGGGTTAGTATGGATTCCGCTAAGTAACCCTAGCCGGATCCCTTTCAACTTGTAGGCATAGAGGACTGAGATCATTGGCTTACATGGAGCGCTGGATAGGTTACGACTAAGAGTGCAGTTGCCAAAAGGGCACATTACAGCTTGCCAGCATCTGCATTGCCAACACTCGTAACACAGTTCAGTGATTGTGGCGCTTTCCATAGGGATCCCATAGGGTCGGTCAAACATTGTAATGACTGACAGATAGGGAACATCTTGGTTACTGTTGTAACCCTTGTTCCCTGATGGAAGGAACAGAGATATTATGTCCCACCTGCCACAACCCTGAACTACCCCACTGAATGGCCGGGACACTGTCTCAGCTCCTCAACATAAACCTAATGAGTGGATGCATGCCACCATATTATACCCGTTTGAACGGGGGAGTAGCTTGACAAGTGAATTCCACTCGCCAATTGCAATTGGCTGTTTGTTTTTAAACTCAGCGGTGATTGGGGCTCCCAAGTGAGACCCCATTTGTCAGTCAACATAACGTTCCATCCATCAGGGAAAGGGGGTTATGAGGGTTTCTTGTTGTTTTTAGCCTTTTAATTGTAAAAATGTCCCCCTGTCCTGCTGGTTGAGAAATATTGGCCTAGTGTGACCTTAAGATCCAAATTAAATCCTGACTTTCTTTGTCAGACTTTAATTACATCCAGTTGGAGTTTCCCAAATATAAACTTTTATTTGCAACTTGTTGAATATCACATGAAAGCAGAGTGAAGGTGAAGAAAATATTTTGATGAAGAGCAATGGGATCAGAAAAGACCACAAGCCGGAATTTGAACTTGGTCCCCCCTTCACTGTGAATATTATATATCTTTCACAAATTGTTTATTGTGAGTATTTGTGAAGCAAAAAAAGTCTACAAAAAACATTTACTGAGTGTTATTGTAAAATGAAAGCAGTTCACACAGTTCTGACACTTGCAGGGTATTTATTAGCATTAGATTCCATTCCATTACTGTACATCGCAACATTGTTAATGTATTTAATTAAACTGTCAAAGAACAATACATTTTACATAATGACAGCTCACATTTCCAAAATGTAATTTGTTTCTTATTCTTCCTTGATATGTTTCTGGATCCAGGAGATAATGTCCTCGTCAATATGAATGGAAAGAGTTCCATCTGGATTGATGGGAACAGTGACAGGAAGAGGAATATCCATCCTAGACAGTGTCATCTAGAGAAGCAGGAACAAAAAAATAATGATTTGTATTTCCTTATTATATCTCTGTGTGAGTCAAAATTTAAAGGAAAATTATTTCACCTCAGGAATCCTAGCAATGACATTCAAGGATCTCTGATTTGGCAAGGCCGCAGTCAGATCAATCTCTTTTTCACTGTTCGTCGCTCTTTCAAGTCTAAAGCCTGCCTGGAGAGCCGCCATGGGGATGTGCTTAGACAACCTAATTGTGAAGGGATGCATAAAGAAGAGCAGGTTAAACACGTGCCATTTTCTACTCTATGAATTTGTCATTCAGTGTTGCTGAACATTACTTTTTGGCGTAGGTGGTGACAATAACTGGCAGCCTCTCCCATTCCAGCTCTAGACGTGCAGCAGGGAATTCGCCCAGGACACCGGCTTCAGCTTTAGCAATGACTGCATACTGTTGGCATTCTTGACCCCAAGCAACCTTGGCCTGAAAAAGGACATTTGTGTCCAAAGGATGGTATTGATGTCAATAATTTCACTTGAGAAATTCATTTCGGTAATTGTTTAAAAAAGATTCACACAAGTTCCAGGCTTACAGTGACTTTGTGCTTGCTCAGCAGAGCACCATCAGCACAGATCTTCAGGTTGTCATTTTCAGCGATGGAGGAAACGATGAGCTGCACTCTTGCGGTTGGCTTGTCAAAGTAAGCAGCGAGTTGGTAGCCCAGCAGCTTGTGGTCAACTCTCACAACACGGGCAATGACAGCAAAAACAGGTGGACTAGCATTTCCGAGGAACTTAGCCTGAAACCATAAATAATAATCAATTCAAGTGGATTTTAGTTCAAAATTTCACATTTGGATTTTATGTCATTATGAACAAACAAATGACTCTAATTGATTCACCTGTTTCTGGATAGCCTCGAAGCTAGAGGCAGCACTTCCACTGCTTACTGCCTTTGAGGCGCCATGGGGTGCCAAGAACTGCAAGCAAAAATCATTATAGACATGATAATTGATGATCTAAAGAAACAAGATTTTTAATAGATGTGTTTTAGACTAGTTACCCGATCTTTGTGGAACTTCCTGAAAGGCTCCATGATAGTGGCAGTCTGAAAATACATAAAAAATTGAGTATAAATTAATATTTATGACAAATATTGGCTACCAAACCAACACGGTACATTCGACATATCCTCACCTTACTCATACGAGAGCTGGACATGGAGGAGCTTGAACTGCTGCTGCTGCTGCGACTGCTGCTGCTGCTTCTGCTGCTGCTTTCAGAAGAGACGCTCACATTTTTATCTTCAGTCTCCAGGATTTCCCTCAGTTTCAACAGGAAGGCCTTTCCTTCTGGAGTCTCCTCATCAATGAGGCTGATTTGCTTAAGGAGCCTCTCAGCAGCTCTAGGACCAACTTGGACTTCAAGCTCAAGTCTTTCAACTGCAGGACCTTCAGCTACAACCAAAAGGACAATTATTATTTTGTCTGAAAACATTTGAGTTTAATCAATGTAATCTTCTCTGAAATAATACCTCTTGTCAGTGCAGCACGGGCTGAGTGCTGTCCAATAATGTTGAAGAGAGGAGTATTTCTGATAAAAGCAGCATTGTGAGAGTGCACCTCAATGCACCCCTTGATTTCAATGTATGGGACAGCAAGACAGAGAGTCTTGTGAAATGGAGCAGCAGATCTCACAGGAGTCTCATCTGGTATTTCAGAGGACTGAAAAGAATAATTTGATATTATAACAAGCCTTGCTATTTTAAAACTTAAACCAAATGAATGCTCTGCATACTAACACATATTCATCATGTGTGTTCAAAGTTTACCGAATAAGCAGCAGTCTGGGCATTTTGCATGGCCACCTCAGGTACTAAGGGCACAATCTTCTCAGCGGTTGGCTCTTCAATGTTTCTGACCACAGCAACAGTTTCAAAGCTGTAGGGACAAGAAAAAGGTGAGTCATATTTCACTTTCAGAAACCTTTTGAATTGTTTATGAATTGATTCAAAATGTTTGCTACACTGGCCTGACTAAGATTGCATTACCTCACATCAGCAACGTGTTCAGGAAGCTCAACAGGCAGAGCCTCCACCTTGTAGTTGCCCTTGAGGATGTCTGCTCTTGCAGACACTTTTCCAGGGACAATAGTACGGATCTTTCCTCTTGCCATAACAGCAGCTTGGATGAAGGCAGTGTTCACTCCCATCACAGCAAAGGTCTGGAGAGCAACACTGAAATAAGAATAAGGTTTGTAATTGTGATTGTTGAGATTGTTTGTAAAACTGTTGTTATGTACATTGTATCTCATCTTCATGAATGTAGCTGCAAAAGTGTACCTTGGTCTAGCTTCAACTTGGAGTTGAACATCAGTCTTCTTGAGCTGCTCAAGAGTCATAGTCTCAATGGCCTCTGGGAGAGGAGGTGTAATGGTGGCTTGAACTAGAAGGATGAACAGAACAACATCAAACTTTGAAGTGTAACCCTCATTTCCAAGGAAAGGATGACAAATTTGAAGAGAAAACATACCATTGAGACTTGCAGCAGCTACAGCAGCAGTGTACAAACTGAGCTCCATAGGCACACCAACTGCTGTTGGAAAGATACGACGCACTTCAGATGCAAGCAGGGGTTTGGCATACTGAATGGCAATTCCTTCCTGCAAAGCTTTAAGGGCAGCCTTCAACATTTCACGTGGTTTGGGTCCAGTGACAATCTGGGAATAGAGTTTATGAGAAACTTAATTATAATTGTAAGAATTATGTGTGAGACAGATCTAAAAAAATATGGTAATGAAAGGAGACATAAACTACAACACATTACCGATATTGCTTCTTCAATGATGGTCTTGTCAATGTTGAAATAAGCCACTTCTTGTCCAAGTAATTTAACATAGGCTGAAGCTAATGGCTGATTGGTTGGCAAGGTCTTCCAATTTGCGAGCTTAAAGGGTTAAACAGAGAAGTAATATACATTTTGCCTGTCACTTTTATAATGTTACGTAAAAGTACAATACAATTATACAATACACTATATATGAACTTACTGCTCTCAGTGTGCGCTTGATCTTTGTGATACGGTCTACACTTTCATCTGCAGCAGGAGATTGCAGAAGAGCCTCCTGGATTCCTTCAGTTCTCACACCGATCTGTTTGAGAGAATCAACTGAGTGAAGACTTAAAACATTTTTAAACCATGAATTAGATTTTTGTTTTAAAAGTATTGACTGGCCCACCTCAAGAACATCAGCAGCAGCTCCAGCCAGGTAAGCACGTGCTTTGGCTACAACAGCTCTGGGCAGTATGGTGGCGGCATCATTGATCATGTAGGCACTACCGGCAGCTCCAATCATAAGAGGGGCTGCACAGGAACAGAGGTTAGAATAAATGCAATCTTTTATGTCAGAAGAATTTTTAACACATATTAAGAAACACCCAAGATACCATTTTTTTTAGCTTTCTTATACAAATTGCAAGACTCACTATGATAGAAGTCCAGCTGAAGGGCTCTGCTGAAACGGAAGCTAAGCCTGTCCAGCTTGCGGCTCATGAGCTTGATGGCAACATTAGCTGCACCCGCACTGAAATGGACAATCAGGTTTACTTCTGGCTTGTTCTCATTTGACGAGATGAAGTAAACGATATGAGAAATATATATTTTTTTCTTACACAGAAGCCATATCAGGTGCAGTGATTCTGGTCAAGGACTTGATGTGGGAATAGGCAAAGCTTGCAACATGCATGTTAGTCTCAGTCTTTAAAGCACCAGCAAGATTGGAGACAAGGGCCACTGAGGGCCTGGCCTCAAACAACACAATACAAGCAACCATACGCACTTCAGGGTGGAGAGCCCTGTCCAATACAAGCTGCAGAGCCACTGGCTGAACCTGAGGAAGGAAATACGTTTATTTTATTATTGGAAGAATATGTGCAAAAAAACTTTTTTTCATTCCTACAATATCTGACACTTACCAGTTTAGGCTCTTTCTTGGCAATGTTCCTTAGGGCCAAGATGGCATCAACCTGGACTCTAAGAGGCAGAGAAGTAGCTGCAGTTCTCAGTCCAGGTAGAAGCTTCATGATGGGTTTAAGACTAGCAGGGTGACCAGCATTGCCCAGAACTTTCAGAGCCAAAGTGATTTGAGGAATGTCATTCTTGGAAATTGCTTCTGCCACAATGTCATGGATGGGCTGAGGAGTTTGAGGCACAAACAGTTAGAAAAATATTAAAGATTAAGTCCCTGACAGAAGTTTTTGGAGGGCTCGAGGTGTTTACCCTGAGGAGCTCAGCAGGGCAAGTGGGAACTGCAACACAGTGTTTGGCAATCATGGAACCATATCCAAGCATGACGACTTCACGCAGAGCTGGGATTGTGGCAATTTTCTCGTGCATAGCCAAACTCTGTTCAGCAAAATACAGATCATTTCATAATACAGATTAAATAATTAATTTAATTTAGGTAAGAATTAAAGAACAGTATTTTAAGTATAGTAAGATCTACCCACAGCTGTCATCTGGATAGTGTCCAAATCAGCAGTGACCATTTGCAGAGCAACCACAAGAGCCTGAATGAACTCAGGAATGGTAAGTTCGCCAGACAGGAACTTCCCCTTGATGAATTTTACAATGACTGGTGTGCCAACAGCAGGAAGAGCATCCAGAAGCCAGCGCCTAACAGATTTGTTGTTTAAAATATAATCATAATAAAAAATTGCCCTTTAACTATATTCCTATTAACTTATTGCTCACAAATTGTACCTGTAAACTGGTTTGTCCTTGAACTGATTCCAGATAGCCTCAGTATTCTCCAAGGTGGCAACACGCAGGAGCTGGACAAGCTGAATAAACTTAAGTGGAGCATCATCATGAACCATGGCCACATTGTTTGCAACCAAGTGCTTTAGGACCTCGACAATCTACAAAGAGTAAAGGCAGTGCTCAGTTAACATCATCATAGATCAAGGGTTTTGACTTGGACCTTTAAAGGTTTTTGGTAATGAATTATACCTGGGCTGGTGCATCACTGATCTTCAAGAGTTGAATGGGGGTCTGAAGAATCTCAGTTGCAAACTCATACTGCAGGGATCCACGGGCCAAGTAATCAGCTTTGATTGGAACAACAGGGGTCTTCTCAATCTCAACAAAAGTCAAGGATTGTCTGAAATAAATAATTATTTCTGAAGTTTCAACGTAACCTTAAAGATAATGAAAAATCGTAGTAATTTTATTAGTTCATATTTTGAGAGAAATCTCAGAGAGGATCAATCATACTTTGCTTCCATCTGGGCAGCACCATGAATCTCATTGAAGGGTGAAAACTGATGCACTTCCTCAACTGTTGCTTCAGCGATCAATACACCTGCAGCAGCTGGTTTCATGATGTAGTTGTAAGATGCAGTTTCAATCAGACTCTTGACCCTCTGTTGAGATAAAGGTCTATGACTATTTGACTCTTGGCATTTTCATTAAATATTTTAGAAAATATCTCAATTCTTCTCATTACCTCTGTGCATTCAACACATTTCTCAGTGTATGCCAAGCCAATGTCCTTTATTATTCTCTCCTGGCAGTGGCTCAGATCCTTAGACTTGGTGACAATAATGTGGTTGGCCTTTGGATCCTCACTGATGACATAGTGGGTCCTACACACTCCCTGAGCTCCAGCCTTGATGGACAAATAAAAAATTAGATCACAGAACTCAATATAGATAAAAAAACGTACTAGGATTCACAATTTCACCTCTTGCAGTTCATAGATGTTCTGGGTCTTCTTGAGGTTGAGCTGAAGGATGTTGAGGATTCCTCTGTGCAGGTTCAGTACAGTAGGGGAGACTCCTGAAGGGGCGAATACCTTTCCAACCACACCATTAGCATACTCAAACTTGATGGGAATCTGAAGCTGAGCAGCCAGAGCTGAGGTGAGCTTAGTGGCAGGAACAAATGGATCCTTGGGCCAAATGCCAGCATACTCGTGGAGTAGAGGATCCATGAGCTGTAAGGGAATATTTTAACTTTAAATGAGGGAATTGTTGCTTTCAACAGCCTGTGCTTGCTCACACATTTTTCTCTCAGTGTTGAACATCTACAATGTATACAGTTCTTAATGGTCATTACCTTCATCAGGAAGGTGTTTTCTGTCACAGCACTGAGGTGAACCTTGCTGCTGACTTTTATACCTGCTCTAGCCAGACCTTCTTGAGGAAGACCACCCAAGAGCAGAGCCTCATACTTGTACACATAGGTCTTATCAAGGGCAAACTCAGGAACTGAAAAGTGTACAGTATTTTTTATTTGAGTCAATTCTTATGGTCATTACTCTAAAGCAATAATGCAATCTAAATTACCACTTAAAACTCATTTGCCAAATCACATTACTTACCAAGGTTGATCTGTTGACTCGCTGAAAGAAACAGAAAACATTTTCTGTTTAAAAAATTCTGTTTTCAAGAGGTTTAAAAGTTTTTCAAAAGAGCTAAAAAGAGAGAGAATAAGAAAAATATATAAATATATTTGACTTACCCACAAGGGCTATAGCGAGGGCAAGCACAACAACTCTCATGGTTGATGGTTTGTGAAGAGCTCCTCAGAGAAACATACCTTTTATAGTAGTTTATTGCTGACCAAGTATTAATTCTTAAATTAATTATTAACAGATGTCTTTAACATCAAATTGTACACAAGACAAGACTTCTGTCAACTTATTTAAACATAAATATCAGTAGAGGTTAGGTTACCCTGTCCTGTCATTATGTCATTCTTCATCCAATGTCCACAGTAAAATCACACTGATAATTTGTCTTTTATATTCATTTATAGTCTTTTTTTTATTTTTTATTCTATCATATAAAATAATGCTAAAGCAACAATCTACAGAGGAAATTTACAGCAAACTTATTCAATAGTATTGTACATTTTTATACAAATAATAATTGTGGTTAACAGCCCTGACTTGAAGTCAAATCTTAGCTATCAGTTTTGGGTTAGGTTACCCTGGCCCTTAATCTAAAAACTTGTTAAAGTCCATATTAGTTTATTCATTTTATTTAAAGACTGGTGAACTAACATTAAATGAACTTTGGAACTAGAAGTGGAGTGATCTGTGGACAGTTTTACAGTTTACTTTGTTAATGCAAGTAATTTTTTTAAACACATGAAAAAAAAGTATTAGTGCAACCAAAAACTGAAAACTGTAAAGTATTCAATAGCAGTAGACTGCATTGAGCATGGCACCTTACTTTTCTTTTCACTCTGAATTTATTGATTTTGTTGTAAAACCTCCATGAACAATTCAGAATATAAAATTATACAGTTACAGAATATACACACACCACTAAGCTAAAATCTATAAACTTTCATAGATTTACATTAACAGAGCCATCTCCAGGATATATATGCAACAAACATAGTTTAGGGTCCAAAGGGATATTCTCTCCAGTCATTTCAGAAATCACACCCAAAACCTCCTTCCAGAACACTTGTAATTCTTTACACTGCCACATACAATGAAACAATGTACCAGTTTCATCATTACATTTTATGCAATTGTCTGGTATGTTAAAATTGATCCTATGCTGGACTGGGGTAATATATGTCCTAAACATCCATTTATATTGTAGTATTCTACATCTAGTATTGATGGATTGATTTTGAGCTAAGAGGCAGGAGTGCTCCCATTCCTCCACAGTGATCTCCACCTGGAGATCTCTTTTCCATGCTGATAGGTATGCCTGGGAGCTCTCCTTTGATCCAGACAATAATGTCTTATAAAACATCTCAGTTACGTATGTTAACCCTCTTTCCCTGAAGGAAGGAACGGAGACGTACGTTGGATGTCACCAACGAATTGGGATCACTTCAGAGAGCCCCTATCAGCTTCGAGATAAAAAGAGAACAGGTCAATGGGCCATTGGCGTGCGAGATTTGCATCTCGCTCTCCGCCCGGCACCGCGAGTATAAACAGGAAGCGAGAGCAGCGCACTATTGTTTTTCATTTTGTTGTGATGCAGCTGTGTCCGGCGACTGCTTCCAACTGGCGCGGTGACCCACATCTCCCGTCCAAGGCCTGTAAGTTCTCTTCCGGTCTGACCGCGAAGGCTTACAGGTCCTGCGGGCAGGCCACGTCTGCCTTGCATGCCATGTCGTTGCTTCAGGTGCACCAAGCCCAGGCCCTTATGGACATGCACAAGGGTAGGCCTGACCCAGAGCTCCTTCGGGAGCTCCGGATGGCGACAGACCTGAGGAGCTGAACTAGTGACTCTGCAATGCAGTGATGGTACAGCAACTGTGGCGACGGGACGTATGTCTCCGTTCCCTCCTTCAGATAACGAGGGTTACCATACGTAACCGAGACGTTCCCTTTCAGTCGGTCATGTTCGAAGTACGTCGGACATCACAGACGAATTGAGATCCCTTTGGAAAACGTCACAGTTACTACCACTTCCAGCGCCCAGCGAAGAGCCCCTCAGACCCCTCCTGTACCGGGCGGGAAAACTCAAGGAGGGAGAGTCAAGTGCTGTTCCGTAAGACCCACTCAGCAGACTATTG
Source organism: Romanogobio albipinnatus (assembly GCA_023566225.1). Lineage (NCBI taxonomy): Eukaryota > Metazoa > Chordata > Actinopteri > Cypriniformes > Gobionidae > Romanogobio > Romanogobio albipinnatus. The sequence goes on from CM042263.1 coordinate 14,528,804, forward strand.
GATAACGCTGGGAATGTGTGCCCGGAAGGGCCACTGCGGAAGCCACATCAGGCCTAGAGGGAATCACCATGTGGAGAATACACGTATGGACTGTGGGGGTCGTGGGGATCACGTCATATGTAGCCCAGCCTAACACAAGTTCCACCAATGCATACGAGTGTTAGACCTGGTGTCAGACGCTCTGCCACGTCCAACTACCGCGGATTGCGGAGGACTCGACAGGGTTCGCCGTTCTTGGGGACCTCGAATGGAGCAAAATAAGCACATGTATCCGTTCCATAGGGAAGGCAATGGCGCAGCAAGCCGAAACTAGAACGGGCACTCCAGTGTTACTGACTATGGGAAGTGAGCACACACACGGAGGCTATAAAATCTAGCGAAAGTGATAGGTGTCGCCCAGCCCGGAGCTCCACAAATATCTGTCAGTGAGGCGCCACGAGCCAACGCCCAGGAAGAAGCTACACCCCTTGTGGAGTGGACTCTTAACCTGAGTGGGCAGGGCACGTCTTGGGTTTCATACGCCAAGACGATGGCATCCACTATCCAGTGGGCCATCCTCTGCTTGGAGACAGCCTTTCCCTTCTGCTGGCCTCCATAACAGACGAAGAGCTGCTCTGAGGTTCTGAAGCTTTGCGTTCTGTCCACGTATGTCCGCAGGGCGTGGACGGGGCAGAGAAAAGCTAGGGTTGGATCTGCCTCCTCCGAAGGCAGCGCTTGCAGGCTCACCACCTGGTCCCGAAAGGGAGTGGTGGGAACCTTGGGCATATATCCAGGCCGGGTCTCAGGATTACATGAGAGTTACCAGGCCCGAATTCTAGGCACGATTCGTCGACCGAAAATGCCTGCAGGTCCCCTAACCCTTGATAGAGGTCAATGCAATCAGGAGTACTGTTTTCTTAGGCAGAATTTTTTAACTCTGCTGACTGCAAAGGCTCAAAGGGCTCTCTGTAGTGCGGTTAGCACCAGAGTTAAGTCCCAAGAGGGTATAGAGGGAGGGCGAGGCGGATTTAGTCTCCTCGCCCCCCTCAGGAACCTGATGATCAGATTGTGCTTCCCTAAGGACTTACCATCTACCATGACATGGTTTGCAACGATAGTGGCAACATAAACTTTGAGGGTGGAGGGAGACAGCCTTCGCTCCAACCCATCTTGTAGGAAGGAAAGCACAGAACCAATTAAACATCTCTGGGGGTCTTTGTTGAAGAATTCTCTTTCTATAAAAAATTTCTTCACAAAGGATCATTGGTTTCAGAAGAGGCTTTATTCATACCAACCACCACAACAAAGCCTGAGGGCCGTTGGCCACCGGCCCTCCTTTGCCACTGGATTTTCTGTCATATATATACCATAGTTGTCTTCCTATTATGGCATCACTCTTCAACCACCTGGCTCACATATCACCACATTCTAAAGGGCTTTCTCAACGTCAGCATGGACACTTGAAACGTCAGCACACATTTGCACATAATAGTGTCTTTTCATTAGCCTAAAACTGCTAATTTTTAAGTAATAAAATCTTCTACATCTTCTCGGCGAGAAGAACACCAATCGATGAACAGGTTCCACTTCAACGCATAGAGGCGCCTCGTAGAGGGGGCTCTAGCAGAAGTGATTGTGTCTACCACGGCCTGTGGTAGGTCACCTAGAACCTCTGCATCCCATCCAGGGACCAGACATGGAGTTTCCAGAGGTCCGGACGCGGGTGCCATAGAGTCAGGAGGTCCTTCCTCAGAGGAATGGGCCAAGGAGGTGCTGTCATTTTCCCTGGTCCTCATTCTCCCTGACTTTGCACAGTCTCTGAGAGGTGGTGGTCCAGTGGGTTAAACCACTGAACTGATATGCAGAAGGTTGCTGGTTCGATCCCAGCGGTCACCACCAGTGAGTCCTTGAGCAAGGCACTTTACTCCATGTTGCTCCAGGGGGATTGTCCCTGTAATAAGTGCACTGTAAGTCGCTTTGGATAAAAGCATCTGCCAAATGCATAAATGTAAATGTAAGAAGGCTCATTGGGGTAAACGGGGTAAACGCATATTTGCGTAGGCCCCGGGGCCAGCTGTGTGCCAGGGCATCCGAGCCGAGCCGAGGTTCCCCTCGGTCAGGGAATAGAACAATTGGCAGTGGGTTGTGTCCGGAGCAGCAAACAGGTCTACCTGTGCGGCCCCGAATTGACTCCAGATCAGCTGGACCGCCTTGGGATGGAGTCTTCACTTTCCCAGGAGCACTGGCAATCGTGAGAGCTCGTCGGTCGCACGATTGAGCACGCCCGGAATGTGGATGGCACGAAGCAACCTCAGATGCTTCTGACTCCATAAAAGGAGATGGTGGGCGAGTTGTGGCATGCGACGGGAGAGTAGACCACCCTGTTTGTTGATGAATTCAACGGCCGCAGTGTTGTCCTGTACGGACCAGAACATGCTTGCCTAGTAGCAGCGTTTTGAAGCGCCCAGCGCAAGACGAACTGCTAACAACTCCAGGCAATTGATATGCCATTGCAGTTGAGGCCCATTGCAGTATGTGGCACCCCAGGCAGTGGATGAGGCATCTGAGTGTGTGGGTGTGCGAGTGTGGGAAGACCGCTTGTGTGCGTCCCCAAAGCCGGCACCCCCCTGCTGGCGATTGGAGAGGCGCTTGAGGATGACAAGGCATGGGAGCATCGAACACTGGCAAGCGCGCTCTCTTGGGGCCCAGAGATTTCAGAAAATGCTCTTTTATTGAAAATTTGGGCGGAACAGATATCAAAGGTGAAACAAGGATTCGCCGAAACAACCCTATTTATCAGTCTCCCTCATGTTGGCCAGGTTGAGCCAGAGAGGATGCTCCTGGACCACCAGGGTGGACATCGCCTGACCGATGGAATGGGTGGTGACTTTCGTCGCCCGTAGGGAGCGGAGGAGGAGGAGCTCTCGGTCAGGCCTACCTTCGTGCATGTCCATGAGTGCCTGGGCCTGGTGCACCTGAAGCAACGACATGGAATGCAAGGCAGATGTGGCCTGCCCGCAGGACCTGTAAGCCTTCGCGGTCAGACCGGAAGAGAACTTACAGGCCTTGGACGAGAGATGTGGGTCACCGCGCCAGTTGGAAGTGATCGCCGGACACAGCTGCATCGCAACAGCCCGCTCAACTGGTGGGATTCCCATGTAACCCTTGGCCTGTCCTCCGTCGAGGGTAGTGAGGGGGCACCAGGTCGGTTCCGAGCACTGAAAGGCGTCGACCACGACCTAGTGAGCTACTCATGCACCTCTGGGAAGAAAGGCACTGGGGCAGGACGCTGAGAACCAGCGCAACCTGCCTTGAGAAACCAATCATCCAACCTAAAAAGTTTGGGACGTGGTGGAGGGTTCCACTCAAGCCCGACCTTTTTGGCGGCCCGGGAAAGCATAGCCGTCAACTCAGGGTCCGATTCAACCATTGCCACTCTCCCAGAGGGAGGCAGTACAGCCGAACCTTCATCCCCCGAGGACTGGAACTCCCCCTCCGATGCAGCAATTGACATCTGATCGTCCGCCGGAGCCCCGAAAGTCACCACTGGACACCCATGGGAGGGGCCAGCCATTTTCCTCCAGAAGCTCTACCGGCTGCGGCACTTGTGAGGGATCAGGGGCCCGCGGAGGCTGGCTCGGCGGGTTTTCCCTGAACGTAATCCTCAGATCACTCCGGCCATCCGTCGAAGTAGGTATATTCTGCGGGGCAGGAATAGCACTAGATTGAGGTATGGGGAGGGGGACTCCGCCTTCCTGAAGGTAGGTGAGTCTAGATCTAAGCGCCAAGATAGTCATGTTCCCGCAGTGGGAACATGAATATCCACAAATGCTGTCTCAGCGTGCAAGATGCCCAGGCACGTGATACAGCGATTGTGACCGTCAGCAGGCGACAGGGAACGACCGCATCCAGAAACGCACGGGTGGAATGACATCTTGAAAAGATGCAGTGTCACACCAGTGTTGCTCTTTTTGTGAGGAAACGCTCTTTTTGTGCTGAAGCATCCAGGGAATGACCGCGACAGAACACAGGGGAAAGTGCAGCCTGTGTCTGTACTCACTGTACAGGAAAGCACCCTCACTGAACCAACAAAAATAGAAATTTATTTTTTGCTGCTTGCAGCGGTCGCGCTGTTTTGTGCCGTCACGACAGTACAAGCATCCTCCTTTTTTTCTCTCTCTGTAATTCTCTCTTGCTTAATAGTTTCTAAGTCTTGCTCTTCGTGTAACGCCGTTTGGCTCCGAAGTGAATGACAATAGTGCGCTGCTCTCGCTTTCTGTTTATACCCACGGCGCGGGGCGGAGCTGCAAATCTCGCACGCCAATGGCCCATTGGCCTGTTCTCTATATCTTGAAGCTGATAGGGGCTCTCTGAAGTGATCCCAATTCGTCAGTGACGTCTGATGTACACCGAACGTGACCGACTGAAAGGGAACATAGAACATAGAACGTCTCAGGTTACAAATGTAACCATTGTTCCCTGAGAACAGGGAACGAGACACTGCGTCAGCTTTTGCTTACGCTACGGGGAACGCCTCCAGCGTGACAGGTGCCTGAAATCACAATCAAAAAACGTCAATCCTATTGACCAGCGACAGCCTATGATGTCATCAAGGCGCGACCAGGAAGTATATAAGGGCGCCTTGCCAACATGACAGTATCTAATCGTCTGAAGGGACTGTTTTGGCAGGCAGGCCCTGCGGCATGGCACAGCGACGCAGTGTCTCGTTCCCTGTTCTCAGGGAACAATGGTTACATTTGTAACCTGAGACGTTCCCTTTCGAAAGGGAACTCGCACTGTGTCAGCTTTTGCTTACGCTACGGGGAACGATATACCCACTACGCCATGCCGACGGGAGTGCATGCCCATAGGCAGTGACAACTGTCAAGACAAGCAAATTCTACTGAAATGCCTGAATCACTCCCCTTCTGGTCACATTAGGCTGTCAGTGACAGCGCTCCCTACGGTCATAGCCCAAGCTATCGCCCAAGAATGAACCCTCACACACATGAGGTCCTTCCCAGGCCCTGCTCGAAGGCCTGGAACCACCCTTTCGACTTAGAAGGGGTCCCTTTAAGGGAACGTGGCAAGGGAACTCGAGGGAACCCTATGCCAGTCACTATTCGGGAGGTCCTCACCGAATGCCACCAGGGAGACCTGACCTGGTGACCCAGTCTGCTATGGGACACGTAATACGGTCAACCCTGTCTGTAGTGTACAGAGCCTCTGGTACACGCCTATGAAAAGGCATCCCGCTAGGGTGCTGCAAGAAAGGCAGTGACATCCACTAGCCGGATCTCAGAGACGGGTTATCCCGGAGAGCGGTGCTCAGCGAAGTGCTTTATAACCCTTGCTAGCGAGGGGAGTTCAGCCGCTCAATCCTCGGATCTACCAAGCACCTACTTTAAAACGTGCTTAGGAGGCCAGAGGCCTTACAGGCTGATCATACCAGGGAGGCCCCGAGGGGCCTACAACCCTAATCAGCGCCAGGCGGCCGTAAGCTCATAACAGACCCTCACTTGAGAGGAGCTCATAAGCCTGCCCGGTAGGTACCCATGCCGCAGGCAAACTATGAAAGTCCCCTCCTGTGGGGACCGCATAGCAGCAGTAACCTCTCGTCGTGCTAGGGTAAGCACACCGCCTTCAGGTCTCGCGAACGGCCAGAGACCGGCGCCTGATAGCAGGTGACCACTAGCTGTCAGCGTAAAGCCAGTTGTGTGTTCCCGCCTAGGGAACTCGTTCCCCAGGGAGGCCGAGAGGGACCTCCACCCGGTAACCTGTGCCGACTGCTCGCGTGTCCAACAGCGGAGCTCGCCCTCAGGAAGGCCATATGGGCCTTATACCTGATAGCAGTCGTGCTAGCCCTCGGGGTAGCTGGGAAAACCAGGGACTCGCTTCAACAGGGAGGCCTAGCGGGCCTACCACCTGCAAGAATGTTGGGCATTTCTCCATCACAGCCCTCCGCTTAGTGGCTGGACCTATCCAGAGACCACGAGACAGGAGCATGCCTTCAGAGGAGGCCCCGTGGGGCCTACTACTCCAAGCGAATCCCACAGGGAAGCCCCGTGCCGCTTGCCTGATAGCAACCCATGCTACGATCCGTTACCGAAACTGGGGACCGGGGAACGACTTCAGGGAGGCGCAATGCCTCCACCTGATAGCAGAACATGCCACCCGTCTCAGAGCGGGAGCTCGCCTTCAGGGAGACCCAATGCCTACCACCTGATAGCAGACTGTGCTACTCATAGCACTTCCTGCTCACCGCCACAGCCAGGAAGGCTACTAGCACTCATGCTAGCCCTCCAGTGACTGGAGCCCAGGAACGCCCCCACAGAGGAGGTCAGGTGAGCCTGCTTACCCCACAGCAGGCTCTTAGGGAGGCCAGGTAACGCCTACCACCTATTAGCAGCACGTACCAGCCATCGAGGGGCTTAAAGCCGGTGGCGCCCCCTCGGGGGAGACCAGGCAGCGCCTGTTGACCAAGCAGGCTCTCAGGGAGGCCAAACGTGGCCTCCACCTGAGCGAAGATAACCCAAACCAGGAGCCTACCCCTCAGGGAGGCCTTTAAGAAGGCTGGCTGCTGCACCTGGGCTGACGGCAGCTGTCTGCTGCTGACAAAGGCCTGGAAATCCAGATATCACCTGGGAACTCGTCCCCAGGGAGCTAGTTGACGAGGTTACTGCTGACGTCGACACCGGTGGAGAAAATCCTCCCAGGCACACTCGTGTGCCATGGCGTCGAGACTTCTTGCAAGGAGGCCGGTTGATGCCTACTACCTGTCCTGAAGTCCTGCTGCCCAGACCGCCCAAGCTGGCTACCAACAACCAGCTGGCTCTTATACCCGCACCTGGGGCTGGTCCTTCCAGGAGGTAACTAGGAAACAAGTTCTCACTTTGCCCTAGGGCCCCCAAGACGGCGCAGTCTCTCGGGCAGTGCCTACAGACATGGACCTAATCACATTGCCAACAGCAGTGTACTCAGCAGAAGTGCTAACAAAAACCCTCTAAGCGAGGGGAGTACAACTTACGTCACCTGCCTCGGGGCGGCTGTCTTATTTCCCATGCAGCGGCCAACCGTAATGCGAGGGCGTCAGCCAATGGCAATGCTCGGGCCTCAGGGGAGCATCCGACCAGAACCGTAAACATCGGTTTATCCGATGTTCAGCTTACCCCGAGCCCTAAAGAAGGTGGAGCAGAGACATAAAGCAAGGGTAAACATTACTTTTTCATAGAAAAAATAGAACCCACCGGCCGAACCATCCTCCAGGAAGAGGCCGGGGGCCGCCAAAAGATGGCGGCCACCAAGCTCTGAAAGGCGGAAACAGCAGATAAAGTCTAATCGCGAACCGGCGAAAGACGCTTCGTTCCGCCCCACGACCACTGGCAAAGTCACTGTCTCCTGCAACACCTCGACTGCGTTACTCGTAACCCCAGAACGCAGAGAAGGGGGCGGGCCTTGGCCGGACAACTCTGTAACAAGAGGAGGTTAGGTCAAGGATGCATAACAAGCCCTGTTTATATCAAGACAGGCCAGGGGCGAACGACCTTCCTTAGAAGGGAACGCCCCCATCCTTGACGGAACCTAGGCCAAGTGGTGCGACCTAAGTCTGCACTAGATCCACTCAGGGCTCGGGAAAGAAATATTATCACCTCTAATAATACACAATGAGGCCCCCGAAAACCCTTTTCCCAAAGCCCCGCAGAGCTGGGCGCAGATCTCACTACAGCTCATGCAAAAGTGCATACCCGGTCTTCAGCTACTTCACACTTTTACGCTAGGAAAAACACAGCTCGCCCCCGACACTACAAACCCTCGGGCAAGAGCGCAATTCAGTTACCCACATCAGTGGGGAAAACATACACGGAGAGGCAGCAAATTCTACTAGCAAAAGTGAGGCATACACACACAACCACATAATGTTGCAAAGAAGATCGTTCTTAGCTTACTCACGGGGAGCTGCAGGCCCTGCGAAATCCAGCGATGATCCAGACTTCCCCAAGCAACCCCTCAGGGGAGCGACGGTACAAAAAAGTCCTGAAAAACATAGTTTGAAAATGTTTCGCCCTATAGAGGGGGACTCACCAATCGCTCCTCGCGGTGCTTCAAACCAGCCCTCGAGCAAGTATCCGCCCACCGCTTCCTGAGGGGGGCGCTTTAACAAACAAACCAGGCGGGCCGTCAGAATCTTACATTTCCTGCTCATCATGGGCCCACCGGCCTGATGTAAAAACGCCCGGGGAAAAGGTCAGAGGAAGGGAAAAAGGCAGCGTTCAAGTCCGCTCCCTCGGGGGCGGAGTCCGCTGCCTATGCTGGTTCCGGTCACCAGCCCCGGCTTCCTTCCTCTTCCGGTTGCGGGTGTCCCGCCTCTTTTGCGTCCCGCTCCTCCGCGGCGGGGGCGCTCGAGAGGCAACGCTGGCTCGTTGTTCCCGTCTCCAGCCCTCAGACTGAGACGGGAGAGGGACACCCGACTGCCTGGGCGCGGTCCCGGACCTCCGCGGAATGCATGTTTTAAATGCCGCCGAGCGCGCCCTCGCCTCTCTGAACTTTTCCACCACCGCCTCCACGGAGGTGCCGAAAAGCTCAGAGGGCGACACCGGGGCATCGAGGAGAAAGGATCTCTCTTTCCCCCCGATGTCCGCCAGGTTGAGCCACAGATGTCTCTCCGTGGCCACCATCGCCGCCATCGAGCGACCGATGGCGAAAGCAGTCTGCTTGGTGGCCCGGAGAGACAAATCCGTGGCCCGGCGCAACTCGGCCACCGCTTCAGGGGTTATTCCCTCCCCCTGATCGAGGTCCCCCAGCAGGTCTGCCTGGTAGGCCTGTAACACGGCCATTGTGTGTAAGGCCGCCCCGGCATGACCCGCCGACATGTATGCCCTGCCGTTCAAGCGCGCGGTGGTCCTGAGCGCTTCCGTCGGCAGGGTGGGAGCCCTTAGTGTCGATAACCTCCCGGAGGCGAGATAGTGTGCAAACGGCTCGTCTACGGGTGGCAACGACACATATCCAGCCTCGGGCAATCCCTCAACATCAGCGAAATTAGCCCGCTGATGTCGATGGATACGGGCTGAATAAGGTTTCTTCCATCCCTTCGAGATCTCTTGGTGGAGATCGGGAAAAAATGGAAGACTCCCAGGAGCTGGTTGGTCATGGGCGGAGAGAAAACGGTCGTCCAACCTACTTGGACGCACGTCATCTCTCCTAACACGCTGCCAGGGCAGCTGCAGTCTACCTGCAGCGCGCTCCATGACCTCCAACAACTCCCCATACATGGGACAGGGTGGTTGGGAAGCCTCAGCCTCAGGCGCTTCATTCGCCTCCCCAACCATCCTCTGCTCGAACGGAAGAGCAGCGGACGAGGAGGAGGAACCCAAATCCAGTTCCTCCTCCGAGGTCCGCCCCTCGCGATCTGGCTCGTCGTCAACCAAAACCACACCAGCCTCTAGGCGACGAGCCAGATCCAGCTGGGAACCCCAAGATTGTATGCGCCGCTCAGCCTCAGCACGAGCGGGGCCGTTCCCAGCTGCTGAGCTCTCTCCCCTCGAGAAGAGAGCCAGACGAGAGCGGAGCGTTCTCATGGGAAAACGCTCGCAGTTCGCACAGGAGGCTCCCTCGAGAACCTCCCGTGCGTGCTCTTCCCCCAGACAGTATACGCAAAGTGAGTGTGTGTCATCAGGTGTAAGATACCTGTTACACGGATCCACGCACCTGCGGAAGTGGCGCTGCTTGCTAGCACACTTTGAAGACATTTCCCAACGGTGAAACAGGCAAAACAGTCCCTGAAGACGAAAAGATACTGTCATGTTGGCAAGGCGCCCTTATATACTTCCTGGTCGCGCCTTGATGACATCATAGGCTGTCACTGGTCAATAGGATTGACGTTTTTTGATTGTGATTTCAGGCACCTGTCACGCTGGAGGCGTTCCCCGTAGCGTAAGCAAAAGCTGACGCAGTGCGAGTTCCCTTTCGAAAGGGAACATATAATTTATATGATTTCGAGTAATTTGTTCTAAAGTAGAGACTTGAGGTTCTGAATATGTTTTAATTTTGGAATATATGTAACTCCTAATTTGAAGATATTTAAATAAATGCTTTTGCGGAATTGTATATTTTCTGACCAACTGCTGGAAGTTCATGAGTGTACCTCCTACATATAAGTTTTTTAACATGCATATTCCTTTCAACAGCCATTTTTGAAACCCCATATCCTTTATTCCAGATATAAATTTGTTGTTGCCCCATGTTGGTGAAAAAGGAGATATAGATATTTCATCGAAAAAGGAATGGGCCTCATGCCAAACTGATATGGTATTTCTGAGAAAAGGATTAAGAGTGGACTTTTTAAGTATTTTAATTTGTGCTGAGTATATAAATGACTGTAAAGGGAGTGGTAGTTCCCATTCGAAAGGGAACTCGCGCTGCGTCAGCTGACGCTACGGGGAACGCCTCCAGCGTGACAGGTGTCTGAAATCACAATCGAACCACATCAATCCTATTGACCGGCGACAGCCCATGACGTCATCAAGGTGCGACCAGGAAGTATATAAGGGCCCCTTGCCAACAGAAGCCGTGGCTAAATGGGGATGTTCGTGCGGCACTCAATGCGCGGACCTCCACTTTTAACTCCGGTAATGCGGAGGAGCATAAACAAGCAAGTTATGCCCTCCGGAAAACCATCAGAGCAGCAAAACGGCAGTACAGGGACAAGATTGAAGGACAGTTCAACACCTCCGACTCCAGAAGCATGTGGCGGGGAATTAACACCATCACAGACTATAAAGGGAACACAAACTCCACCGTGAACACTGCTGCCTCTCTCCCGGACGAGCTCAACACCTTTTATGCTCGCTTTGAGGGAACTAACACCGCCCTCGTGGAGAGAGAGCTCGCGGCTGAAGATGCAGAGGTTAGTTCACTCTACGTATCTTTAGCGGATGTAACCCGATCCTTAAAGCCGCGGGTCCAGACGGCATTCCGGGCCGCGTGATCAAAGCGTGCGCGCACCAACTGGCTCGAGTTTTCACGGACATTTTTAACCTGTCCCTCTCCATGTCTGTGGTCCCCACATGCTTTAAAACGTCCACCATTGTTCCTGTACCTAAGCAGTCAAAAACCACCTGCTTAAACGACTGGCGTCCTGTTGCTCTGACCCCCATCATCAGCAAATGCTTTGAGAGACTAGTCAGAAACCACATCTGCTCTGTTCTCCCCCCCTCACTGGACCCACTGCAGTTTGCATACCGCACAAACCGCTCCACTGATGATGCCATTTCATCAACAATTCACACTGCTCTCTCCCACCTGGAAAAGAGGAACACGTATGTGAGAATGCTGTTTGTAGACTACAGCTCAGCATTCAACACCATTGTGCCCTCCATACTTGACATGAAACTCCGGGCTCTAGGCTTAAACAGCTTGTTATGCAGCTGGATCCTGGACTTCCTGTCAAACAGACGCCAGGTGGTCAGAATGGGCAGTAACATCTCCTCATCACTGACTCTCAACACTGGAGCCCCTCAGGGCTGTGTTCTCAGCCCACTCCTGTACTCCTTGTACACACATGACTGTGTGGCAACCCACAGCTCCCACACCATCATCAAGTTTGCTGACGATACGACGGTGGTAGGTCTCATCACTGACAATGATGAAACGGCCTACAGAGAGGAGGTGCACACTCTGACACGGTGGTGTCAGGAGCACAACCTCTCCCTCAACGTCAGCAAGACCAAGGAGCTGGTGGTCGACTTCAGGAGGAATGAGAGAGAACACCGCCCCATCACCATCAATGGAGCACCGGTGGAGAGAGTCAGCAGCTTCAAGTTCCTCGGTGTCCACATCACAGAGGAACTCTCATGGTCCGTCCACACCGAGGCCGTTGTGAAGAAGGCTCATCAGCACCTTTTCTTCCTGCGACGGCTGAGGAGGTTTGGAATGAACCGCCACATCCTCACACGCTTCTACACCTGCACCATAGAGAGTCTGCTGACTGGCTGCATCACCACCTGGTACGGCAACAGTACCGCCCGCAACCGCAAGGCCCTGCAAAGGGTAGTGCGCACGGCCAGCTGCATCATCGGAGGTGAGCTTCCCTCCCTCCAGGACATTTACGCCAGGCGGTGTGTGAAGAGAGCTCAGAGGATCATCAGAGACTCTAGCCACCCGAACCATGGGCTGCTCTCACTGCTGCCATCAGGCAGACGGTACCGCAGCATCAGAACACGCACCAGCCGACTCCAGAACAGCTTCTTCCCACAAGCAATCAGACTACTTAACTCTTGATCCATCAGGATCATAACACACACTGGACAGAATATCACTCAGCACAAACCACTGGAGATACACACACATTATATACACATTTATTTATCATACAGCATCTATTGCACTTTGGATTTCAATTTGTGAACATATTGTATACTGTACATTGTATATTATTACTATAGCTTAATGTATACTGTTATTGTTTAATGTATGTTTAGTGTATATTGTTTAAAGTATATGTATATTGTATGTATGTGTATATTGTTTAAAGCTGTGAGAACTACACTCACATTGTGTAAATTATTTATTGTTTATTATAGTGTATACTGTGCTGTGAGTAATTGTGTGCGCATCAGATGTGTAATCTGTTGTTGCTTAAATGTTGTACATGTCATGTCATGACTACTATGTTTGCTCGGACTGCACCTAAGAATTTCACCTACTGTTGCACTTGTGCATATGGTAGAGTGACAGTAAAGTGATTTGATTTGATTTGAACATGACACCGCTTCTTCGTCTTCAGGGACTGTTTGTCTAAGTCTAAGAGTGAACCACTAAAGGAACATGAAACATTCACAGAAGTCCAACGCTCCGCTCTCGTCTGGCCCTCTTCTCGAGGGGAGAGGGACCAGCATCTGGGGAAGGTCCTGCCGGCGCTGAGGCTGAGCTCCGGCTACATTCTTGGGGCTCCCAGATGGATTTGGCCCATCGTCTAGAGAGAAGTGTAGTTCTCTCTGATGATCGGCCAAATCACGAGGGACGGCTGCCGGGGGAGGAGTCGGATCTTTCCTCTTCCTCGTCAGCTGGTGCTCTTCTGGATGAGCAAGCGATGGCTGAGCAGGGTGGTGATGAATCGGTTGAGGCCGAACCCTCTCAGCTGTCTTGCCCCGTGTATGAGGAGTTGCTGGAGGTGATGGAGCACGCTGCAGCTTCAGTGGCGGCGTATGGGGAGAGAGCCCGCGCATGCAAGCCGTCTTGACGATCGGTTTCTCTCCGATCACAGCCCAGCAGCTCCTGGGAGCCTTCCATTCCTCCCGGATCTTCATGATCAGATCTCGGGGGCATGGAAGAACCCGTATTCGGCTCGGATCTTTCGGTATCAGCGAGGGAATTTCGCTGATATCGAGGGATCCGCCGGGTCCGGGTATGTGTCGATGCGATCTCGCGTCTGGGAGGCCATCGACACTGAGTACTCCCACCCTGCCATCGAAGGCACTCAAGACCACCTCTCGTCTTAATGGCAGGGCATACACGTCAGCCGGTCAGGCTGCGGCGGCTTTGCACACCATTGCGGTGTTGCAGGCCTACTCCCTGATGCGATGGCTGAGTTGCGCCGCACCACAGATTTTGCTCTCCGGGCAACAAAACAAACTGCGGTCGCCATCGGTCGCTCGATGGCGGCTATGGTTGCCACGGAGAGACATCTGTGGCTGAACCTGGCGGACATCGGGGAAAGAAAAAGCCTTTCTCCTCGATGCCCCGGTCTCACCCTCTGAGCTCTTTGGCACCTCTGTTGAGGCAGTGGTGGGGAGGTTCAGAGAGGCGAGGGTGCGCTCAGCAGCATTTAGATCCTGTATTCCGCAGAGAGAATCCTGGTCGGAGTAGGGCGCGGTAGGAAGCGGGACGCCCACTCCCAGAGGAGGAAGGACGCTGGGCAGGTGACCCGGAACCAGCGCCGTGGAGGACCCCGCTGGGATGAGTGTCCAGAGGCTCTGTTCTCGAACAGACAAGGATGGCCCGGCCGAAGTGCCCTTCAGAAAGGCACCAAGCTAGGCCTCCCTGGTGGCATTCGGTGATTCTTCCCGAATAGTGATTGGCTGGGGCGCCTTAGAGCACCCTAGCCACATTCCTTTAAAGGAGCCCCTTCTATTGAATTGGTGGGTTCAGGCTTTGAGCAGTCCGATTAGGACCTCGTGCAGCTGCACTAAGGTTTCTTACAGGGCTTATAGCTCAGGCTATGACCGTAGGGAATGCTGTCACTGATAGCCTTGTGTGACCAGAGGGGGAGTGGTTCGGGCCTTTTTTGAGTTTGCTTTTCCATACAGTTGTCACTGCCAGTAGGCATGCACTCCCCTCAGCATGGCGGCGTGGGTATATCGTTCCCCGTAGTGTCAGCTGACGCAACGCGAGTTCCCTTTCGAAAGGGAACACACGACCGGTGTCAGTTACGCCGGCCCTATGACTCCACTCACGGGAACCCAGCCAAAAGACAACCGTAAATTCACCACAAGCACTGGAGGTACTACCTGTAAATACACAAATGGCTAACAAGGAGAACACAACATCAGCTTAAGCTTAAACTTGTGTAAACCAAATTTAACTCATTCTGTAAAGTAAGTTAGGAAAAAGACTATTAATAAATAGTGCTAGAACATAAAATATTGATGATAATGTTTGTAATTATCGGGGCAACCTTGAAAAAGGAGAAGTAGAATTAATTAAATTAATCTATTCTGAAATGGAGCCAAAGGAGAGAAGAGAGGAAAGCCAACTTATGAGAGTGCCCAGCAGGGGGCGGGCTACTGATAAGGTGCTATCACAGGCTGAAAAGCGGAGACTTAATTTAATTTTAGGTTCAAACTTGTTTAAACCGAAATTTCAATAAGTGCAGGGTATCAGAAGGGTATGAAATGGAAGGAAACAATTGATACAGAAATGAAGCCAAAAGAGAAGATAAGCAAAAATAACTGAAATGGAAACGACAGGAGAAGTTGTCGAAACTGGAGCAGGGAAGCTGACTTTAGCAGAGACTGTCACAGAGGGCTTGTTCCCTCTGGTACCATCACTGGTTGAAAAGACTTTAATCTAAATCCAAATTCAAACCTGGTCTAAACCAAATTTAAATAAGGGTGAGAAGTCAGTGAAACAGAAAGCTTGAATAATGTCAAATAGCAGCAGTAACGGGAAGTGAATGAAGAGAATTCTAATAGGAAGCAAATAACAATGGAAAGACAGTTCACTTTGACAGACTGGAGAGCGCACATTTATAGCACACAGAGTGTGTGGTCGGATTTAGTTTACCGCCTACACGCAAATGTAAAACAGAGTATTTTCTCTGCAACTAATTTTAACTGGATCAAGGTTAAAATAAAATACTCCCATTCACACATCAAGCAGATACTGGCCAGCAGTTTTTCTGATTGATTTGTGCAAGGTGTGCGTTTCGGTTAGCTACGGCAAAATTCCACCTAAGGGATCGCTCAGTTGAATAACGTTGGAACACGCAACGGATCAAATCTGGCGATTAATAAGGCCTTTTACAAAACGTATAAGAGGAACATCGCTCAAATCGTTTTCATCACGCTGAACAGAAGATTTCTTCGTTCTGACAGGTGGAACTTCATAACATCACGCTGAAAGGAGATTTCTTCGTCCTAACAGGTGGAATTGATAATATTAAAATGTTCTGCAAAAGAAGTTTCTTTCTTTTTACAGCGACAGTTTTAATATTATGAACTGCAGTTTTATTCTTAACAATTAACAGTGACTAAAATGTTTGACCAAAATAGACGCTGTTAACATAGGCCTACAACTAACTGAAATCAGCTTTGGGCTTTTCAGTTATATATACGTGAGTTCGCGTTTGCGACTTGTCTCACTCTCTGAAGCGCGCATACAAAATATCAAAATCAATACCAATAATATACACATAAAATTGACATGGTTGCTCACAAAACAAAGTTTAAAATGTTGCCCTCATTCTCCACCAAAAATCTGTAACGTCTTAGGGTCACATATATTATTAAATTAAATTTAGCTCATAGGAAATAATGGGTATTAATATTTAGGGATTTATGATTAATCATAATAATTGAATCACAAATCTCCAAAATCACCCAAAAAGGGAATACCTAACAGGTATTTATGCAATATATATATATATATATATATATATATATATATATATATATATATATATATATATATATATATGGTTAACAACAATTTATTGCAATCAACTCTGGATATATATCTATATTAAATAATCACAGAATAGCCTCTAAGGAAGTGATTCAGAATTCCTCTACTCCGTTCGGTTTAACGAACGAGCAGTACAATACTTATCAACTTGGTCTTCAACCCATTTTCGGGAAGTTTATCCCTCTGGCCACAAAGGACAAACCTTCCAAGTTATGGTATTAATTACAGCATTCAATGATACTTATAAGAGCTCGTAGCTTAGATCTGACATTAAAGGGACTCATGTTTTGTGAGCAACAACAATGACAATCAAAACGTGGATACAATGGTTTTAATAGTGATAGCTACTACGATTACATACAACTAAATAAAGGATACATGTATATACAAAATAGGGAAAGTAATGAAAGAGAAGAAAGGGGATAGAAATAGAGGGAAGAGAGAGGAGGAGAACAGGAAGGTGAGAAGGGAATGGTCCAGTCAGACATTTCCCAACCAAAACCGCGAGAGCCAGCAACGAACAATTATCACCATAATAGGGGTACAATCTTAAACGCATCTAAATTTCGATAGAATTGATACTTGCATGGTTTCTTTGTGTTGTGTAAGCAAGATGCGTGCGTTGCGTTTCTCAGAGTGTTCATGCGCTGAAGCTCTCCCTCCGTTCGGTCCTTCCGGGGTCAGTTCGCGGGAGATTTAACGGCGTGTAGGAGCGGTTGTCTTGGAAGGAAAAGGCATCTCGTTCGCGCTAAGAAGATTCGCGCAGTGATGTGCGCGCTCGGATGGAGCGCGCCGGTGTTGCGTCATCTTCAAAGGGGCGATCAGCTTGGCCAGGCGGGCTCGGGCCGAAGCCCCGCGAGCCGCGCTGGCGTGATGGAAGGGAAGTTTTGTCTCGTCCGAGTCCTTGCAAATTTTTCTGAGCGCGGGTGTGCTCGAGTTACTGTACTTTAAAGTCCACTAACCTCCGCCCACCTTCTCTGAGAGGACCAATCCTTGATGTGAATTTGAGGCGGGAAAGTTCCTTTGTTTGGACTTTTATTACTCACTGGAATGTTCTTGCTGGCAACCACAACGAGTGAGGTTTTGCTCCAAAAGGGGTAAGCATAATAACGGTACACGTCATAATTATACTTTTTACATAATTGGCTAAGACAGAGAAAGAGGAACCGATAGACACCAAACATGCTGGTTTAAATGCGAAAATGACAGTGTATCTCTTTTACAGAGCCATTTTGAGCATTTAAGATCAACATCACACACATACAAATATATACTTTGTGGTCAACATACATATAACCCAAGGGTTATCACATATATTTCTGGGATGGTTAAATTAAAGGCTAATATGAAGAGGAATACTTGTGTGTGTGTGTGTCTGTGTGTGTGGGTTGAGGTCATTGAAGGTGTGCTAGGGGTCCGGGGTGTGTGTGTGTGATAGGAATCTATTTGAAGTTCCTCACAAGGCGATAACGGCACGGCCTGCGTTGTCTCTGCTGGTCGTAAGGGTGATAGTGCGGCCATTTGGCCAGCCTCAAATGGCACCACTACACTCATTTATATGCTAATACTAATTCATAGGCAGAGCTGGGTAAAAGCTCTGCATCTCTGGTGTTTCTCGAACGACCCACCACTTTGATCTCACGTCAAGAGCGACTCCAGACGCTACAATATATCATTTTAACTTTTTAATTTGATGATTATAACAGACAACTAAGGAAAATCCCAAATTCAGTATCTCAGAAAATTAGAATATTGTGAAAAGGTTCAATATTGAAGACACCTGGTGCCACACTCTAATCAGCTAATGAACTCAAAACACCTGCAAAGGGTTTAAATGGTCTCTCAGTCTAG
The DNA here is from genome assembly GCA_023566225.1 of Romanogobio albipinnatus. NCBI lineage: Eukaryota > Metazoa > Chordata > Actinopteri > Cypriniformes > Gobionidae > Romanogobio > Romanogobio albipinnatus. The sequence continues at coordinate 14,546,813 of CM042263.1, forward strand.
TTCTGTAGGCTACACAATCATGGGGAAGACTGCTGACTTGACAGTTGTCCAAAAGACGACAATTGACACCTGCACAAGGAGGGCAAGACACAAAATGTCATTGCAAAAGAGGCTGGCTGTTCACAGAGCTCTGTGTCCAAGCACATTAATAGAGAGGCGAAGGGAAGGAAAAGATGTAGTAGAAAAAAGTGTACAAGCAATAGGGATGACCGCACCCTGGAGAGGATTGTGAAACAAAACCCATTCAAAAATGTGAGGAAGATTCACAAAGAGTGGGCTGCAGCTGGAGTCAGTGCTTCAAGAACCACTACACACAGACGTATGCAAGACATGGGTTTCAGCTGTCGCATTCCTTGTGTCAAGCCACTCTTGAACAACAGACAGCGTCAGAAGCGTCTCGCCTGGGCTAAAGACAAAAAGGAAAAAAAGTGGTCCAAAGTTATGTTCTCTGATGAAAGTAAATTTAGCATTTCCTTTGGAAATCAGGGTCCCAGAGTCTGGAGGAAGAGAGGATGTCAGTGATGGTTTGGGCTGCCATCTGCTGGTGTTGGTCCACTGTGTTTTCTGAGGTCCAAGGTCAACGCAGCTGTATACCAGGAAGTTTTAGAGCACTTCATGCTTCCTGCTGCTTACCAACTTTATGGAGATGCAGATTTCATTTTCCAACAGGACTTGGCACCTGCACACAGTGCCAAAGCAACCAGTACCTGGTTTAAGGACCATGGTATCCCTGTTCTTAATTGGCCAGCAAACTCGCCTGACCTTAACTCCATAGAAAATCTATGGGGTATTGTGAAGAGGAAGATGCGATATGCCAGACCCAACAATGCAGAAGAGCTGAAGGCCACTATCAGAGCAATCTGGGCTCTCATAACACCTGAGCAGTGCCACAGACTGATCGACTCCATGCCACGCCGCATTGCTGCAGTAATTCAGGCAAAAGGAGGCCCAACTAAGTATTGAGTGCTGTACATGCTCATACTTTTCAGTTGGCCAAGATTTCTAAAAATCCTTTCTTTGTATTGGTCTTAAGTAATATTCAAATTTTCTGAGATACTGAATTTGGGATTTTCCTTAGTTGTCTGTTATAATCATCAAAATTAAAAGAAATAAACATTTAAAATATATCAGTCTTTGTGTAATGAATGAATATAATATACAAGTTTCACTTTTTGAATGGAATTAGTGAAATAAATACAATTTTGGATGATATTCTAATTATATGACCAGCACCTGTATATAAATATGTTCAAATACATGTATGAAATATATTGCGTCAAAAAGATTCACTTAAAGCATATCATTTTCACAATTAATCTGTTAATGAGTTAGAGCGTGTAAAATACCCACATACCCACAGCATCGACACTTAAATCTGCTGTGGTAAGGCAAAAGAACAGCGACAAAATACAGTATCTGCAGTACCATTAATAGCAACAGGCCTTTGAACACCAATGAATACAGCCAAATGCCTTATTTTATGAAATTCACACAACCCTACTCACTTTACTTGAAGGGGTAAGGGTACTTGAATAAGACTGACATGATACATTTTTATGCATGTTTATGACAACTGTCATTAAGTGTCATTCGCTCAATTATGTCATTTTTAATTCAAAGATGACATTATTTGAGATGTCTTAGTTATGACAAAAACACTGACAGGTTATGATATATTGGTTTATGTCAAGTTGTCATAACAAAGACATCTCAAATAATGCCATCTTTGCATTAAAAATGACATAATTGAGCGAAGGACACTTAATGACAGTTGTCATTAACATGCATACAAACTCCTTCATATTCATGGCATGTGTCATGTCATGATTATGAAGGTGTCATGTCAGTCTTATGCACAGCCCTTCAAGTAAAGTGTTACCCAATACACTTTAAATTAAAACTTTTTAACCCTGTTACATGTAGAAGACTGAGATTGCGCTACTGAAATCGAAGCGTTGGAGCAGTCCAAAACTGACAAGCACTGCATTCATATCAGATCCGATGATAATTGAATAGCCCTGGAGAGATAGTTAGGTTTTTGAAACATCTGGAAAAAAGGAGGCGTTATGTGATTTTGGAGCATATATATTAACAAATGCAAACCTCTTTCCTTCGATTAAAGTACAGCAATTTGCAACTCTACCATTATCATCAGAACCTGTGTGTTCACCTGTGTGCTCACCTCTTTGTTCTTAGATTTACAACTTGATGATACTATGGGAATATAACGCCTGTTTTGCAGGTTGTTGGGCATTCATGGCGGTCAGGTGGGTTTCTTGAAGAAATGCTGAATCAATCGTTTTTTCTGTGTAAAAGATCTAAAACCTGTGTACGTTTGATAGGAGAGTTTAACCCCCGAACGTTAAAAGACAGTATGTTTATTCTAATCATAGTCCGTAGTTACAGAGCTGATACAGAATAACATGTAATGTTTAGAGCAAGTTATTAAGCGTACCATTAAAGATTCCACTGCTATATGCAAAAATTAAAACAAAGATGGTCCTGAGTGCTTTATGTGTCTGAGCACCCCCTCCGTCTCCCATTTCCCCCTTTTAGTAAATGTCTGTGGTAATTGTGAGGCAATGCTATTCACCTTATTAGCCCCCTATGAGTTTAACAATTGAGGAAATTACAATTATAGAATGAATATTTCCAAACTCAGAAGAACAGTTTAAAGTGCAATTTTATAAATGTTAAACTGGATTGTTACAGCAAACAGATTTAAACTAAGAACTATAGCCTCTCTTTTTTCTGAGTAAACAAACATACAATAGTTAAACAAGACCTTAACATATCACCAGTGGTTAAAGTGGGTTTTGGCAGTTGGGGTAAACCTCAAATTTTGTGTAGGTGCAACAGGGAAAAATGACTCACTGTGGGACAACATATTGAGTATCGTGGTATAGCAATACTTTTTGGGACAAGAGTGTCACTGTGGCACCAAGTATCACAATATTTATTTACTTGATATTTGAATGGTTTTATTTTGGTCCATCTACATCTACACCGAAATGATGACGTTACTATGTTAAAATTGCTGAGCATCATAATATGGGACACAACCTTGTTTTTCACAATGTAAATTCAAACATAAAAATGGGAAGTCCAAAACCGACTCAAATTTAACACACCAAAACGGCTGAAGACACAACTATAACAGAAATAAATTACAACCTAGATAGAGTCAATGTCAAAGTCAAAATGCAGAATCAAAAGTTTTGCTATTCTCATATCCAGTTAAAATAGCTTCCATATTGACTAGTACTGTGACTTGATTTGTCCTTTTAACTCCACTGCAACCAGGCCCGGATTAAGAGCACGTGGGGCCCTTGGGGCTATAACAAACCCAGGAAGTACGTGGCAATATCGCATTGTGTTTCTGCTTTCGGAGCCAAGAGTACCTACCTCTTCACTCCTCACAAGCCTTCTGAGACTCTGTCAGCTTCTTCGTGAGAGCAGCTTTCCAGTCGGTGTTGGTGTGACGGCGCGTTCCAGTGATCACATACTTCCTGCCTGCTGATCTGCGCAGTGGTCCGTTTGACAACTGGTGTGTGTTTCCCTGGGCGCTTCGGCATCGACTGCGAGGCTTCCTCTCACAAAAGAGCTTGCGCGTGGCGCGTCCTTTTCAGGATGTCTCGCCCGTGCACTTCTGGGTGCGGTGGATTTCTTTCACCCTCTGATGGGCACGAGTGCTGTGTGACGTGTTTGGGCTTTCAGCACGCTCAGGCAGCTCTCGTGGATGATTGTTCTCACTGCGGGAACATGATCATCTCGGTGACTCCTGGATGGCTCGGTGGCTCACTGCCGGAGCGAGAGTCCCCTCTGCCACACCCCAATCTGCGGTCTCTAAGCGAGGCTGCACTTTGGCTGGTGGCCAGGGTGATCTGAGGGTGATGGTGTGGAATGATGCGTCGACGCTCATGCCTCGGCCCACACCCCCCTCTCAAGCACCTGGGGCGGGTCCGTGTTCAGGCGTCTACATGTGGACTGGCTCATGCTGTCCCGACTGTGACGTTTGGCGCAGCGGAGGATGAGGAAATGTCCATCGCCGCATCGCAAGGTGGGCTGGAGTCATCCGAGGATGATGATTCGGCTGTGCTGCCGCCTTCGGGTGTTCCAGCATTGCCCGAGTCGGACCCGGAATTGACAGCCATGCTCTCTCGGGCCGCCGCAGCGCTTGGGTTGGAGTGAAACCCTCCGCCCCGACCTGAGCATTCGCGGTTGGATGATTGGTTTTTGGGGGAGCGTCCGGACACCCGTCTGGCCACCCCTCCAATACCTTTCTTCCCCGAGTTGCATGAAGAGATCGCGCGGTCCTGGAAGAACCCATTGTCTTCCCGCGACCGTTTGGCGAACTCTTCCGCCTTCTCCACCCTTGATGGAGCCGTGGCTAAAGGGTACACTTGGGTCCCCCCGGTCGAATGCTCTGTTGCGATGCAACTGTGTCCGCAGAGTGCTTCAACCTGGCGCGGTGATCCAAAGCACCCCTCCAAAGCCTGTGGGTTTTCGTCGTCCCTGGTGGTGAAGACCTATAGAGCTGCGGGGCAGGCCACCGCTTCGCTGCATGCCATGGTAACTCTTCAGGCCTACCAGGCCAAGTTGCTGTGCGACATGCACGAGGGTGGAGCTGATCCAGGACTCAGCAATGAGTTGCTCTCCGGGCGCCCCCATATCCCAGGGTGGGCTATTCGGCAGGGCGGTCGAGAGCTTCGCCCAACAGTTCTCGGCTGCTCAGAAGCAGATTGAGGCCATTAAACATATTCTATTAACCGTGCCCCCACACTGGGACGCCCAACAGTCTCCCTTGTCCGGGCCGGTAACGCTGCCTCGCTGCCCCACCCTGGGTACGTCTGTGCTCCGTATGACCCCGCTGGTGCAGTTCCTGGGAGCCTGGCTTCAGCTTCCGGGACTGTCTCGCTGGGTCGCGCGGACCATCAGGCTCGGTTCGCTCGATTCAGTTTGCGCAGGCTCCTCCCCGCTGCAGGGTAGTCCGCTATACCGAGATCGGGGCCCCCGTCATGCGTGCGGAGATTGCCACCCTGCTGGCGAAGGGTGCGATCGAGCCTGTCCCTCCAGCCGAAATGAAGTCGGGGTTCTACAGCCCCTACTTCATTGTTTCCAAGAAAACCGGTGGATTACGGGCAATCCTGGCGAGTCTTTGTAAAAATTGCTGAGGCAGCCCTTGCGCCCCTTCGGCAGCACGGGGTTTGCATCCTGAATTACCTCGACGACTGGCTCATACCGGGACCTTCATATGAGACCGCTTCAGCATTGGCTTCGCGATCAAGTCCCTAGGTGGGCATGGCAGTCTGGCACGTTCCAGGTACAAGTGACTCAGGCCTGCCTACAGACACTCACCCCGTGGTCGAACCTCAGTTTGCTATGGGCCGGTGTGCCCTTAGAATGAGTTTCCAGGCATGTTGTCGTATCGACGGATGCCTCTGCCACGGGTTGGGGTGCCATGTGCAATGGACAAGCAGCCGCGGGCTCCTGAACAGGACCCTAGCGCCTTCTGCATGTCAGATAGATCTGTTTGCCTCCCACGACTCTACCCACTGCAGCCTGTTCTATTCCCTGACCGAGGGCACGCTCGGCACGGATGCACTGGCGCACAGCTGGCCGCGGGGCCTACGCAAATATGCGTTCCCCCCAGTGAGCAAAGCAAAGGCTGTCTCACTGGATAGTGGACACCATTGTTTTGGCTTACCAGCAGCAAGGTCGACCATGTCCCCTTGGGGTCAGGGCACATTCCACTGTGTCCGACTATGTACTCGCTCCCCCGAGGGGCCGGTAATGGGCCAGGCTCAGGTGTCTTCGCTTGCTCGCCATTCCACTCCACGGACTGGATACGTGCAATATTTTCCCTCAGGTGAGCTCCCTGAGAGCCCTGAGTCCCTCCAGCACTGCTTACGCAAATACCAGTGTGTCTGCCCTCTATCGAGCCCAGACCCTCGTGTTCGGCCAGGTGCCCCGTGTGCATGATTCCCCTCCGGCGACCCCCACACGTGTATTTCCACTGTAAGCCTCCTTAGCGAGCAGGTGTCTTTCCCTTGGCAAGTCCCTGCCACCCCTAGGGTTAAAAATCCACCTGCGGTTGGTACCTTAGAGTTTTCCATATGCAGCCCTTAGCGGGTCATATGTGTACTCTTAAGTCCTCCCTACGGACAGGCATCTTTGCATTCCCTCACTGGGATATGCTTCCCAGTGTACCTTGGTAATCCTGTGATAAGCGTGAGTCCTTCATCCGTATTAGTCTTACGACAGGGAATTTACGCAGGGCACTGGAAGACAGCTGAGTGGCGGGATTATATTGGAACCCCCATTCGTTAGTCACTAATGTACGTCGTAGTGACTGAACGAAAGGGAACGTCTCGGTTACGGATGTAACCCTCGTTCCCTGAGGAGGGAATGGAGATGTACGTTCCGTTGCCACATCAGCTGTGCTACCTGGAATGCAGGAGTTCAGTCTTGGCTCCTCAGCAGGTAACATAATGCGATATTGCCACGTACTTCCTTTTATACTCACGCGGTGAGGCGGAGTTACATTTATGCATTTTATATTTACATGTATGCATATCCAAAGCGACTTACAGTGCACTTATTACAGGGACAATCCCCCTGGAGCAACATGGAGTAAAGTGCCTTGCTCAATGTGTAAAGGGAGTATTGACCAATGTGTAAGGGGATTGATGACCGCTGGGATCGAACCAGCAACCTTCTGCATATCAGTTCAGTGGTTTAACCCACTGAACCACCATCTCCATCAGTTACTTATGCAAATTACGCATGCCCCCTGGCATTGGCACGCCATTGGGCGTTTTCTATATCCTCGAAGATGATAGGCTTCTAAGTGAAACCCCCATTCGTTAGTCACTAACGTACGTCTCCGTTCCCTCCTCAGGGAACGAGGGTTACATCCGTAACCGAGACGTTACGAGGGTTTCTTGTTGTTTTTAGCATTTTAATTGAGAGGTATTATTTCAGAGAAGATTACACTGATTACTGATTAAACTCAAATATTTTAAGACAAAATAATAATTGTCCTTTTGGCTGTAGCTGAAGGTCCTGCAGTTGAAAGACTTGAGCTTGAATTCCAATCCCTCAAAAAACTTTTTTTGTCAGACTTTAATGACATTCAGTTGGAGTTTCCCAATCATAAACTTTTATTTGCAACTTGTTGAATATCACATGAAAGCAGAGTAAAGAAAATACTTTGATGAATAGCAACGGGATCAGAAAAGACCACAAGCCGGAATTTGAACTTGGTCCCCCTTCACTGTGAATATTATTTATCTTTCATAAAAAGTTTATTGTGAGTATTTGTGAAACTTATAGTGAAGTGTACAAAAACATTTACTGAGTGTTATTGTAAAGTAAAAGCAGTTCACACAATTCTGACACTTGCAGGGTATTTATTAGCATTAGATTCAATGACATACTGTACATTACAACATTGTTAATGTCTTTAATTAAACTGTCAAAGAACAATACATTTTACATAATGACAGCTTACATTTTCAAAATGTAATTTATTTTTTATTCTTCCTTGATATGTTTCTGGATCCAGGAGAGAATGTCCTCGTCAATATGAATGGAAAGAGTTCCGTCTGGATTGATGGGAACAGCGACAGGAAGAGGAATATCCATCCTAGACAGTGTCATCTAGAGAAGCAGGAACAAAAATAATTATTTGTATTTCCTTACTATATCTCTGTGTGAGTCAAAATTTAAATGAAAATTATTTCACCTCAGGAATCCTAGCAATGACATTCAAGGATCTCTGATTTGGCAAGGCCGCAGTCAGATCAATCTCTTTTTCACTGTTCGTTGCTCTTTCAAGTCTAAAGCCCGTCTGGAGAGCCGCCATAGGGATGTGCTTAGACAACCTAATTGTGAACGGATGCACAAAGAAGAGCAGGCTAAACAAGTGTCATTTTCTACTCTATACATTTATCATTCAGTGTTGCTAAACATTACTTTTTAGCGTAGGTGGTGACAATAAATGGCAGCCTCTCCCATTCCAGCTCTAGACGTGCAGCAGGGAATTCGCCCAGGACACCGGCTTCAGCTTTAGCAATGACTGCATACTGTTGGCATTCTTGACCCCAAGCAACCTTGGCCTGAAAAATGACATTTGTGTCCAAAGGATGGTATTGATGTCACTTATTTCACTTGAGAAATTCATTTTGGTAATTGTTAGAAAATTATTTTAAAAAAAGATTCACACAAGTTCCAGTCTTACAGTGACTTTGTGCTTGCTCAGCAGGGCACCATCAGCACAGATCTTCAGGTTGTCATTTTCAGCGATGGAGGAAATGACGAGCTGCACTCTTGCGGTTGGCTTGTCAAAGTAAGCAGCAAGTTGGTATCCCAGCAGCTTTTGGTCAACTCTCACAGCACGGGCAATGACAGCAAAAACAGGTGGACTAGCATTTCCAAGGAACTTACCCTGAAACCATAAACCATAATCAATTCAATTGGATTTTAGTTCTAAATTTCACCATTGGATTTTATGTTTTTATGAACAAACAAATGACACTAATTGATTCACCTGCTTCTGGATAGCCTCAAAGCTAGAGGCAGCACTTCCACTGCTTACTGCCTTTGAGGCGCCATGGGCTGCCAAGTACTGCAAGCAAAAATCATTATAGACATGATAATTGATGAGCTAAAGAAACAAGATTTTTAATAGATGTGTTTTAGACTAGTTACCCGATCTTTGTGGAACTTCCTGAAAGGCTCCATAATGGTGGCAGTCTGAAAATACGTATAAAATGACTAAGCATAAAATATTTTTTTATGAATAATATTGGCTACCTAACCAACATTCAACATATCCTCACCTCAGTCACACGAGAGCTGGACATGGAGGAGCTTGAACTGCTGATGATGCGGCTGCTGCTGCTGCTGCTGCTTCTGCTGCTTCTGCTGCTGCTTTCAGAAGAGACGCTTCTATTTTTATCTTCAGTCTCCAGGATTTCCCTCAGTTTCAACAGGAAGGCCTTTCCTTCTGGAGTCTCCTCATCAATGAGGCTGATTTGCTTAAGGAGCCTCTCAGCAGCTCTAGGACCAACTTGGACTTCAAGCTCAAGTCTTTCAACTGCAGGACCTTCAGCTGAATGAATGAATGAATGAATTCATTTATTTTATTTTGAGTAATATATAAAGACCCATATCAAAGGCAATAAAGAAGCATTTTGATTAGTCTGCACGACTAGTTAAATGCATCATACTTTAACATCACAATCCCAACTGTTGCTCGAAAAGGAGTGGGTAGAAGTCAACTTATTTAAACCCATCCCGGTTACAATTAAAAAGGAAAAACAACAAAACCAAAGAGAAACAAAGGTAGTGCTTCCTTAATTATTGACATTATCCAAAAAATAAATTACAATTTAATATATATTCAAATTAAATCATTTCGCATCATTTTTTAAGAAAAAAATTAAAAAGAAAAGAAGGGGAAATCCCCCCAACTACAGCCAAAAGGACAATTATTAATTTGTCTGAAAATATTTGAGTTCAATCAGTAATCAGTGTAATCTTCTCTGAAATAATACCTCTTGTCAGTGCAGCACGGGCTGAGTGCTGTCCAATAATGTTGAAGAGAGTAGTATTTCTGATGAAAGCAGCATTGTGAGAGTGCACCTCAATGCACCCCTTGATTTCAATGTATGGGACAGCAAGACAGAGAGTCTTGTGAAATGGAGCAGCAGATCTCACAAGAGTCTCATCTGGTATTTCAGAGGACTGAAAAGAATAATTAGATATTATGGCAAGCCTTGCTATTTTAAAACTTGAACCAAATGAATGCTCTGCATACTAACACATATCCATCATGTGTGTTCAAAATTTACCGAATAAGTCTGGGCGTTTTGCATGGCCACCTCAGGTACTAAAGGCACAATCCTCTCAGCGGTGGGCTCTTCAATGTTTCTGACCACAGCAAAAGTTTCAAAGCTGTAGGAACAAGAAAAAGGTGGGTCATATTTCATTTCAGAAACCTTTTGAATTGTTTATGAATTGGTTCAAAATGTTTGCTACACTGGCCTGACTAAGATATCATTACCTCACAGCAGCAACGTGTTCAGGGAGCTCAACAGGCAGAGCCTCCACCTTGTAGTTGCCCTTGAGAATGTCTGCTCTTGCAGACACTTTCCCAGGGACAATAGTACGGATCTTTCCTCTTGCCATAACAGCAGCTTGGATGAAGGCAGTGTTCACTCCCATCACAGCAAAGGTCTGGAGAGCAACACTGAAATACGAATAAGGATTGTAATTGTTATTGTTGAGATTGTTTGTAAAACTGTTGTTATGTACATTGTATCTCATCTTCATGAATGTAGCTGCAAAAGTGTACCTTGGTCTAGCTTCAACTTGGAGTTGAACATCAGTCTTCTTGAGCTGCTCAAGAGTCATAGTCTCAATGGCCTCTGGGAGAGGAGGTGTAATGGTGGCCTGAACTAGAATGATGAACAGAACAACATCAAACTTTGAAGTGACACCCTCATATCGAAAGAAAGGAATACAAATTTGAAGAAATAACATACCATTGAGACTTGCAGCAGCTACAGCAGCAGTGTACAAACTGAGCTCCATAGGCACACCAACTGCTGTTGGCAAGATACGACGCACTTCAGATGCAAGCAGGGGTTTGGCATACTGAATGGCAATTCCTTCCTGCAAAGCTTTAAGGGCAGCCTTCAACATTTCACGTGGTTTGGGTCCAGTGACAATCTGGGAATAGAGTTTATGAGAAACTTAATTCTAATTGTGAGAATTATTTGTGAGAAAGATCTAAAAAAAATATGGTAATGAAAGAGGAGACATAAATTATAACTCAATACCGGTATTGCTTCTTCAATGATGGTCTTGTCAATGTTGAAATAAGCCACTTCTTGTCCAAGTAATTTAACATAGGCTGAAGCCAATGGCTGATTGGTTGGCAAGGCCTTCCAGTTTGTGAGCTTAAGGGGTTAAAACAGAGAAGTAATATACATTTTGTTTGTCATTTAAAATATTTTACGTAAAAAATAAAACAATACACTGGACATGAAAACTTACTGCTCTCAGTGTGCACTTGATCTTTGTGATAGCCATTTACTTGAAGTAAATTACTTAGTAATTTTGAGCTAATTTAACCTGACAGTAATTTTTAGATAATATAAGCAAAGAAAGCTTCAGTGTGTCTACGTCCTGGCGCAGGTTAACAGGAGTTTGGAGTAAAAACATGATTTTAATCTGATAAATTGTTGTGTTTTGATGGTGTGCTAAGCTAACATGCTAGCTTGTCCTAAGATGTACCTGTTACCTGAGCAAATACTTTAGTTATATGATTTTTTTTTTTTAATGTAAAACTACTGAAATTTTTATTTTCAAGAAAGGCATTTGATAGAGTTTCAGAGAAGGTGAGGTGAGAAGTTTATCAAAGAAATTAGGTTTGAATAGAACAGTTTGAATAGAGAGTCGTCAGTGATTACAATGAAGACAAAGGAATTATAATTAGAGCCATAACCAGGCCATAAAGGTGTGAATGTGTGCTGGGGAGACAAACTGAACAGGGCAGTTTGCACCTCAAAACAATAGGGACAATAAACTGAATGGAAGTTCAGAAGAGATGGCAACAAACATCAGTTAACATTTTAGAGAAATCTCAAAATAAAATCACCTGACATGATCTTGTAAAACATTTCATAAAATTCAGAGTTTTAGACTTATCATCTTCAGCAGTGCTGCCGTTCCCACCACGCGCTGCGCGTGGGGCACCAAGTGCTCAGGGGGGCAGCACAAGAAAATGCTCTATTTAGCTCTACAAATTCGCGGACACCATTAAGTACTTGCGCTTAGGGCATCAAAACGGCCAGCGCCGGGACTGATCTTCAGATTTGAAATATAACATGGTCAGACGTGGCTTTGGCTGTAGTTCATTTCTAGATTGCTAAATGTCCAACTTCAATTTTATTTTTTAATATTTCATACAGATACATTTCTAATAACTTTGCACAACTTTGAAGCTTATTATAGCTATTTTTGATTATGCAAATAATTATATTTGACTTTACAGTAAACTGACATGTGTCTGCTTTCAAATGAGACCATACTTATGCTTTTAGTGCAAAGGATTCTTAGGTTTTAGATTCTAGGTTTTAGTCTGAGTATGCCATGTCTTGGGATTTTTTCAAAATCGGGGGTGCAGGTTAACAGATTAACATAGGCTGAAGCCAATGGCTGTTTGGTTGGCATGGTCTTCCAATTTGCAAGCTTAAAGGGTTAAAGCAGAGAAGTAATATACATTTTGACTGTCATTTTTATAATATTACGTAAAAGTACAAAATTACACAATTCACTAAACATGAACTTACTGCTCTCAGTGTGCGCTTGATCTTTGTGATACGGTCTACACTTTCATCTGCAGCAGGAGAGTGCAGAAGAGCCTCCTGGATTCCTTCAGTTCTCACACCGATCTGTTTGAGAGAATCAACTGAGTGAAGACTGAAAACATTTTAAAACCATGAATTAGATTTTTGATTTAAAAGTATTGACTGGCCCACCTCAAGAACATCAGCAGCAGATCCAGCTAGGTAAGCACGTGCTTTGGCTACAACAGCTCTGGGCAGGATGGTGGCGGCATCATTGATCATGTAGGCACTACCGGCAGCTCCAATCATAAGAGGGGCTGCACAGGGACAAAGGTATGAATAAATGCAATCTTTTATGTCAGGAGAATTTTTAACACATATTAAAAAACACCCAAGATACCATTTTTTTTAGCTTTCTTATACAAATTGCAAGACTCACTATGATAGAAGTCCAGCTGAAGGGCTCTGCTGAAACGGAAGCTAAGCCTGTCCAGCTTGCGGCTCATGAGCTTGATGGCAACATTAGCAGCACCCGCACTGAAATGGACAATCAGGTTTACTTATGGCTTGTTCTCATTTGACGAGATTAAATAAACGACATGAGCAATATATATTTTTTCTTACACAGATGCCATATCAGGTGCAGTGATTCTGGTTAAGGACTTGATGTGGGAATAGGCAAAGCTTGCAACATGCATGTTAGTCTCAGTCTTTAAAGCACCAGCAAGACTGGAGACAAGGGCCACTGAGGGCTTGGCCTCAAACAACACAATACAAGCAACCATACGCACTTCAGGGTGGAGAGCCCTGTCCAATACAAGCTGCAGAGCCACTGGCTGAACCTGAGGAAGAAAATAAGTTTATTTTATTATTGGAAGAATATGTGCAAACAATTTTTTTTACATTCCTACAATGTCTGACACTTACCAGTTTGTGCTCTTTCTTGGCAATGTTCCTTAGGGCCAAGATGGCATCCACCTGGACTCTAAGAGGCAGAGAAGTAGCTGCAGTTCTCAGTCCAGGTAGGAGCTTCATGATGGGTTTAAGACTGGCAGGGTGACCAGCATTGCCCAGAACTTTCAGAGCCAAAGTGATTTGAGGAATGTCATTCTTGGAAATGGCTTCTGCCACAATGTCATGGATGGGCTGAGGAATTTGATGCACATACAGTTAGACAAATATTAAAGATTAAGTCCCTGACAGAAGTTTTTAAGGGCTTGAAGTGTTTACCCTGAGGAGCTCGGCAGGGCAAGTGGGAACTGCAACACAGTGTTTGGCAATCATGGAACCATATCCAAGCATGACGACTTCACGCAGAGCTGGGATTGTGGCAATTTTCTCATGCATAGCCAAACTCTGTTCAACAAAATACAGATAATTTCATAATACAGATTCAATTATTAATTTAATTTAGGTCATAATTAAAGAACAGCACTTTGAGTATAGTAAGATGTACCCACAGCAGTCATCTGGATAGTGTCCAAATCAGCAGTGACCATTTGCAGAGCAACCACAAGAGCCTGAATGAACTCAGGAATGGTAAGTTCACCAGACAGGAACTTCTCCTTGATGAATTTTACAATGACTGGTGTGCCAACAGCAGGAAGAGCATCCAGAAGCCAGCGCCTAACAGATTAATTGTTTAAAATATATTCATAATAAAAAAATGGCCCTTTAACTATATTCCTATTAACTTACTGCTCACAAATTGTACCTGTAAACTGGTTTGTCCTTGAACTGATTCCAGATAGCCTCAATATTCTCCAAAGTGGCAACACGCAGGAGCTGGACGAGCTGAACAAACTTAAGTGGAGCATCATCATGAACCATGGCCACATTGTTTTCAACCAAGTGTTTTAGGACCTCGATAATCTAGAAAGAGTAAAGGCAGTGCTCAGTTAACATCATCATAGATCAGGGGGTTTGACTTGGAGATCTTTAAAGATTTTTGGTAATGAATTATACCTGTGCTGGTGCATCACTGATCTTCAGGAGTTGAATGGGGGTCTGAAGAATCTCAGTTGAAAACTCATACTGCAGGGATCCACGGGCCAAGTAATCAGCTTTGATTGGAACAACAGGGGTCTTCTCAATCTCAACAAAAGTCAAGGATTGTCTGAAAGAAATAATTATTTCTGAAGTTTAAACTTAACCTTAAAGATAATGAAAAATCTTAGTAATTTTGTTAATTCATATTTTGAAAGAAATCTCAGAGAGGATCAATCATACTTTGCTTCCATCTGGGCAGCACCATGAATCTCATTGAAGGGTGAAAACTGATACACTTCCTCAACTGTTGCTTCAGCGATCAATACACCGGCAGCAGCTGGTTTCATGATGTAGTTGTAAGATGCAGTCTCAATCAGACTCTTGACCCTCTGTTGAGATAAAGGTCTATGACTATTTGACTCTTGGCATTTTCATTAAATATTTTAGAAAATCTCTCAATTACCTCTGTGCATTCAACACATTTCTCAGTGTATGCCAAGCCGACGTCCTTTATGATTCTCTCCTGGCAGTGGCTCAGATCCTTAGACTTGGTGACAATAATGTGGTTGGCCTTTGGATCCTCACTGATGACATAGTGGGTCCTACACACTCCCTGAGCTCCAGCCTTGAAGGACAAATTTGATTGCAGAGCTCAAAATAGATTTAAAAATATAAAAACATAATAGGATCACTTTTTTCACCTCTTGCAGTTCATAGATGTTCTGGGTCTTCTTGAGGTTGAGCTGAAGGATGTTGAGGATTCCTCTGTGCAGGTTCAGTACAGTAGGGGAGACTCCTGCAGGGGCGAATACCTTTCCAACCACACCATTAGCATACTCAAACTTGATGGGAATCTGAAGCTGAGCAGCCAGAGCTGAGGTGAGCTTAGTTGCAGGAACAAATGGATCCTTGGGCCAAATGCCAGCATACTCGTGGAGTAGAGGATCCATGAGCTGTAAGGGAACATTTTAACTTTAAATGAGGGAATTGTTTCTTTCAACAGCCTGTGCTTGCTCACACATTTTTTCTCTCAGTGTTGAACATCTACAGAGTATACAGTTCTTAATGGTCATTACCTTCATCAGGAAGGTGTTTTCTGTCACGGCACTGAGGTGAACCTTGCTGCTGATTTTTATACCTGCTCTGGCCAGACCTTCTTGAGGAAGACCACCCAAGAGCAGAGCCTCATACTTGTACACATAGGTCTTATCAAGGGCAAACTCAGGAACTGAAAAGTGTACAGTATATTTTTATTTGAGTCAATTCGTATGGTCATTACTTTTAAGCAATAATGCAATCTAAATTAACACTTAAAACTAATTTGCCAAATCATATTACTTACCAAGGTTGATCTGTTGACTCGCTGAAAGAAAAATAAAACATTTTGTGTGAAGTTTTTCCAAAGAGCTAAATAGAGAAATAAGAAAATATATTTTGACTTACCCACAAGGGCTATAGCCAGGGCAAGCACAACAACTCTCATGGTTGATGGTTTGTGAAGAGCTCCTCAGAGAAACAAACCTTTTATAGTAGTTTATTGCTGACCAAGTATTAATTCATAAATTAATTATTAACAGATTTTTTTAAGAGAGTATCAAATTGTACACAAGACAAGACTTCTGTCAACTTATTTGAACATAAATTTCAGTAGAGGTTAGGTTACCCTGGCCTGTCATTATGTCATTCTTCATCCAATGTCCACAGTGAAATCATGCTGATCATTTGTCTTTTTTAATCAAAAAGGTATTTTAATTCTATCATATAAAATAACGCTAAAGCAACAATCTAATTTATTTCATATTTAGATCTTCCAAGGTAATTTACAGCAAACATATTGAATAGCATTGTACATTTTTATACAAATAATAATTGTGGTTAACAGCCCTGACTGATCTTAGCTATCAGTTTTGGGTTAGGTTACCCTGGCCCTTAATCTAAAAACTTGTTAAAGTCCATATTAGTTTATTCATTTTATTTAAAGTTTTTACAGACGCTAGGACACATTTCTCAGTACTTAGGTCACTTTTGCAAAACTCTTCACACAGTGATCACAAGAGAAGTTTATGTGGGCTAAAATGAGGATCAATTATCATTGCGTTGGCACAAAATGCATTCAATGACTACATCTCTCAAATTTCATGAATTATTTTCTCACAACAAAGCAGAGAGAGCAACCATTGACAACCATAGTATTTTTTTACTATGGTAGTCAATAGTTGCTCAATCTGCTTGGTTACAAATATTCTTCACTCTATCTTCTTTTGTGTTCAGCAGAACAAAGAAACTCATACAGGTTTGGACAACTTGAGGGAGAGTAAATGATGACAAAATTTTCATTTTTGGGTGAACTATCCCTTTAACCTTCCAGGTACACCTGTGCCACCATCTTGATTGATTTTTAACATTCTATAACGTGAAACCACATAAAACGTCTTTTGTGAGGATTCCTGCACCTTCATGGACTTGGAAAAAGGTTTTGATGGCGATGTATTTTACTTTTTAAATTGGAGATGAGAGCAATTCTGGCATCGCCGGTGCATCTTTCAGTTCCCTTTCGAGGGAACTCCCACTGCGTCTGGTTCAGACACTTGGGGGATACTCCCTAAGCACTAGCGAATCTGAAGTCCATATAGAAACTAGTCCAATCTGATTGGTCGTGCGTGATGACGTCATCGTGACGATGTACCCGGAAGTATAAAGGGCGAGCCGGCACATTGAAACGGCAGTTATTGCTCTTCAGCATAGCGCTCTATGTCAAAAGTCTGTCTATTTACTGTTGTTTGTCCAGTGTGTGTGTGAGAAAACAAAAAGAAAAAAAGATATGAGTGAGAGTGGTTACAGGCAGTGTGTGCATCCGTGCCCACGTTTCATCTCTGGGTCGGATGCACACTTGCTTTGTGTGCATTGTCTGGGCGTGGAGCATGCTCGGGCGGCTCTCGAGGGAGCCTGTCTGCCTGTCAGTACTGTGAGCTGCTCCCGCTCAGACTGCTTCGCTCTCGGCTGGCTGTTTTTGATGAGGGCGGCCAGCCCCGTGAACCCCATGGTTCTGGACCCGCGGCTGCTGAGGCAGCGCAGCGTCGCAGATCATGGGGTTCACAACGGGATCTGTCAGAGGGTTTTGGGACTGCTGCGGCACTTTCTCAATCCTCCTCTGACAGTTCCGATGATCTTCCTCCCCGTGTGAAAGCCCGCGCTGCGGCTTCTTCCCCCAGGGTGGAGGATCAGATGCTGATCTGAGGAACCGGATGAGGGTGGCATCGCGGCGGGTGGTGAAGTAGGAAGTCTGTTAGCGCTTCATCCACCCGCCCAGGAGGAGCTGGTCGAGGTTTTGACCCGTGCGGTGGCTAAATTGAACATCAGTTGGCCACAAGAGGCGCCGGAGGTCCAGCCAACCAGTAGGCTGGATGACCGGTTCCTCTCTCGCCGGGTGCAAACGCCTCGCCGGGGCTTGCCTTTCTTCCCGGATCTGCACACCGAGGTGTGTAGATCGTGGAAGAGACCCTTCTCCTCGCGAGTTTCCAATCCCCCTGTTCTGGACTATGCTAATGTCCTGGGGGCTCGCGAGGCAGGGTATGGGTCGATGCCTCGGGTGGAGGAGGCTCTCGCGAGCTATCTTTCGCCCGAGTCCGCATCGTCCCTCAAAGCCCCGGTATTGCCCACCAAGCCCTGTCGGGACACCTCATCCTTGGTGGGCAAGGCATATATGGCTGCTGGTCGGGCTGGTGGGTCCCTGCACACCCTTTCCATTCTGCAGGCCTACCAGGCCAACCTCCTTAAAGAGCTCGACGAGGGCGAGGGACCCTCTCCGGAGGATATTTTGGAGCTCCGGAAGGCTGCGGACTTGTCTCTCCGCGTCACCAAGGAGACGGCTCGTGCTGTCGGCCGGTCAATGGCTGCCATGGTGACAGTGGAGAGACATTTATGGCTAAATTTGTCGGGGATGAAAGAGAAGGACAGGTCCTTCCTCTTAGACTCCCCGATTTTGCCTTCCGGCCTGTTTGGTGACGCGGTCGAGGCCGTGGTCGCCAAGCACCGGGAGGCAAAGAGTCAGTCTGCGGCCTTTCGACAGTTCGTCCCTCGCCGCTCGGAGCCTGGGAGGGCGACCCCTAGTGGGCAGCCCCAGCCGTCAGCCAGCTCCTCCCACCGTCAGCTGCAGAGGGAGAGCGTCGCCTCCAGAGCCCCTCCCCCGGGAGCTTGGCAACGGAGACGGCGCTCTCTCCAGCAGACTCGCCAGCAGCCTTCCGCTCCTAGAGGTGATCTAAGGAGCGTGCTTCAGGCACGGAAGGCTGCTGGGAAGAAGCCCTAGCTACAGCTGGGCTTCTAAGGGTGGTCCCCCCAGCAGAAGAGCAACCGAGGTTGTTTCTTCTGCAGCGGCCTGGGGAAATCGATGTGGAATCCCGCCGTCTATGACGCTTCGGGCCACATTGATTTCCCGCGAACGCATGCTGCTCCAGCCGCCTCTAGAAAGACCTGCGGCTGGGCAGCTTGCGCGTCCGCACACAGAGAATCGTTCCCAACTACTTCCTGCCGGTCATCCGCTTCAGGGGGTTGGGAACGAGGCTCGTGTAACACCCGACGCCAGCCTCGAGAAGCTGGTTCCCTTAGTAGATTATCTCGGTGCATGGAAATGCCTTCCGAATATTTCTACATGGGTCCTGCGTACTGTAGAGAAAGGTTACAGACTGCAGTTCGGTCATCCTCCTCCAAGTTTCAGGGGTTTGAACTGGACCGCGGTGGTACCAGAGCGGGTTCGGGTAATGGAACTAGAAGTAAAATCCTTGCTGGCGAAGGAAGCCATAGAGCTTGTTCCTCCGCCGGAGAGGGAGTCCGGGTTCTACAGCCGGTACTTTATTGTTCCTAAGAAGGATGGAGGGTTGCGTCCGATTATTGATCTGAGGTATTTGAATCGGTCTCTGAGGAGGTTCAGGTTAAAAATGCTCACGATTCCTTTCATCGTGAGTCAGATCCAGTTCGAGGACTGGTTCGTCACGATAGATCTAAAGGACACATACTTCCATATCTCCATTCTTCCATGTCATAGGAAGTTCTTGAGGTTCGCTTTCGGGGGCGAGGCGTACCAATATCGAGTGCTTCCCTTCGGTCTAGCTCTTTCCCCACGCACATTCACAAAGTGAATGGATGCAGCTCTGGCTCCATTGAGACTCCAGGGCATCCGTGTACTGAATTATATCGACGACTGGCTCATATTGGCCCAGTCGTACGATATGGCAGTTCGGCATCGAGATGTCGTTCTGGCCCATATAAAGTGCTTGGGGCTGAGACTCAACACAGCAAAAAGCATGTTGACGCCGTCCCGGAGGACTACGTTCCTAGGGATAGTATGGGATTCGACTACGATGCGGGCACAATTGTCTCCCGCGCGAGTCGAGACCATACTGGCGATGGTCTCACGAATAAGGCTAGGCCACAGCATCACTGTGAAGCACTTTCAGAGAGTGCTGGGGCACATGGCAGCAGCGTCCAACGTTATACCTTTTGGCCTGCTGCACATGAGACCCCTCCAGTGGTGGCTGAAAACCAAGGGGTTTTCCCCCAGAGGGAATCCTTTCCGTATGATCAGGGTAACGCGCAGATGCCTTCGTTCCCTAGTCATATGGAAGAAACCTTGGTTTCTGTCCCAGGGGCCAGTGTTGGGAGCGTCCTGTTGCCGGAGAGCCGTTTCAACAGACGCCTCCCTCACTGGTTGGGGCGCGGTCATGGAGGGCCGATTTGCGAGGGGCCCGTGGGAGGGCCGTCATTCCTCCTGGCACATAAATTGCCTGGAGATGATGGCGGTCTACAAAGCTTTGAGGAGCTTTCTCCCGGACCTCTGCGGCCAACATGTCCTGGTACGAACAGACAATACGTCTGTTGTAGCGTACCTGAATCATCAGGGGGGTTTGAGGTCGCGCCCTCTTTGTAGACTGGCGCATCGAATTCTCCTGTGGTCCCAAGGGAAACTGTTGTCCATCAGGGCAATGTATGTCCCGGGGGTCCAAAATCAGGGAGCAGACATCCTTTCGAGGCAGGGGCTGAGGCCCGGGGAGTGGCGACTCCACCCGGAGGTGGTGGAGGCCATATGTGAGAGGTTCGGCCCAGTGGAAGTGGACCTGTTTGCGTCTCGCGAGACGTCCACTGTGGTTTTCCCTCACGCATCCAGCCCCACTGGGGTTGGATGCCATGGTTCAGACATGGCTTAGGCTGCGTCTGTACGCATTCCCCCCGATTGCTCTGCTCCCGGGAGTTCTGGAGAGGGTCCGCCAACAGGGGGTCAGCCTACTTTTAGTAGCACCCCGTTGGCCGACGTGAGTTTGGTTCTCGGATATCATAGCGCTGCTGGCAGGTCCTCCGTGGCAGATCCCTCTGAGGAGGGATCTCTTATCTCAGGCAGGGGGCTCAATATTTCACCCCCGGCCTGAGATTTGGAGTCTTTGGGCCTGGCCCCTGAGGGGGTCAGGTACCTAGAGACTGGCCTGTCGGCAGAGGTGATAGAGACCTTACTCGGCCCCGGGGCTCCATCTTTGAGGAGACTGTACAGCCCCAAGTGGTGAGCCACTTGGTGCAGGGAGCGTGAGGTGGACCCAGTTAACTGGCCGGTGGCTTCAGTGCTGGAGTTCCTCCGAGATCGCTTCTCTGCGGGTCCAACCCCGTCCACACTCAGGGTGTCCGTGGCTGCCATAAGGCTTTCCACACTCCTTTGGGTGATGGGCTTGGGTAGACACCATCTGGTTGTACAGTTCCCCTGTGGGGTTCGGTGGATGCGGCCTGTGGCTCGTTCCAGAGCTCCCAACCTGGGATCTGGCAGTGGTTCTCGAAGGTTGGCTGAGGCCCCCTTCGGACCATTGGAGTCGGCTGAACCAGGGAACTTAGGATTGGTCAGTTCCTTGGTTCTTCAGGCATTACATCCCCCCCCTCACGTGACGGCGGAGTAGATACCTTCACTGTGGAGCACTTTTGAGTGCTGGGGCTCAGTACAGCAGCATCCAAGGTGAGACCTTTTGACCTGCTGCATGTGAGACCTTGACAGTGGTGGTTGGAAACCAAGAGGTTTCCCCCAGAGGGAATATCTTTCGTATGATCAGGGTAACGCGCAGATGCCTTCGTTCCCTAGTTATGTGGAAGAATCCTTGGTTTCTGTCCCAGGGGTCAGTGTTGGGAGCGTTCTGTTGCCGGGAAACCGTTTCAACAGACGCCTCCCTCATTGGCTGGGGCGCCGAAGGCGCTTGGGTGTCCCTAGTCCTAGTTGTGCCCGGTCTCCGGCTTCACACTAGGGCAGGCACTACCCTCGGTAGGGCCCCAAGGGTCAGTGTTGGGAGCGTCCTGTTGCCGGGAAACCATTTCAACAGACGTCTCCCTCATTGGCTGGGGAGCCGAAGGCGCCTGGGTTTCCCTAGTCCTAGTTGTGCCCGGTCTCCGGCTTCACACTAGGGCAGGCACTAGCCTCGGCAAGGTCCCGGGGCCAGTGTTGGGAGCGTCTTGTTGCCGGGAAACCGTTTCAACAGACGCCTCCCTCATTGGCTGGGGCGCCGAAGGCGCCTGGGTTTCCCTAGTCCTAGTTGTGCCCGGTTTCCGGCTTCACACTAGGGCAGGCACTACCCTCGGCAAGGTCCCGGGGCCAGTGTTGGTAGCGTCTTGTTGCCGGGAAACCGTTTCAACAGACGCCTCCCTTCATCGGCTGGGGCACGGAAGGAAAAGGAGTGGAGAGGTTCTCCCTATGGTGCTGGCGCTAGGGTACTCAAGTCCTAGTTGTGCCCGGTCTCCGGTTTCACACTAGGGCAGGCGCTACCCTCGGTGTGGGCTAGTGGGTACTCGTTCCCCAAGTGTCTGAACCAGGGAACTCAGGGAACAAGGGTTACAGTCGTAACCCGAGCAGTTCCCTTTCGAGGGAACTCCCACTGTGTCTCGTCACCACACCTCGGCACGCCTGGAGCGCATGCTTCAGAGCAATAGCTGACGTTTCAATGCGCCGGCTCGCCCTTTATACTTCCGGGTACGCCGTCACGATGATGTCATCACGCACGACCAATCAGATTGGACTAGTTTCTATACGGACTTCAGATTCGCTAGTGCTTAGGGAGTATCCCCCAAGTGTCTGAACCAGACGCAGTGCTCGTTCCCTACTCAGGGAACAAGGGTTACAGTCGTAACCCGAGCAGTTCTCTTTGTGAGCAGTGGTGTAATTTTAATTAAAATAAATAATTCCGATTTATTTTCCAAACAAACCAAACACATTGATCTTGATTGGAAAACACGATTTTCGTTGTCAATTTTTCTTTTCTTTTTGCACATTTTGGCAGATGTTCACATCTCATTAGTTGCACATTTCTATTATGCATTAATTACTATGGTGATCGGCAGGAACTAGCGGCCTCCCCTGGTTGAAGAATTAACATCCTAATCTGATATGGTCCGTATCTGGCCTGCAGGCCATTGAAACATGTCATTCATGAGTGATTTTTATATTATATTTAAACAATTAAAAAACATTATTTTTCTTTTCTTTTTTCATGTTAATGTAAATGTCAAATATGACACAACAGGCTTTTGGGGAACATTTCTTTGTCCATCTCTAAATCTTCATTGATTTGCATATATATATATATATATATATATATATATATATATATATATATATATATATATATATATATGCACTCACCTAAAGGATTATTAGGAACACCATACTAATACTGTGTTTGACCCCCTTTCGCCTTCAGAACTGCCTTAATTCTACGTGGCATTGATTCAACAAGGTGCTGAAAGCATTCTTTAGAAATGTTGGCCCATATTGATAGGATAGCATCTTGCAGTTGATGGAGATTTGTGGGATGCACATCAAGGGCACGAAGCTCCCGTTCCACCACATCCCAAAGATGCTCTATTGGGTTGAGATTTGGTGACTGTGGGGGCCATTTTAGTACAGTGAACTCATTGTCATGTTCAAGAAACCAATTTGAAATGATTCGAGCTTTGTGACATGGTGCATTATCCTGCTGGAAGTAGCCATCAGAGGCTTGGTACATGGTGGTCATAAAGGGATGGAGATGGTCAGAAACAATGCTCAGGTAGGCCGTGGCATTTAAACGATGCCCAATTGCACTAAGGGACCTAAAGCGTGCCAAGAAAACATCCCCCACACTATTACACCACCACCACCAGCCTGCACAGTGGTAACAAGGCATGATGGATCCATGTTCTCATTCTGTTTACGTCAAATTCTGACTCTACAATCTGAATGTCTCAATAGAAATCGAGACTCATCAGACCAGGCAACATTTTCCCAGTCTTCAACTGTCCAATTTTGGTGAGCTTGTGCAAATTGTAGCCTCTTTTTCCTATTTGTAGTGGAGATGAGTGGTACCCGGTGGGGTCTTCTGCTGTTGTAGCCCATCCGCCTCAAGGTTGTGCATGCTTTGCTGCATACCTCGGTTGTAACGAGTGGTTATTTCAGTCAAAATTGCTCTTCTATCAGCTTGAATCAGTCGGCCCATTCTCCTCTGACCTCTAGCATCAACAAGGCATTTTCGGCCACAGGACTGCCGCATATTGGATGTTTTTCCCTTTTCACACCATTCTTTGTAAACCCTAGAAATGGTTGTGCGTGAAAATCCCAGTAACTGAGCAGATTGTGAAATACTCAGACCGGCCCGTCTGGCACCAACAACCATGCCACGCTTAAAATTGCTTAAATCACCTTTCTTTCCCATTCTGACATTCAGTTTGGAGTTCAGGAGATTGTCTTGACCAGGGCCACACCCCTAAATGAATTGAAGCAACTGCCATGTGATTGGTTGATTAGATAATTGCATTAATGAGAAACTGAACAGGTGTTCCTAATAATCCTTTAGGTGAGTATATATATATATATATATATGTGTGTGTGTGTGTGTGTGTGTGTGTGTGTGGATATATATATATATTAGGGGTGGCACGGTTCACAAAACCCACGGTTCGGTTCGTATCACGGTTTTAGGGTCACGGTTTTCGGTTCTCTACGGTTCTTGTTTTTTTTAATCGTTAACACTCCAGAAATTTACTTCAGCATATGGTATATATGGCTTAATCATCCACAATTTAGGATACAGTATTACAAATTGTTATATCAAGTTGTTTCCTAACTGGCTGTCTACCGAGTCCGACACATTGGCGTAACATTTTTCATGTTAATCATATAAATTTTGATAATTTAATACATTTTTAATTCAGCTGACCTGATCAACACATTTCACCATGAAGTGTTCTGTGTGTTTCACAATCACCATATGACATCCAGCACTGTGAAAAAATAACATAAAATACACAACACTGCCAGAAGTTTTTGCCCAAACTTCAAAGGCATGTTTAAATTATTAGAACTAGAAGTATCTTAACTTTTTAATGTTACATTTATCATACAACTACTTATATACAGCATGTTATATGCATGTGTGTATTAGACAGAGGGGAACAGGGTCGCATTTGCAGCAGATATGTTGCCCATCATAAATCAAAGCACGAGAGAGACAGGGGTCGGAGGAGAAGACCAGAAAATGTGACAGAATGGACTATATTTGCCTGTATTTGCAATACACGAGCCGCGGTTCAGCTGCGCGATTCGCAATACAAACACTGCCAGTGTGTTTATGCGCAGCGGGCACGCGCGGCGCGGCTCACGCTCTCCGCACTGCATCTGCCCTGCTATACGATGCTGGCAGCCTTCCTTATCTCTCCCACTTTCATTTCTACATGTGACGTGACCTGCAGCACTCCACTTTTACTTTACTGTATGTCCACACACACAAACACCTCTTATTTCGTGCGAAAAGGACACCCGCTGTCTGAGGTAACATATGGGCACGAGGATACATTGCGCATGCGCGAACCGTGCGACGCACACACTCCGAACCGACACAAGCGAATCGAACGGTTCGGTTTTTTTCCATGTACCGTGCCACCCCTAATATATATATATATATATATATATATATATATATATATATATATATATATATATATATATATATATATATATATATATATATGTGTGTGTGTGTGTGTGTGTGTGTGTAATGGAGGACAGCTAGTAGTTGCTGTGTGAGTAAACCTCACTCCTCTGCTCTCAAGAGATGCTCCAGCGACTGACGCTAGAGGTTGCAGCCTTTAGCTTCCTTGTTAGAGTGTCCGACTGTCCTCCGCGTGCCACCCTGGCCGCCTGAACTCTGCGTGCCGCCCTGGCCGCCTGAACTCCACGTGCCGCCCTGGCCGCCTAAACTTTTTGTTTCCCCCTTCCTTCCCTGGTCTGTTTCCCCCTTCCCTCCCTGGTCTGTCCCTCCCGTCCCGCCCTGGTCTGTCCCTCCCGTCCCGCCCTGGTCTGCCCCTCCCGTCCCGCCCTGGTCTGCCCCTCCCGTCCCGCCCTGGTCGGTCCATCCAGTTCCGCCCCGCCCTGGTCTGTCCCTCCCGTCCCGCACTGGTCTGTCCTCTCTGTCCCGCCTTGTTCTTGTGGAGCATCTGGTAGCCGCTCCTTAAGGAGGGGGTAATGTCACATGCCTGTCCTGTCTTGTGGAGCACATGTGGTGTGTTGTTGCTTTGGACTATGTGCTCGTGTCTTTGTCTGATCCCGCCCCCTTGTTATCTGATTAGTGTTTTATTTCTCCCACCTGTTCCCTCCTGATTTCTTCCCCGTTAAATAGTTCCCTTGTGTTCACAGTCCTGGTCGGTACGTTGTTTTGTCTACGTCTCCCGTTCCCCACTGGTATGTGTTTTAGTATTTTTGGTTGTGCTTTATTATGTTATGTTTTCCCCCTTGTGGGTTTTTGTTTTGTGTTTATGTTTATTTTGTAATAAATCTATCCTTCCTGCACTTGAGTCCTTACCTCAGTTTTCCTTAGTTTTCACGTGACAGAACATACCGACCATTAGAGGACTCAGCAGGAGGGTTTTATTTTGTTTTTTGTCTTGACCATGGAGTTTAGCAGATGGCTACAGGTCATGCGGCAGGTAAACTTGAAGTACATCCGTCAGCAGGGGGCGGATGTAAGAGAGTTTGCCTGCCAATTCCTCATTGAGGTGCATCACCTGTACCTCAATGAGATGGAGAAGGCAGAGGTTTTCAACCATGGTCCCAGTTCCGGCGGTCCCTGGTCTGGTGGTCCCAGTTCCGGTGGTCCCTGTTCCGGTGGTCCCAGTTCCGGTGGACCCAGTTCCGGTGGTCCCTGCTCTGTCCGCCCCGACCCGGCGCTATGTTCTGTCCGAGCCACCTAGACGCCCTGCTCTGACTGCGCAGCCCAGATGCCCGGCTCTGACCACGCGGCCCAGGCGCCCTGCTCTGACCGCGCCGCCCAGACGCCCTGCTCTGACCGCGCCGCCCAGACGCCCTGCTCTGCCCGCGCCGGCCTGGCGTCATGCTCTTCCCGCGCCGGCCTGGCGTCCTGTTCTGCCCGCGCAGCTCTGGCGCCCTGCTCTGCCCGCGCCGCCCTGAATGCCGCGGGCCGCCCTGGCCGCCTGAACTCCCTGTGCCACCCTGGCCGCCTGAACTCCGCGTGCCGCCCTGGCCGCCTGAACTTCGCGTGCCACCCTGGCCGCCTGAACTCCGCGTGCCACCCTGGCCGCCTGAACTCTGCGTGCTGCCCTGGCCGCCTGAACTCCACGTGCCGCCCTGGCCGCCTAAACTTTTTGTTTCCCCCTTCCTTCCCTGGTCTGTTTCCCCCTTCCCTCCCTGGTCTGTCCCTCCCGTCCCGCCCTGGTCTGTCCCTCCCGTCCCACCCTGGTCTGCCCCTCCCCTCCCGTCCCGCCCTGATCGGTCCCTCCAGTTCCGCCCGCCCTGGTCTGTCCCTCCCGTCCCGCCCTGGTCTGTCCTCCCGGTCCCGCCTTGTTCTTGTGGAGCATCTGGTAGCCGCTCCTTAAGGAGGGGGTAATGTCACATGCCTGTCCTGTCTTGTGGAGCACATGTGGTGTGTTGTTGCTTTGGACTATGTGCTCGTGTCTTTGTCTGATCCCGCCCCCTTGTTATCTGATTAGTGTTTTATTTCTCCCACCTGTTCCCTCCTGATTTCTTCCCCTTTAAATAGTTCCCTTGTGTTCACAGTCCTGGTCGGTACGTTGTTTTGTCTACGTCTCCCGTTCCCCTCTGGTATGTGTTTTAGTATTTTTGGTTGTGCTTTATTATGTTATGTTTTCCCCCTTGTGGGTTTTTGTTTTGTGTTTATGTTTATTTTGTAATAAATCTATCCTTCCTGCACTTGAGTTCTTACCTCAGTTTTCATTAGTTTTCACGTGACACCGACTCTCATGCCGGTGGACCCGTGTTCGAGTCCCGCTTAGAGCAGGGCAGGTTCGAACAGGAGGAGTTACATTGGTGCCGTGACCCGGATGGGAGTGAGGTTTAGAAGGGTGAGTGTAACGGAGGCCAGCTAGTAGTTGCTGTGCAAGTAAACCTCACTCCTCTGATCTCAAGAGACGCTCTAGCAACTGAAGCTAGAGGTTGCAGCCTTTAGCCTCCTTGTTAGAGCATCCGACTCACATGCCGGCGGACCCGGGTTCGAGTCCCACTTGGAGCAAGCGGTTCGAACAGGAGGGGTTACATATATACAGTATATGCATGTGTGTTTTTTGTTAAGTATCATATTTATACATCAGGCTTTTACAGGCTTTTATGGCTCATATATGCAATTCATTGAAAATTAATGATAACTGAGAGATGGACAAATAAATGTTCCCCAAAAGCCTGTTGTGTCATATTTGACATTTACACATGAACAAAACGGCTGAACAATCAATCAGAGGACAGAAGGCATGAAGTAGATTGTGTAAAACAGGTTTTTCAGCAAAGTTTTGGTCATAATTTTGTGACACTGTCACACAAGACGCGTGTTTTAACCACTCTATATATTATAATGATTTTATGTATATTAGAGTTTTAAAGGGGTGGTAAAACACATTCTTTCGAAGGCTTGATTGTGTTTGTGGGGGGCACTGTAACGTGTTCATGCTTTGTTTGAAAAAAATTACATTATTTTTCATATATTTTACCTTTATTCTATACTGCTCTGTCCCTCCTTGTAAAAAAGGTCTGATGGTTTCCGGGTTGTATGAAGCCAGTCCCTCAAAAATACGCAATGGGCTCAGATTGGTTAGCTGGCCCAGTGTGTTGTGATTTGCTAACCGCCTAGTGCACGTTTCTCGGAAACGTCACGCCCCTTACCTTTACCGGTAGCCTCAGGCTACTAGCCTGTGTTTTGGGTAGTACAATGGCGTCAATAAAACCATCCCAATCTGAGCCCGAATCAGACCCAGACAATTTTAGTGAAGATGATCGAGCAGAACCTGTTCAGTCCTCAAGAGTAAAGACTGTGGATCTATAGTGATCACTACTGAATGGCACTGTTACTTTGTATTTTTAGAACGATTATAGCCAAATATCTGTCGCAAGAATGAACACTAAACATTGGCTTTACTATAGTATCCAAATCAAACACAGAACCATGTTTAGCATGCCTGTAGATAAACAATACATAAAAGCTCGAATCAAAGAATAATTTACACTAATGCCAAGTTCGCTGTTGAGATTTAAAACAGTTTGTAACGTTAGGTGTTTGTCGGATAACGTTAATATGAATGAGCATTTAACAAACTGGTTTGCAGAGCCAAATGAGCGTTGTCATCTGTGTACTTCCTTGCTACAACATAGGCTACGATTAACAAAACAAACTGTTACAGGAAAACACATCGACGAACAATAAATCACACTTACAGGTTGTGGCCCATAAACAGCTTCTGTTTTTAATCCATCTTTCAGGACAAGCCATTGTGCGAATCCTGCATTGAACTCTCGAAGATTGTGGAAGCTTTCCTCCGTGAGATGTGCAGAGGGAGCCGTGCGCGCCGGCTCATGCGGCGTTCACACCGGACGTGAATAAATCGCACTATTCGTGCAAAGGTGGATGCTTGAACATTTTGAGTTTAATCGCTTCATTCGCGTGTGACATTCACTGCACAACAGACGCGAATTCGCGTCATAGGAGGGACTTCTGCCAGCGGCTCGTCTCGTTGAGAAATGGCTGACATGGGCTGTGTTTACACGTCTTTTTTTGTTAAAATCTACTGTTAATGTGTGACAAAACGTAGTTTTAAGACTTTTTCAGTCGATAATGTAGTTGTTTAAAGCTCAAATCTGTGGTTTATTTATATAAAGAGTGCCTATTTGTACATTTTATCTGGCATTTTCGGAGTTGTGAGCTCCAGCAGATCACCGGCGCTTACACTGGCAGTGTTTGTCTCGTGCAGCTGAACCGCGGCTCCTGTATTGCAAATACAGACGGATTTTGTCCATTATGTCACATTTCCCGGTCTTCTCCTCTGACCCCTGTCTGTCTCGTGCTTTGATTTCGTAGGCATTGACAACAACACTCCAGCCTACTAACTGGCCTACCACAACAACTATTCCCCGCGGCGATACAAAATGGCCTCGCCCCCCCCCTTATTTCATATTCTCGGAGGAGGGGTTTATGTAAATATTGGGGCTGGTGATGTCAGCAACCCTGGAGGAATGTCTAGTAGTCCCTAGCGTCCGTTTGCTGTAGTCCTTAGAAATGGATTTCTTTAAACGCAAATATCTCCCTTTGCTTTAAACTTTGAACGTTGTAACTTTGCAGATGTTGTTTATGCTCAAACAGCAACATTACACACTAGCTAAAGTTAGAAAAGTGAAATCGTGGTTTACCACCCCTTTAATAGGTTTACATGTTGTCTTAGTCATTTTAGTCCATTTTAGTCCTTTTATCTGTTTTAATGTGTGTATGTCTTTAAATATTACTGGCTCTGCCTGTCATGTGATTGATCACCTACACATTGGGACTCGATCATTCGGACTGTTTTAGGGTATGGCCTTGAGGACTCTATGCTTTTAACAGACTGAGGTTTCCTGGTTCCCTTTCGAGGGAACTCTCACTGCGTCGGAACGACACTTTGGGGATACTCCCTAAGCACTAGCGAATCTGAAGTCCGTATAGCAACTAAACCAATCTGATTGGCGTGCGTGATGACGTCATCGTGACGGCGTACCCGGAAGTATAAAGGGGGAGCCGGCGCATTGAAACGGCAGTTATTGCTCTTCAGCATAGCGCTCTCTGTTGAAATTGTCTGTCTATTTACTGTTGTTTGTCACAGTTGCAAAAGTGCGTGAATGATGGAAAAGAATGTGAGAGAGTTTAAGCAGTGTGTGCAGCCGTGTCCCCACTTCATTTCGGGCTCAGATGCACACCTGCTTTGTGTGCAGTGTCTGGGTGTTGAGCATGCTCGGGCAGCTCTCGAGGGAGGTTTTCAACTGTCAGCTGTCAGCATTGTGAGCTGCTCACACTCAGACTGCTCCGCTCTCGGCTGGCCGTGTTCGATGAGGCCGGCCAGCTTTGTGAGCCCCATGGTTCTGGACCTGCGATCGCTGAGGCGTCTCGGTGTCACAGACCGTGGGGTTCACAGAAGGACTTGTCAGCAGGATCTGGGACTGCTGCGGCACTTTCCCAATCCTTGTCTGACAGTTCTAAAGATCTTCCTCCCCGTGTGGAAGCCCGCGCTGCGGCTTCTTCCCCCGGGGTTGAGGATCTGATGCTTCTTCTCTCCGGTTCCGAGGAGCCGGATGAGTTTTGCATCAGGGCGGGTGGAGAAGCAGGAAGTGTTTCATCGCTTCATCCACTCGCCCAAGAGGAGCTAATTCAAATCAATCAAATCAAATCACTTTATTGTCACTCTACCATATGCACAAGTGCAACAGTAGGTGAAATTCTTAGGTGCAGTCCGAGCAAACATAGTAGTCATGACATGACATGTACAACATTTAAGCAACAACAGATTACACATCTGATGCGCACACAATTACTCACAGCACAGTATACACTACAATAAACAATAAATAATTTACACAATGTGAGTGTAGTTCTCACAGCTTTAAACAATATACACATACTTACAATATACATATACTTTAAACAATATACACTAAACATACATTAAACAATAACAGTATACATTAAGCTATAATAATAATAATATACAATGTACAGTATACAATATGTTCACAAATTGAAATCCAAAGTGCAATAGATGCTGTATGATAAATAAATGTGTATATAATGTGTGTGTATCTCCAGTGGTTTGTGCTGAGTGATATTCTGTCCAGTGTGTGTTATGATCCTGATGGATCAAGAGTTAAGTAGTCTGATTGCTTGTGGGAAGAAGCTGTTCTGGAGTCGGCTGGTGCGTGTTCTAATGCTGCGGTACCGTCTGCCTGATGGCAGCAGTGAGAGCAGCCC
Organism: Romanogobio albipinnatus; assembly: GCA_023566225.1. Taxonomy (NCBI): domain Eukaryota; kingdom Metazoa; phylum Chordata; class Actinopteri; order Cypriniformes; family Gobionidae; genus Romanogobio; species Romanogobio albipinnatus. The sequence continues at coordinate 14,578,443 of CM042263.1, forward strand.
ATGGTTCCGGTGGCTAGAGTCTCTGATGATCCTCTGAGCTCTCTTCACACACCGCCTGGCGTAAATGTCCTGGAGGGAGGGAAGCTCACCTCCGATGATGCAGCTGGCCGTGCGCACTACCCTTTGCAGGGCCTTGCGGTTGCGGGCGGTACTGTTGCCGTACCAGGTGGTGATGCAGCCAGTCAGTAGGCTCTCTATGGTGCAGGTGTAGAAGCGTGTGAGGATGTGGCGGTTCATTCCAAACCTCCTCAGCCGTTGCAGGAAGAAAAGGCGCTGATGAGCCTTCTTCACAACGGCCTCGGTGTGGACGGACCATGAGAGTTCCTCTGTGATGTGGACACCGAGGAACTTGAAGCTGCTGACTCTCTCCACCGGTGCTCCATTGATGGTGATGGGGCGGTGTTCTCTCTCATTCCTCCTGAAGTCGACCACCAGCTCCTTGGTCTTGCTGACGTTGAGGGAGAGGTTGTGCTCCTGACACCACCGTGTCAGAGTGTGCACCTCCTCTCTGTAGGCCGTTTCATCATTGTCAGTGATGAGACCTACCACTGTCGTATCGTCAGCAAACTTGATGATGGTATTGGAGCTGTGGGTTGCCACACAGTCATGTGTGTACAAGGAGTACAGGAGTGGGCTGAGAACACAGCCCTGAGGGGCTCCAGTGTTGAGAGTCAGTGATGAGGAGATGTTACTGCCCATTCTGACCACCTGGCGTCTGTTTGACAGGAAGTCCAGGATCCAGCTAATTGAGGTTTTGACTCGTGCGGTGGCCAAATTGAATATCAACTGGCCACAGGAAGTGCCGGAAATTCAGCCACCCAGTAGGCTGGACGACCGGTTTCTTTCTCGCCAGGTCCAAACACCTCGCCGGGGTTTACCTTTCTTCCCGGATCTACACACCGAGGTGTGTAGGTCGTGGAGGAAGCCCTATTCCTCGAGTATTCCTCCAGTATTGGATTATTCCAATGTTCTGGGGGCGCGCGAGGCGGGCTATGGGACGATGCCTCAGGTGGAAGAGGCACTCACGAGTTATCTTTTGCCCGATTCTGCGTCGTCCCTTAAAACCCCGGAGCTGCCCACCAAACCCTGTCGGGACACCTCATCGTTGGTGGGCAAAGCTTATATGGCGGCTGGGCGGGCTGGTAGTTCCCTGCACACATTATCTGTCTTGCAGGCCTACCAGGCTGACCTCCTGAAAGAGCTCAATGAGGGCGACTTCGGAGGATGTGCTGGAACTACGGAGGGCTGCAGATTTGTCTCTCCGCATCACCAGGGAGATGGCCCGTGCTATCGGCCGGGCTATGGCTTCTATGGTGATTGTGGAGAGGCATATCTGGCTGAATCTGTCGGGGATGAGGGAGAAGGATAAGTCCTTCCTCCTAGACTCCCCGATTTCACCTTCTGGTCTATTTGGTGACGCGGTTGAGACCGTTGTCGCCAAATACCAGGAGGCGAAGATGCAGTCAGCAGCCTTCCGCCAGTGCCTCCCTCGCCACTCAGAGCCTGGGAAGGCGGCCTCAGCCGTCTGCCAGCTCCTCGCACCGGCAGGTGCAGAAGGAGAGCGTCGCCTCTAGAGCCCCTCCTCCAGGAGCCTGGCAACAGAGGCGGCGTTCTCACCAGCAGTTCCATCAGCGGTCTTCCGCTCCTGGAGGCGATCTGAGGAACGTACTCCAGGGCGGAAGGCTGCTGGGAAGAAGTTCTAGCTTCGGCTGGACTTCCAAGAGCGGTCCCCCCTGCAGAGGAGCAACCGAGGTTGCTTCCTCTGCGGCGCTCCGGGGAAATCGAGGTAATCCCGCCGTCTATGACGCTTCGGGCCCCATCGATTTCCCGTGAACGCATGCTGCGGCGGAAGAAGGGAGGCTTCACCTGCTCTGCCCAGTTAGGGCTCTCAGAGTATATCTGGAGAAGTCTGCGCAGCGGAGGAGATCTCAACAGCTGTTGGTGTGCTTTGGTTCACCCAAGAAAGGGTTGCCTGCATCTACTCAGACAATCAGTAACTGGTTTGTCCAGGTGATAACCGCGGATTATCAGGTGCGCAATTTGCCTTCACCTATGGCCGTGAGGGCTCATTCCACCAGAGGCATGGCCTCTTCGGTGGCCCTCCTTTCTGGGGTCCCCATGCAGGATATCTGCGAGGCGGCTGGGTGGGCTACCCCGCACACTTTTATCAGGTTTTATAGCCTGCATCTCCCTACTGCACCTGGCACTAGGGTGCTCCAGTCCTAGTTGTGCCCGGTCTCCGGCTTCACACTAGGGCAGGCGCTACCCTCGGTGTGGGCTAGTGGGTACTCGTTCCCCAAAGTGTCGTTCCGACGCAGTGAGAGTTCCCTCGAAAGGGAACGGCTCGGGTTACGTCTGTAACCCTTGTTCCTTTAGAAGGGAACGAGCACTGCGTCGTGTCACCACACCTCGGCACGCCTGGAGCGCATACTTCAGAGCAATAGCTGCCGTTTCAATGCGCCGGCTCCCCCTTTATACTTCCGGGTACGCCGTCACGATGATGTCATCACGCACGCCAATCAGATTTCTCAGGGAACAAGGGTTACAGACGTAACCCAAGCCGTTTTACTGTGTTGTTTTAAGACTCTTGTGTACATTGTCAATACACCGTTGGGTTTTCACTTTACTTTGTCGTTTGTCTTATCCTTTTAAACACTCCAATATCTCACACAGTATAATCTGAACCCATTTTAATACAAGTAACTTCTACCAATAAGGCAGAGTGTTACAATTTATAGGCCATACATTTGTGTATTAAACATGATACAGTAGGCTATAATATATGCATTACACTTATTGTTCAACAGATTTTTTTTTACAAAGAATGTTCTGTTTAAGTTATGAGAGAGTAAACGTTTTAAATATGTAGCTAAAACGTTGTAACACACATTGCCAAACAAGCTTTCTTTTTTTTTCAATTAATTTATACCTCCGAACGGGCAACGTATCCTGGGGATACAAACATTAAAATAAAAAATAAAGATCATGACATTTTATTTTGTGTCCTGAAGATGGATGGAAAATAGCAAATTAATTTTCTGATTTCTCTTTATGGTCTTGCCCTTTTTATGGTTAATAAAGACTGCATTTGGATCTTCAGCAAAGTCTCAGAATAGTATTTATACCAAATAAACATCTGAAGCAGGTGGAAGTACTTCAGCAAAAAAATAAACGTATTGCCAAGATTAATGAAAACTAAAAAGTGCTATTCTTTGCCACATGGTCTGATAAGGCAATGATTTTAGATTCATATTTTAAACAAGTCTACAGGGGGAAAAGCGTCTTAGGTTATGAATGTAACCCTTGTTCCCTGAGAAGGGAATGAGACACTGCGTCGGAACAACACTTTGCTCCCTTAGCATAGCGCATCTGAAGTATGAATGAAACTATTCCAATCCTGATTGGTGTTGTATCATGACGTAACATGTGACGGCATACACAGAAGCTACAAAGGGACACTGGCACATAACAGAGTTAGCTTCATGATGAAGCAAGCGCTCCCAGGCATGAAGAGGTGTGGCAGGTGCCCTAGAGCAGTGGTTTTCAAACCTGTCCTGGAGGCACCCCAGCCCTGCACATTTTGTGTCTCTCCCTCATTTATCACACCTGATTCAACTCATCAGCTCGTTAGTAGAGACTGCAAGAACTAAATTTGGTGTGTCTGATAAGGGAGACATAAAAAATGTGCAGGGCTGGGGTGCCTCCAGGACAGTTTTGAAAACCACTGCCCTAGAGGATGCCATGCCTTTAGTAGAGTGGGTCTTCAAGGCCATAGGTGAAGGCAAACTGCGCACCTGATAGGCCGAGGCAATAGCCTGGACAATCCCATTGCTGATTGTCTGCTTGGAAGCAGGAAGACCCTTCTTGAGGTGATGGGCAGACAGAGGCTTCTTGAAGCACTGAAAAAATTGAAGCAAGTGTGCCATATTGTTTCGAAACCTGTCTATACGGCGACACCTAGTGGTCATTTGCATGTGTTGATCTGAAATAACCTTGACGATCCATGTAAAAAAAAAAAAAATATATATATATTTAACATCTGTCTGACAACTACATGGTCTTTTTTTTTTAACCAGTAGCCTACTCATTGTGAATAACTATAGGTTTTTTTGGGGTCATGAAAAATGATTAATGATTGATAAAAATGATTAATAAAAATAAATAAAGCCACAATGTGTCACATTTGTTACATAACATTTTTATTCAAAAATGTTATTTGTTCTGCTGTTGAAGGACTTAGCTGACTTCTTTTTTTACATATATTTTCTCCAGCCTTTGAAAAATGCTTTTTGACTTTCTCAGTTTGTGTAAATCCACTTGGGGTTCAGAGTATTTATTTTTTCCCACATTAATTGCACACATGTCTAGTACAATTATGTGGTTTTGTTTCATTAATACAGTGTATACTTTTTTTTCTCGATTTACCCCAAAATAATGGAAGTGAAATGTGACAACATGCCCCGTAGGTGGGGTACATTGTAACATGTGAGGGGCACATTGTAACATGACCAAATGACGGCTTAAAATGTTATCTGATATAATCAAAAAAATATGCAAGACAAACTAAAATATTTTGTCAACAAAATACAATTATTAACTTAACTTAAAATAAATAATGGCATTTTATAATCATTAAAAATATGCTAATTTTTGAGTTTGACAACAAACACATCACTAAATACAACTAAACACCATAGTTCAAAACATAATAAAAATTTATAATTTCTGAACATTGACTCTCAGTATTTATTCACCCTTTTCTCATGGTTTCTCAAAAGAATTCATAAAAGTATAGAATATAATGGCATATTTCTAATAGGGGCTCATTGTAACGCAGTGTTACAACGCACCCCACCTGCACAACTGGGATTTAAATCGCCGCTCATGTCTTTTGCTGGCTAGATCAGCATCAAATAACCATCTCAACTATTAAATAACAGATATAAGATTAAAATAATATCGGATTTGTCTTATTTTAAATGAATACAAAAAACAGAGATGAAAACTAAACTTAAGTAAGAAATGTACTTTTGCTATGGTTAAATACATGTTCAGTAATATCTTCCAGAGATACACAGTGTGAGTTCCCTTGAAAGGGAACACCAGTTACACTGTAAGTAGCCTAAATATTTGAGCTTTTGTCACTAAACTTACTAACTTAACATTTCCCACTGCGTGAGAACATGATGTGTGGCGTGGGACTGCCATGGCTTGTCGGACGTAACGACAGTAACTAAGGAGGGTGGATCTTTGCGAGGGGTCAATTGGACTACATTGATGAGCTCATGATTTGCATGATAGACTTTGGTCCTTTAGACATATCTGAATCTGATGATGTTGATATTCGTTGACACTTGAATTCATAGTGGCTCTCTAAAATGAAACTGAACTACGCAACCAAATTAAGTGCAGTGTTATTTACAAACTATTGTTAGTAAATAGCCCCTTGTGCGGTGGCTCTTAACCTTTTTTTTATTTGAAGTCTGACTTTCTGTCTCGTTTCTGTCTTTTCCTAGATTTGTAAACAGATGAGTACTTATATGTTACTGTAGATGCAATGGGGCACTCTATTCCTTTGCAAATGTCTGTAGATAGTGATGTGTGACTATTCTGTCACTTTACTGTATTGAGACAATCAGTATCAATCAATCAGACAATGTGTTGGACAATTTAGACTATTTGGACAAGATCATCTGTGTATAACAGTACATTTATATAGTAAAAAATAAAAAATATATAATATGATACAAAATTATATGATAATAAAAAAAATAGCTGCATTTTTTTAAATACATATTTTAGCTTTTACCACCATAGCTGGACAGATAATGTGGTGGAGCAGTAGACCACCACAGTTGAGTATATTGCACTATATAGAAAGTGCAAAGGAAGCAAATAGGTGATGAGATAAGAAAAGACCACAAGCGAAATTTGTTGAATGAGTAAATCTGTTTGTTTGTTTTATCTGTAATGATTAAAACGTTTTAGTCTACTCTGCTTCAACGTTCTAACAGCGCTCGTCAGTGACAGAATGAGTGAGGTGGCCAATCAGATCAAAGAAGGCGGGCCTTGCTGTCAGTCATAACCACAACGCAACGAGAGTTCGTGGAGAGATGCTTGTACTGTACAGCTGAGCTGACAACTGTTTTACGATAGAAATGTTCAGCGACCAACAGTAATAGACTATCTAGTGATGCAAACTACTCAACTTTCTATGAAATTTAGCCGTCTTGAAATGAAATTATGCGATATAAGTCATAAATCATTAATGTGACAAGAAACGTTTGCGTTTTCACTATTAGACGAATAAGAGTGAATGTTTGCACGTTTCTTCATACCGTTCATATTTAGGCTAGTTATTCCCTTAAATCGCTTTTAATCCTTTAATTGCTTTATTATTATTGTTGTTGTTGTTCTTAGGTTATCATTATGCAGTAGATCTTACAATTGTTATGAGCGTGTGAGTGACATATGACGTGCATGCTGCATGTCAGTGAGCACAATAGCCTATCACACACGTCAAGATTGTATAGAGTTTTACTCAGTCCATTTTAAATTCTAATTGCAGCATCTGAAATAGGTCAAACCACTTTTGATCAGATATGCGAAAGTTCGGTTCGTTACTATAGCAATACCCGGCCGCATACACTCGCCAAATCAATTGTATAGAGGGCCTCGCATGTCAACTTCGCACAGGGCCTCGCACCCCCCTTGCGACGGCCCTGTATCTGATGATGTTGATATTCGTTGACACTTGAATTCATAGTGGCTCTCTAAAATGAAACTGAACTACGCAACCAAATTAAGTGCAGTGTTATTTACAAACTATTGTTAGTAAATAGCCCCTTGTGCGGTGGCTCTCAACCTTTTTTTTATTTGAAGTCTGACTTTCTGTCTTGTTTCTGTCTTTTCCTAGATTTGTAAACAGATGAGTACTTATATGTTACTGTAGATGCAATGGGGCACTCTGTTCCTTTGCAAATGTCTGTAGATAGTGATGTGTGACTATTCTGTCACTTTACTGTATTGAGACAATCAGTATCAATCAATCAGACAATGTGTTGGACAATTTAGACTATTTGGACAAGATCATCTGTGTATAACAGTACATTTATATAGTAAAAAATAAAAAAATATATAATATCATATGATACAAAATTATATGATAATAAAAAAAAAATAGCTGCATTTTTTTAAATACATATTTTAGCTTTTTTTTTAACCACCATAGCTGGACAGATAATGTGGTGGAGCAGTAGACCACCACAGTTGAGTATATTGCACTATATAGAAAGTGCAAAGGAAGCAAATAGGTGATGAGATAAGAAAAGACCACAAGCAAAATTTGAACTTGGGTCCCCCTTCATTGTGAATATCTTTCATAAATAGTTTATTGTGGGTATTTGTTAAACTTATTGTGAAGTGTACAAAAACATTTACTGATTGTTATTGTAAAATTAAAGAAGTTCACACAATTCTGTCACTTGCAGGGTATTTATTTGCATTAGATTGCATTACATACATCACAACATTGGTATGTGTATTAAATTAAATATGTCAAAGAACAATACATTCTACATAAATACAGCTCACATTATCTTCTGAAAATGTAAAATGTAATTTATTTCCTATTCTTCCTTGATATGTTTCTGGATCCAGGAGAGAATGTCCTCGTCAATATGAATGGAAAGAGTTCCGTCTGGATTGATGGGAATAGCGACAGGAAGAGGAATATCCATCCTAGACAGTGTCATCTAGAGAAGCAGGAACAAAACTAATTAGTTGTATTATCTAATTATATCTCTGTGTGAGTCATAATTTGATGGAAAATTATTTCACCTCAGGAATCCTAGCAATGACATTCAAGGATCTCTGATTTGGCAAGGCCGCAGTCAGATCAATCTCTTTTTCACTGTTCGTTGCTCTTTCAAGTCTAAAGCCCGTCTGAAGAGCCGCCATAGGGATGTGCTTAGACAACCTAATTGTGAACGGATGCACAAAGAAGAGCAGGTTAAACAAGTGTCATTTTCTACTCTATACATTTGTCATTCAGTGTTGCTAAACATTACTTTTTGGCGTAGGTGGTGACAATTATTGGCAGCCTCTCCCATTCCAGCTCTAGACGTGCAGCAGGGAATTCGCCCAGGACACCGGCTTCAGCTTTAGCAATGACTGCATACTGTTGGCATTCTTGACCCCAAGCAACCTTGGCCTGAAAAATGACATTTGTGTTCAAAGGATGGTATTGATGTCAATTATTTCACTTGAGAAATTAATTTTGACAATAGTCTTACAGTGACTTTGTGCTTGCTCAGCAGGGCACCATCAGCACAGATCTTCAGGTTGTCATTTTCAGCGATGGAGGAAATGACGAGCTGCACTCTTGCGGTTGGCTTGTCAAAGTAAGCAGCGAGTTGGTAGCCCAGCAGCTTGTGGTCAACTCTCACAGCACGGGCAATGACAGCAAAAACAGGTGGACTAGCATTTCCGAGGAACTTAGCCTGAAACCATAAATCATAATCAATTCAAGTTGATTTTAGTACAAAATTTCACATTTGGATTTTATGACACTAAATGATTCACCTGTTTCTGGATAGTCTCAAAGCTAGAGGCAGCACTTCCACTGCTTACTGCCTTTGAGGCGCCATGGGCTGCCAAGTACTGCAAGTAAAAAACATTATAGACATGATAATTGATGATCTAAATAAACTCTAAAGATTTTAACAAAATTATTTTTTGTATGGTTACCCGATCTTTGTGGAACTTCCTGAAAGGCTCCATGATGGTGGCAGTCTGAAAATCCATATAAAACGACTAAGTGTAAATGAATATTTATGAAAAATATTGGCTACCTAACCAACACGGCACATTCAACATATCCTCACCTCAGTCACACGAGAGCTGGACATGGAGGAGCTTGAACTGCTGATGATGCGGCTGCTGCTGCTGCTGCTTCTGCTGCTTCTGCTGCTGCTTTCAGAAGAGACGCTTCTATTTTTATCTTCAGTCTCCAGGATTTCCCTCAGTTTCAACAGGAAGGCCTTTCCTTCTGGAGTCTCCTCATCAATGAGGCTGATTTGCTTAAGGAGCCTCTCAGCAGCTCTAGGACCAACTTGGACTTCAAGCTCAAGTCTTTCAACTGCAGGACCTTCAGCTGAATGAATGAATGAATTCATTTATTTTATTTTGAGTAATATATAAAGACCCATATCAAAGGCAATAAAGAAGCATTTTGATTAGTCTGCACGACTAGTTAAATGCATCATACTTTAACATCACAATTCCAACTGTTGCTTGAAAAGGAGTGGGTAGAAGTCAACTTATTTAAACCCATCCCGGTTACAATTAAAAAGGAAAAACAACAAAACCAAAGAGAAACAAAGGTAGTGCTTCCTTAATTATTGACATTATCCAAAAAATAAATTACAATTTACAGCCAAAAGGACAATTATTAATTTGTCTGAAAATATTTGAGTTCAATCAGTAATCAGTGTAATCTTCTCTGAAATAATACCTCTTGTCAGTGCAGCACGGGCTGAGTGCTGTCCAATAATGTTGAAGAGAGGAGTATTTCTGATGAAAGCAGCATTGTGAGAGTGCACCTCAATGCACCCCTTGATTTCAATGTATGGGACAGCAAGACAGAGAGTCTTGTGAAATGGAGCAGCAGATCTCACAGGAGTCTCATCTGGTATTTCAGAGGACTGAAAAGAATAATTAGATATTATGACATGCCTTGCTATTTTAAAACTTGAACCAAATGAATGCTCTGCATACTAACACATATCCATCATGTGTGTTCAAAATTTACCGAATAAGTCTGGGCGTTTTGCATGGCCACCTCAGGTACTAAAGGCACAATCCTCTCAGCGGTGGGCTCTTCAATGTTTCTGACCACAGCAAAAGTTTCAAAGCTGTAGGAACAAGAAAAAGGTGGGTCATATTTCATTTCAGAAACCTTTTGAATTGTTTATGAATTGATTCAAAATGTTTGCTACACTGGCCTGACTAAGATATCATTACCTCACATCAGCAACGTGTTCAGGGAGCTCAACAGGCAGAGCCTCCACCTTGTAGTTGCCCTTGAGAATGTCTGCTCTTGCAGACACTTTCCCAGGGACAATAGTACGGATCTTTCCTCTTGCCATAACAGCAGCTTGGATGAAGGCAGTGTTCACTCCCATCACAGCAAAGGTCTGGAGAGCAACACTGAAATACGAATAAGGATTGTAATTGTTATTGTTGCGATTGTTTGTAAAACTGTTGTTATGTACATTGTATCTCATCTTCATGAATGTAGCTGCAAAAGTGTACCTTGGTCTAGCTTCAACTTGGAGTTGAACATCAGTCTTCTTGAGCTGCTCAAGAGTCATAGTCTCAATGGCCTCTGGGAGAGGAGGTGTAATGGTGGCCTGAACTAGAAGGATGAACAGAACAACATCAAACTTTGAAGTGACACCCTCATATCGAAAGAAAGGAATACAAATTTGAAGAAATAACATACCATTGAGACTTGCAGCAGCTACAGCAGCAGTGTACAAACTGAGCTCCATAGGCACACCAACTGCTGTTGGCAAGATACGATGCACTTCAGATGCAAGCAGGGGTTTGGCATACTGAATGGCAATTCCTTCCTGCAAAGCTTTAAGGGCAGCCTTCAACATTTCACGTGGTTTGGGTCCAGTGACAATCTGGAAATAGAGTTTATGAGAAACTTAATTCTAATTGTGAGAATTATTTGTGAGACAGATCTCAAAAAATATGGTAATGAAAGAGGAGACATAAACTATAACTCAATACCGGTATTGCTTCTTCAATGATGGTCTTGTCAATGTTGAAATAAGCCACTTCTTGTCCAAGTAATTTAACATAGGCTGAAGCCAATGGCTGATTGGTTGGCAAGGCCTTCCAGTTTGTGAGCTTAAGGGGTTAAAACAGAGAAGTAATATACATTTTGTGTGTCGTTTAAAATATTTTACGTAAAAAATAAAACAATACACTGGACATGAAAACTTACTGCTCTCAGTGTGCACTTGATCTTTGTGATAGTCATTTACTTGAGGTAAATTACTTAGTAATTTTGAGCTAATTTAACCTGACAGTAATTTTTAGATAATATAAGCAAAGAAAGCTTCAGTGTGTCTACGTCCTGGCGCAGGTTAACAGGAGTTTGGGGTAAAAACATGATTTTAATCTCATAAATTGTTGTGTTTTGATTGTGTGCTAAGCTAACATGCTAGCTTGTCCTAAAATGTACCTGTTACCTGAGCAAATACTTTAGTTTTATGATTTTTTAAAAAATGTAAAACTACTGACATTTTTTTTTTCAAGAAAGGCATTTGATAGAGTTTCAGAGAAGGTGAGGTGAGAAGTTTATCAAAGAAATGAGGTTTGAATAGAACAGTTTGAATAGAGAGTCGTCAGTGATTACAATGAAGACAAAGGAATTATAATTAGAGCCATAACCAGGCCATAAAGGTGTGAATGTGTGCTGGGGAGACAAACTGAACAGGGCAGTTTGCACCTCAAAACAATAGGGACAATACACTGAATGGAAGTTCAGAAGAGATGGCAACAAACATCAGTTAACATTTTAGAGAAATCTCAAAATAAAATCACCTGACATGATCTTGTAAAACATTTAATAAAATTCAGAGTTTTAGACTTATCATCTTCAGCGGTGCTGCCGTTCCCACCACGCGCTGTGCGTGGGGCACCAAGTGCTCAGGGGGGCAGCACAAGAAAATGCTCTATTTAGCTCTACAAATTCGCGGACACCATTAAGTGCTTGCGCTTAGGGCATCAAAACGGCCAGCGCCGGGACTGATCTTCAGATTTGAAATATAACATGGTCAGACGTGGCTTTGGCTGTAGTTCATTTCTAGATTGCTAAATGTCCACCTTCAATTTTATTTTCATAAAAATATTTCATACAGATACATTTCTAATAACTTTGCACAACTTTGAAGCTTATTATAGCTATTTTTGATTATGAAAATAATTATAATTATATTTGACTTTACAGTAAACTGCCATGTGTCTGCTTTCAAATGAGACCATACTTATGCTTTTAGTGCAAAGGATTCATGAACTTTATCGGTTTTAGTCTGAGTATGCCATGTCTTGGGATTTTTTCAAAAGCGGGGGTGCAGGTTAACAGATTAACATAGGCTGAAGCCAATGGCTGTTTGGTTGGCAAGGTCTTCCAATTTGCAAGCTTAAAGGGTTAAAGCAGAGAAGTAATATACATTTTGACTGTCATTTTTATAATATTACGTAAAAGTACAAAATTACACAATTCACTAAACATGAACTTACTGCTCTCAGTGTGCGCTTGATCTTTGTGATACGGTCTACACTTTCATCTGCAGCAGGAGATTGCAGAAGAGCCTCCTGGATTCCTTCAGTTCTCACACCGATCTGTTTGAGAGAATCAACTGAGTGAAGACTGAAAACATTTTAAAACCATGAATTAGATTTTTGTTTTAAAAGTATTGACTGGCCCACCTCAAGAACATCAGCAGCAGCTCCAGCCAGGTAAGCACGTGCTTTGGCTACAACAGCTCTGGGCAGGATGGTGGCGGCATCATTGATCATGTAGGCACTACCGGCAGCTCCAATCATAAGAGGGGCTGCACAGGGACAGAGGAAAGAATAAATGCAATCTTTTATGTCAGGAGAATTTTTAACACATATTAAGAAACACCCAAGATACCATTTTTTTAGCTTTCTTATACAAATTGCAAGACTCACTATGATAGAAGTCCAGCTGAAGGGCTCTGCTGAAACGGAAGCTAAGCCTGTCCAGCTTGCGGCTCATGAGCTTGATGGCAACATTAGCAGCACCCGCACTGAAATGGACAATCAGGTTTACTTCTGGCTTGTTCTCATTTGACGAGATTAAATAAACGACATGAGAAATATATATTTTTTTCTTACACAGATGCCATATCAGGTGCAGTGATTCTGGTTAAGGACTTGATGTGGGAATAGGCAAAGCTTGCAACATGCATGTTAGTCTCAGTCTTTAAAGCACCAGCAAGACTGGAGACAAGGGCCACTGAGGGCTTGGCCTCAAACAACACAATACAAGCAACCATACGCACTTCAGGGTGGAGAGCCCTGTCCAATACAAGCTGCAGAGCCACTGGCTGAACCTGAGGAAGGAAATACGTTTATTTTATTATTGGAAGAATATGTGCAAACAATTGTTTTTACATTCCTACAATGTCTGACACTTACCAGTTTGTGCTCTTTCTTGGCAATGTTCCTTAGGGCCAAGATGGCATCCACCTGGACTCTAAGAGGCAGAGAAGTAGCTGCAGTTCTCAGTCCAGGTAGGAGCTTCATGATGGGTTTAAGACTGGCAGGGTGACCAGCATTGCCCAGAACTTTCAGAGCCAAAGTGATTTGAGGAATGTCATTCTTGGAAATGGCTTCTGCCACAATGTCATGGATGGGCTGAGGAATTTGAGGCACATACAGTTAGACAAATATTAAAGATTAAGTCCCTGACAGAAGTTTTGAAGGGCTTGAGGTGTTTACCCTGAGGAGCTCGGCAGGGCAAGTGGGAACTGCAACACAGTGTTTGGCAATCATGGAACCATATCCAAGCATGACGACTTCACGCAGAGCTGGGATTGTGGCAATTTTCTCATGCATAGCCAAACTCTGTTCAACAAAATACAGATAATTTCATAATACAGATTCAATTATTAATTTAATTTAGGTAAGAATTAAAGAACAGTATTTTAAGTATAGTAAGATCTACCCACAGCTGTCATCTGGATAGTGTCCAAATCAGCAGTGACCATTTGCAGAGCAACCACAAGAGCTTGAATGAACTCAGGAATGGTAAGTTCACCAGACAGGAACTTCTCCTTGATGAATTTTACAATGACTGGTGTGCCAACAGCAGGAAGAGCATCCAGAAGCCAGCGCCTAACAGATTCATTGTTTAAAATATATTCATAATAAAAAAATGGCCCTTTAACTATATTCCTATTAACTTACTGCTCACAAATTGTACCTGTAAACTGGTTTGTCCTTGAACTGATTCCAGATAGCCTCAATATTCTCCAAAGTGGCAACACGCAGGAGCTGGACGAGCTGAACAAACTTAAGTGGAGCATCATCATGGACCATGGCCACATTGTTTTCAACCAAGTGTTTTAGGACCTCGATAATCTAGAAAGAGTAAAGACAATGCTCAGCTAACATCATCATAGATCAGGGGTTTTGACTTGGAGATCTTTAAAGATTTTTGGTAATGAATTATACCTGTGCTGGTGCATCACTGATCTTCAGGAGTTGAATGGGGGTCTGAAGAATCTCAGTTGAAAATTCATACTGCAGGGATCCACGGGCCAAGTAATCAGCTTTGATTGGAACAACAGGGGTCTTCTCAATCTCAACAAAAGTCAAGGATTGTCTGAAAGAAATAATTATTTCTGAAGTTTAAACTTAACCTTAAAGATAATGAAAAATCTTAGTAATTTTGTTAATTCATATTTTGAAAGAAATCTCAGAGAGGATCAATCATACTTTGCTTCCATCTGGGCAGCACCATGAATCTCATTGAAGGGTGAAAACTGATACACTTCCTCAACTGTTGCTTCAGCGATCAATACACCGGCAGCAGCTGGTTTCATGATGTAGTTGTAAGATGCAGTCTCAATCAGACTCTTGACCCTCTGTTGAGATAAAGGTCTATGACTATTTGACTCTTGGCGTTTTCATTAAATATTTTAGAAATCTCTCAATTACCTCTGTGCATTCAACACATTTCTCAGTGTATGCCAAGCCGACGTCCTTTATGATTCTCTCCTGGCAGTGGCTCAGATCCTTAGACTTGGTGACAATAATGTGGTTGGCCTTTGGATCCTCACTGATGACATAGTGGGTCCTACACACTCCCTGAGCTCCAGCCTTGAAGGACAAATAAAAAATTAGATTGCAGAGCTCAAAATAGATTTAAAAATATAAAAACATACTAGGATCACTTTTTTCACCTCTTGCAGTTCATAGATGTTCTGGGTCTTCTTGAGGTTGAGCTGAAGGATGTTGAGGATTCCTCTGTGCAGGTTCAGTACAGTAGGGGAGACTCCTGCAGGGGCGAATACCTTTCCAACCACACCATTAGCATACTCAAACTTGATGGGAATCTGAAGCTGAGCAGCCAGAGCTGAGGTGAGCTTAGTGGCAGGAACAAATGGATCCTTGGGCCAAATGCCAGCATACTCGTGGAGTAGAGGATCCATGAGCTGTAAGGGAACATTTTAACTTTAAATGAGGGAATTGTTTCTTTTAACAGCCTGTGCTTGCTCACACATTTTTTCTCTCAGTGTTGAACATCTACAAAGTATACAGTTCTTAATGGTCATTACCTTCATCAGGAAGGTGTTTTCTGTCACGGCACTGAGGTGAACCTTGCTGCTGATTTTTATACCTGCTCTAGCCAGACCTTCTTGAGGAAGACCACCCAAGAGCAGAGCCTCATACTTGTACACATAGGTCTTATCAAGGGCAAACTCAGGAACTGAAAAGTGTACAGTATTTTTTATTTGAGTCAATTCGTATGGTCATTACTTTTAAGCAATAATGCAATCTAAATTAACACTTAAAACTAATTTGCCAAATCATATTACTTACCAAGGTTGATCTGTTGACTCGCTGAAAGAAAAATAAAACATTTTGTGTGAAGTTTTTCCAAAGAGCTAAATAGAGAAATAAGAAAATATATTTTGACTTACCCACAAGGGCTATAGCCAGGGCAAGCACAACAACTCTCATGGTTGATGGTTTGTGAAGAGCTCCTCAGAGAAACAAACCTTTTATAGTAGTTTATTGCTGACCAAGTATTAATTCGTAAATTAATTATTAACAGATTTTTTTAAGAGAGTATCAAATTGTACACAAGACGAGACTTCTGTCAACTTATTTGAACATAAATATCAGTAGAGGTTAGGTTACCCTGGCCTGTCATTATGTCATTCTTCATCCAATGTCCACAGTGAAATCATGCTGATCATTTGTCTTTTTTAATCAAAAAGGTATTTTAATTCATATAAATCATATAAAATAACGCTAAAGCAACAATCTAATTTATTTCATATTTAGATCTTCCAAGGTAATTTACAGCAAACATATTGAATAGCATTGTACATTTTTATACAAATAATAATTGTGGTTAACAGCCCTGACTGATCTTAGCTATCAGTTTTGGGTTAGGTTACCCTGGCCCTTAATCTAAAAACTTATTAAAGTCCATATTAGTTTATTCATTTTATTTAAAGACTGGTGAAATAACATTACAATTTTTTACAGACGCTAGGACACATTTCTCAATACTTAGGTCAATTTTGCAAAACTCTTCACACAGTGAGCACAACAGAAGTTTATGTGGGCTAAAATGAGGATCAATTATCATTGCTTTGGCACAAAATGCATTCAATGACTACATCTCTCAAATTTCATGAATTCTTTTCTCACAACAAAGCAGAGAGAGCAACCATTGACAACCATAGTATTTTTTTACTATGGTAGTCAATAGTTGCTCAATCTGCTTGGTTACAAATATTCTTCACTCTATCTTCTTTTGTGTTCAGCAGAACAAAGAAACTCATACAGGTATGGACAACTTGAGGGAGAGTAAATGATGACAACATTTTCATTTTTGGGTGAACTATCCCTTTAACCTTCCAGGTACACCTGTGCCACCATCTTGAATGATTTTTAACATTCTATAACGTGAAACCACATAAAACGTCTTTTGTGAGGATTCTTGCACCATCATGGACTTGGAAAAAGGTTTTGATGGCGATGTATTTTACTTTTTAAATCGGAGATGAGAGCAATTCTGGCATCGCCGGTGCATCTTTCAGTTCTCTTTGTGAGCAGTGGTGTAATTATAATTAAAATAAATAATTCCGATTTATTTTCCAAACAAACCAAACGCATTGATCTTGATTGGAAAACACGATTTTCGTTGTCAATTTTTCTTTTCTTTTTGCTCATTTTGGCAGATGTTCACATCTCATTAGTTGCACATTTCTATTATGCATTAATTACTATGGTGATCGGCAGGAACTAGCGGCCTCCCCTGGTTGAAGAATTAACATCCTAATCTGATATGGTCCGTATCTGGCCTGCAGGCCGCCAGTTGCCTATCCCTGGATAAGTTAGAATGTCAATTTTATACTCTATATGGATAAAAGCTAATTGGCTTCAAAGATTCCTTTAGTCAGTTTAAGTATTTGTGTGAGGAGAGGGGGATTTAAATATTATTTAACATTTCAATCATATTGCACATATTTTGCAGGTTTCTATCACCGTTGGCCTTTAAATGTGAGGTGCCATGCGCAATGCAGTCTGCCATTGAATAATTTACAGTTTTCCGTTTTTGTTTGCACTAATACTTTTTCTTCATGTGTTTAAAAACAATTACTAGCATTACTGTACACTTGTCTTAAATCCAGTCAAAAGTCAAATCTAACTTCTGTTTGATCTTTTGATTTACAAACACTGTCATGTCAGTCAGGGGTCACAGGACCTTGATGACCCGTCAGTCAGTGTGACACTCATAAATCAGACCACAAGACATGTTTGACACATTGAAACATGTCATTCATGAGTGATTTTTACATAATTTTTTTAATGTTAACAATTAAAAAACATTATTTTTCTTTTCTTTTTTCATGTTAATGTTAATGTAAATGTCAAATATGACACAACAGGCTTTTGGGGAACATTTCTTTGTCCATCTCTAATTCATCATTGATTTGCATATATATATTGCATATATATATATATATATATATATATATATATATATATATATATATATATATATATATATATATATATATATGCACTCACCTAAAGGATTATTAGGAACACCATACTAATACTGTGTTTGACCCCCTTTCGCCTTCAAAGCTGCCTTAATTCTACGTGGCATTGATTCAACAAGGTGCTGAAAGCATTCTTTAGAAATGTTGGCCCATATTGATAGGATAGCATCTTGTAGTTGATGGAGATTTGTGGGATGCACATCCAGGGCACGAAGCTCCCGTTCCATCACATCCCAAAGATGCTCTATTGGGTTGAGATTTGGTGACTGTGGGGGCCATTTTAGTACAGTGAACTCATTGTCATGTTCAAGAAACCAATTTGAAATGATTCGAGCTTTGTGACATGGTGCATTATCCTGCTGGAAGTAGCCATCAGAGGACGGGTACATGGTGGTCATAAAGGGATGGACATGGTCAGAAACAATGCTCAGGTAGGCCGTGTCATTTAAATGATGCCCAATTGGCACTAAGGGGCCTAAAGCGTGCCAAGAAAACATCCCCCACACCATTACACCACCACCACCAGCCTGCACAGTGGTAACAAGACATGATGGATCCATGTTTTCATTCTGTTTACGTCAAATTCTGACTCTACAATCTGAATGTCTCAATAGAAATCGAGACTCATCAGACCAGGCAACATTTTTCCAGTCTTCAACTGTCCAATTTTGGTGAGCTCGTGCAAATTGTAGCCTCTTTTTCCTATTTGTAGCGGAGATGAGTGGTACCAGGTGGGGTCTTCAGCTGTTGTAGCCCATCCGCCTCAAGGTTGTGCATGCTTTGCTGCATACCTCGGTTGTAACGAGTGGTTATTTCAGTCAAAGTTGCTCTTCTATCAGCTTGAATCAGTCGGCCCATTCTCCTCTGACCTCTAGCATCAACAAGGCATTTTCGCCCACAGGACTGCCGCATATTGGATGTTTTTCCCTTTTCACACCATTCTTTGTAAACCCTAGAAATGGTTGTGCGTGAAAATCCCAGTAACTGAGCAGATTGTGAAATACTCAGACTGGCCCGTCTGGCACCAACAACCATGCCACGCTTAAAATTGCTTAAATCACCTTTCTTTCCCATTCTGACATTCAGTTTGGAGTTCAGGAGATTCAGGCCACACCCCTAAATGCATTGAAGCAACTGCCATGTGATTGGTTGATTAGATAATTGCATTAATGAGAAATTGAACAGGTGTTCCTAATAATCCTTTAGGTGAGTGTATATATATATATATATATATATATATATATATATATATATATATATATATATATATATATATATATATATATATGTGTGTGTGTGTGTGTGTGTGATGGAGGCCAGCTAGTAGTTGCTGTGCGAGTAAACCTCACTCCTCTGCTCTCAAGAGATGCTCTAGCGACTGACGCTAGAGGTTGCAGCCTTTAGCTTCCTTGTTAGAGTGTCCGACTGTCACATGCCTGTCCTGTCTTGTGGAGCACATGTGGTGTGTTGTTGTTTTGGGCTATGTGCTCGTGTCTTTGTCTGATCCCGCCCCCTTGTTATCTGATTAGTGTTTTATTTCTCTCACCTGTTCCCTCCTGATTTCTTCCCCTTTAAATAGTTCACTTGTGTTCACAGTCCTGGTCGGTACGTTGTTTTGTCTACGTCTCCCGTTCCCCTCTGGTATGTGTTTTAGTATTTTTGGTTGTGCTTTATTATGTTATGTTTTCCCCCTTGTGGGTTTTTGTTTTGTGTTTATGTTTATTTTGTAATAAATCTATCCTTCCTGCACTTGAGTCCTTACCTCAGTTTTCCTTAGTTTTCACGTGACAGAACTTACCGACCATTAGAGGACTCAGCAGGAGGGTTTTATTTTGTTTTTTGTCTTGACCATGGAGTTTAGCAGACGGCTACAGGTGATGCGGCAGGTAAACTCGAAGTACATCCGTCAGCAGGGGGCGGATGTAAGAGAGTTTGCCTGCCAATTCCTCATTGAGGTGCATCACCTGTACCTCAATGAGATGGAGAAGGCAGAGGTTTTCAACCATGGTCCCAGTTCCGGCGGTCCCTGTTCTGGTGGTCCCTGTTCTGGTGGTCCCAGTTCCGGTGGTCCCAGTTCCCATTGGTCCCAGTTCCGGTGGTCCCAGTTCCGGTGGATCTTGTTCCGGTGGATCTTGTTCCGGTGGATCGTGTTCCGGTGGACTCGGTTCCGGTGGACTCGGTTCCGGTGGACCCTTTTCCGGTGGTCCCTGTTCTGGTGGACCCAGTTCCGGTGGTCCCTGCTCTGTCCGCCCCGACCCGGCGCTATGTTCTGTCCGAGCCACCTAGACGCCCTGCTCTGACTGCGCCGCCCAGATGCCCGGCTCTGACCGCGCCGCCCAGGCGCCCTGCTCTGATCGCGCCACCCAGACGCCCTGCTCTGACCGCGCCGCCCAGACGCCCTGCTCTGCCCGCGCCGGCCTGGCATCATGCTCTTCCCGCGCCGGCCTGGCGTCCTGTTCTGCCCGCGCAGCTCTGGCGCCCTGCTCTGCCCGCGCCACCCTGGCGCCCTGAACGCCGCGTGCCGCCCTGGCCGCCTGAACTCCGCGTGCCACCCTGGCCGCCTGAACTCTGCGTGTCGTCCTGGCCGCCTGAACTCCACGTGCCGCCCTGGCCGCCTAAACTTTTTGTTTCCCCCTTCCTTCCCTGGTCTGTTTCCCCCTTCCCTCCCTGGTCTGTCCCGCCCTGGTCTGTCCCTCCCGTCCCGCCCTGGTCGGTCCCTCCAGTTCCGCCCCGCCCTGGTCTGTCCCTCCCGTCCCGCCCTGGTCTGTCCTCCCGGTCCCGCCTTGTTCTTGTGGAGCATCTGGTAGCCGCTCCTTAAGGAGGGGGTAATGTCACATGCCTGTCCTGTCTTGTGGAGCACATGTGGTGTGTTGTTGCTTTGGACTATGTGCTCGTGTCTTTGTCTGATCCCGCCCCCTTGTTATCTGATTAGTGTTTTATTTCTCCCACCTGTTCCCTCCTGATTTCTCCCCCTTTAAATAGTTCCCTTGTGTTCACAGTCCTGGTTGGTACGTTGTTTTGTCTACGTCTCCCGTTCCCCTCTGGTATGTGTTTTAGTATTTCTGGTTGTGCTTTATTATGTTATGTTTTCCCCTTTGTGGGTTTTTGTTTTGTGTTTATGTTTATTTTGTAATAAATCTATCCTTCCTGCACTTGAGTCCTTACCTCAGTTTTCCTTAGTTTTCACGTGACACCGACTCTCATGCCGGTGGACCCGTGTTCGAGTCCCGCTTAGAGCAGGGCAGGTTCGAACAGGAGGAGTTACATTGTTGCTGTGACTCGGATGGGAGTGAGGTTTAGGGGGGTGAGTGTAACGGAGGCCAGTTAGTAGTTGCTGTGCGAGTAAACCTCACTCCTCTGATCTCAAGAGACGCTCTAGCAACTGACGCTAGAGGTTGCAGCCTTTAGCCTCCTTGTTAGAGCGTCCGACTCACATGCCGGCGGACCCGGGTTCGAGTCCCACTTGGAGCAAGCGGTTCGAACAGGAGGGGTTACATATATACAGTATATGCATGTGTGTTTTTTGTTGAGTATCATATTTATACATCAGGCTTTTACAGGCTTTTATGGCTCATATATGCAATTCATTGAAAATTTATGATAACTGAGAGATGGACAAATAAATGTTCCCCAAAAGCCTGTTGTGTCATATTTGACATTTACACATGAACAAAACGGCTGAACAATCAATCAGAGGACAGAAGGCATGAAGTAGATTGTGTAAAACAGGTTTTTCAGCAACGTTTTGGTCATAATTTTGTGGCACTGTCACACAAGACGCGTGTTTTAACCACTCTATATATTATAATGATTTTATGTATATTAGAGTTTTAAAGGGGTGGTAAAACACATTCTTTCGAAGGCTTGATTGTGTTTGTGGGGGGCACTGTAACATGTGTTCATGCTTTGTTTGAAAAAAATTACATTATTTTTCATATATTTTACCTTTATTCTACACTGCTCTGTCCCTCCTTGTAAAAAAGGTCTGATGGTTTCCGGGTTGTATGAAGCCAGTCCCTCAAAAATACGCAATGGGCTCAGATTGGTTAGCTGGCCCAGTGTGTTGTGATTTGCTAACCTCCTAGTGCACGTTTCTCGGAAACGTCACGCCCCTTACCTTTACCGGTAGCCTCAGGCTACTAGCCTGTGCTTTGGGTAGTACAATGGCGTCAATAAAACCATCCCAATCTGAGCCCGAATCATACCCAGACAATTTTAGTGAAGATGATCGAGCAGAACCTGTTCAGTCCTCAAGAGTAAAGACTGTGGATCTATAGTGATCACTACTGAATGGCACTGTTACTTTGTATTTTTAGAACGATTATAGCCAAATATCTGTCACAAGAACGAACACTAAACATTGGCTTTACTATAGTATCCAAATCAAACACAGAACCATGTTTAGCATGCCTGTAGATAAACAATACATAAAAGCTTGAATCAAAGAATAATTTACACTAATGCCAAGTTCGCTGTTGAGATGCGCTTACACTGGCAGTGTTTGTCACGTGCAACTGAACCGCGGCTCCTGTATTGCAAATACAGACGGATATTGTCCATTATGTCACATTTCCCGGTCTTCTCCTCTGACCCCTGTCTGTCTCGTGCTTTGATTTCGTAGGCATTGACAACAACACTCCAGCCTACTAACTAGCCTACCACAACAACTATTCCCCGCGGCGATACAAAATGGCCTCGCCCCCCCCTTATTTCATATTCTCGGAGGAGGGGTTTATGTAAATATTGGGGCTGGTGATGTCAGCAACCCTGGAGGAATGTCTAGTAGTCCCTAGCGGCCGTTTGCTGTAGTCCTTAGAAATGGATTTCTTTAAAAGCAAATATCTCCCTTTGCTTTAAACTTTGAATGTTGTAACTTTGCAGATGTTGTTTATGCTCAAACAGCAACATTACACACTAGCTAAAGTTAGAAAAGTGAAATCGTGGTTTACCACCCCTTTAATAGGTTAACATGTTGTCTTAGTCATTTTAGTCCATTTTAGTCCAAATATTACTGGCTCTGCCTGTCATGTGATTGATCACCTACACATTGGGACTCGATCATTCGGACTGTTTTAGGGTATGGCCTTGAGGACTCTATGCTTTTAACAGACTGAGGTTTCCTGGTTCCCTTTCGAGGGAACTCTCACTGCGTCGGAACGACACTTTGGGGATACTCCCTAAGCACTAGCGAATCTGAAGTCCGTATAGCAACTAAACCAATCTGATTGGCGTGCGTGATGACATCATCGTGACGGCGTACCCGGAAGTATAAAGGGGGAGCCGGCGCATTGAAACGGCAGTTATTGCTCTTCAGCACAGCGCTCTCTGTTGAAATTGTCTGTCTATTTACTGTTGTTTGTCACAGTTGCAAAAGTGTGTGAATGATGGAAAAGAATGTGAGAGAGTTTAAGCAGTGTGTGCAGCCGTTTCCCCACTTCATTTCGGGCTCAGATGCACACCTGCTTTGTGTGCAGTGTCTGGGTGTTGAGCATACTCGGGCAGCTCTCGAGGGAGCTCAGACTCAGTCTGCTCCGCTCTCGGCTGGCCGTGTTCGATGAGGCCGGCCAGCTTTGTGAGCCCCATGGTTCTGGACCCGCGATCGCTGAGGCGTCTCTGTGTCACAGACCGTGGGGTTCACAGAAGGACTTGTCAGCAGGATCTGGGACTGCTGCGGCACTTTCCCAATCCTTGTCTGACAGTTCTAAAGATCTTCCTCCCCGTGTGGAAGCCCGCGCTGCGGCTTCTTCCCCCGGGGTTGAGGATCTGATGCTTATTCTCTCCGGTTCCGAGGAGCCGGATGAGTTTTGCATCAGGGCGGGTGGAGAAGCAGGAAGTGTTTCATCGCTTCATCCACTCACCCAAGAGGAGCTAATTGAGGTTTTGACTCGTGCGGTGGCCAAATTGAATATCAACTGGCCACAGGAAGTGCCGGAAATTCAGCCACCCAGTAGGCTGGACGACCGGTTTCTTTCTCGCCGGGTCCAAACACCTCGCCGGGGTTTACCTTTCTTCCCGGATCTACACACCGAGGTGTGTAGGTCGTGGAGGAAGCATTATTCCTTGCGTATTCCTCCAGTATTGGATTATTCCAATGTTCTGGGGGCGCGCGAGGCGGGCTATGGGACGATGCCTCGGGTGGAAGAGGCTCTCACGAGTTATCTTTTGCCCGATTCTGCGTCGTCCCTTAAAACCCCGGAGCTGCCCACCAAACCCTGTCAGGACACCTCATCGTTGGTGGGCAAAGCTTATATGGCGGCTGGGCGGGCTGGTAGTTCCCTGCACACATTATCTGTCTTGCAGGCCTACCAGGCTGACCTCCTGAAAGAGCTCAATGAGGGAGACTTCGGAGGATGTGCTGGAACTACGGAGGGCTGCAGATTTTTCTATCCACATCACCAGGGAGATGGCCCGTGCTATCGGCCGGGCTATGGCTTCTATGGTGATTGTGGAGAGGCATCTCTGGCTGAATCTGTCGGGGGATGAGGGAGAAGGATAAGTCCTTCCTCCTAGACTCCCCGATTTCGCCTTCTGGTCTATTTGGTGACGCGGTTGAAACCGTTGTCGCCAAATACCAGGAGGCGAAGATGCAGTCAGCAGCCTTCCGCCAGTGCCTCCCTCGCCACTCAGAGCCTGGGAAGGCGGCACCTAGGGGGCAGCCTCAGCCGTCTGCCAGCTCCTCGGACCGGCAGGTGCAGAAGGAGAGCGTCGCCTCTAGAGCCCCTCCTCCAGGAGCCTGGCAACAGAGGCGGCGTTCTCCCCAGCAGTTCCATCAGCGGTCTTCCGCTCCTGGAGGCGATCTGAGGAACGTACTCCAGGGCGGAAGGCTGCTGGGAAGAAGTCCTAGCTTCGGCTTCCAAGAGCGGTCCCCCCTGCAGAGGAGCAACCGAGGTTGCTTCCTCTGCGGCGCTCCGGGGAAATCGAGGTAATCCCGCCGTCTATGGCGCTTCGGGCCCCATCGATTTCCCGCGAACGCATGCTTTCCAGCCGCCTCCAGAAGGACTTGCGGTTGGGCAGCTAACGCGTCCGCACATAGAGAATCGTTCCCAACCACTTCCTGCCGGTCATCCGCTTCAGGGGGCTGGGGACGAGGCTCGTGTAACACCCGAAGCCAGCCTCGAGAGGTAGACCTGAGGTATTTGAATCGGTCTCTGAGGAGGTTCGGTTTCAAAATGCTCATGGTCTCCATCATCGTGAGTTAGATCCAGTTCGAGGACTGGTTCGTCACGATAGATCTAAAGGACGCATACTTCCATATCTCCATCCTTCTATGTCACAGGAAGGTCTTGAGGTTCGCTTTCGGGGGCGAGGCGTACCAATATCGAGTGCTTCCCTTCGGTCTAGCTCTTTCCCCACGCACATTTACAAGGTGCATGGATGCAGCTCTGGCTCCATTGAGACTCCAGGGCATCCGTGTACTGGATTATCTCGACGTTGGGAGCGTTCTGTTGCCGGGAATCCGCTTCAACAGGCGCCTCCCTCACTGGTTGGGGCTCGGAGCAGGGGAGTTTGAGGTTACGCCCTCTATGCAGACTGGCGCATCAAATTCTCCTGTGGACCCTAGGGAAACTATTGTCCAGCAGGGCAATGTATGTCCCGGGGGTCCAAAATCAGGGAGCAGACATCCTGTCGAGGCAGGGGCTGAGGCCCGGGGAGTAGCGACTCCACCCAGGGGTGGTGGAGGCCATGTACGAGAGGTTCGGCCCAGTGGTTTTGGTGGCATCTCGAGGGACGTCCCACTGCCCACTGTGGTGTTCCCTCACGTATCCAGCCCCGCTGGGGTTGGATGCCATGGATCAGAAGTGGCCGAGGCTGCGTCTGTACGCATTTCCCCTGATTGCTCTGCTCCCGGGAGTCCTGGAGAGGGTCCGTCAACAGGGGGTCAGTCTACTTCTGGTAGCACCCCGTTGGCGGACATGAGTTTGGTTCATAGCTCTGCTGGCAGGTCTTCCATGGCAGATTCCTCTGAGGAGGGATCTCCTATCTCAGGCGGGGAGGACAATATTCCTCCCCTGGCCGGAGGTTTGGAACCTTTGGGTCTGGCCCCTGAGGGGGTCAGGTACCTAGAGGCTGGCCTGTCGGCAGAGGTGATAGAGACATTACTCAGTTCCAGGGCTCCGTCTACAAGGAGACTGTACAGCCTCAAGTGGAATGTGTTTTCCACTTGGTGCAGGGAGCGTGAGGTGGACCCAGTTAACTGCACGGTGGCTTCAGTGCTGGAGTTCCTCCAAGATTGCTTCTCTGCGGGTCTAACCCCGTCCACACTCAAGGTGTACGTGGCTGCCATTGGGGCTTTCCACACTCCTTTGGGTGATGGGCCGTTGGGTAGGCACCAGTTGGTTGTACAGTTCCTCTGTGGGGCTCGGAGGATGAGACCTGCGGCTCGTTCCAGAGTCCCAACCTGGGATCTGGCAGTGGTTCTCGAAGGTCTGGCTGAGGCCCCCTTTGAGCCATTGGAGTCGGTGGAACCTGACCTTGAAGGTGGCTTTT
Source organism: Romanogobio albipinnatus (assembly GCA_023566225.1). Classification (NCBI taxonomy): domain Eukaryota; kingdom Metazoa; phylum Chordata; class Actinopteri; order Cypriniformes; family Gobionidae; genus Romanogobio; species Romanogobio albipinnatus. The sequence continues at coordinate 14,604,782 of CM042263.1, forward strand.
CTCCTGGTGATTACATCGCTAAAGAGAGTAGGGGACCTCCAGGCCTTGGCGGTAACGCCGACTTGCCTGGAGTTTGCCACTGGGGGAGTAAAAGCCATCTTACACCCTAGGCCGGGCTATGTGCCCAAAGTTCCATCGAGGGTGGCCAGGTCTTTGGTTCTTCAGGCATTTCATCCTCCGCCTCACGTGACGGCGGAAGAAGGGAGGCTTCACCTGCTCTGCCCAGTTAGGGCTCTCAGAGTATATCTGTAGAAGTCTGCGCAGTGGAGGAGATCTCAACAGCTGTTGGTGTGCTTTGGTTCACCCAAGAAAGGGTTGCCTGCATCTACTCAGACAATCAGTAACTGGATTGTCCAGGTGATAACCGCGGCTTATCAGGTGCGCAATTTGCCTTCACCTATGGCCGTGAGGGCTCATTCCACCAGAGGCATGGCCTCTTCGGTGGCCCTCCTTTCTGGGGTCCCCATGCAGGATATCTGCGAGGCGGCTGGGTGGGCTACCCCGCACACTTTTATCAGGTTTTATAGCCTGCATCTCCCTACTGCGCCTGGCGCTAGGGTGCTCCAGTCCTAGTTGTGCCCGTTCTACGGCTTCACACTAGGGCAGGTGCTACCCTCGGTGTGGGCTAGTGGGTATTCGTTCCCCAAAGCGTCGTTCCGACGCAGTGAGAGTTCCCTCGAAAGGGAACGCCTCGGGTTACGTCTGTAACCCTTGTTCCCTGAGAAGGGAACGAGCACTGCGTCGCGTCACCACACCTCGGCACCCCTGGAGCGCATGCTTCAGAGCAATAGCTGCCGTTTCAATGTGCCGGCTCCCCCTTTATACTTCCGGGTACGCCGTCACAATGACGTCATCACGCACGCCAATCAGATTCGTTTAGTTGCTATACGGACTTCAGATTCGCTAGTGCTTAGGGAGTATCCCCACAGTGTCGTTCCGACGCAGTGCTCGTTCCCTTCTCAGGGAACAAGGGTTACAGACGTAACCCAAGCCGTTTTACTGTGTTGTTTTAAGACTCTTGTGTACATTGTCAATACACCGTTGGGTTTTCACTTTACTTTGTCGTTTGTTTTATCCTTTTAAACACTCCAATATCTCACACAGTATAATCTGAACCCATTTTAATACAAGTAACTTCTACCAATAAGACAGAGTGTTACAATTTATAGGCCATACATTTGTGTATTAAACATGATACAGTAGGCTATAATATATGCATTACACTTATTGTTCAACAGATTTTTTTTTACAAAGAATGTTCTGTTTAAGTTATGAGAGAGTAAACGTTTTAAATATGTAGCTAAAATGTTGTAACACACATTGCCAAACAAGCTTTCTTTTTTTTCAATTAATTTATACCTCCGAACGGGCAACGTATCCTGGGGATACAAACATTAAAATAAAAAATAAAGATCATGAAATTGTATTTTGTGTCCTGAAGATGGATGGAAAATAGCAAATTAATTTTCTGATTTCTCTTTATGGTCTTGCCCTTTTTATGGTTAATAAAGACTGCATTTGGATCTTCAGCAAAGTCTCAGAATAGTGTTTATACCAAATAAACATCTGAAGCAGGTGGAAGTACTTCAGCAAAAAAATAAACGTATTGCCAAGATTAATGAAAACTAAAAAGTGCTATTCTTTGCCACATGGTCTGATAAGGCAATGATTTTAGATTCATATTTTAAACAAGTCTACAGGGGGAAAAGCGTCTCAGGTTATGAATGTAACCCTTGTTCCCTGAGAAGGGAACGAGACACTGCGTCGGAACAACACTTTGCTCCCTTAGCATAGCGCATCTGAAGTATGAACATGTTACCTTTCTACCACCAACATGTTAGCTTCAACACGCGAGGGAACCGCGTCTTAGATCACTGCTACTCCCCCTTCAAGGATTGTTACAAGTCCCTCCCGCGCCCACCATTTGGCAAATCGGATCACGCTTCCATCCTCCTTTTGCCCGCATATAGGCAAAGACTCAAGACTCAAGACTCAAGACTCAAAGACTCAAAGACTCAGGTTATGAATGTAACCCTTGTTCCCTGAGAAGGGAACGAGACACTGCGTCGGAACAACACTTTGCTCCCTTAGCATAGCGCATCTGAAGTATGAACATGAACCTTTCTACCACCAACATGTTAGCTTCAACACGCGAGGGAACCGCGTCTTAGATCACTGCTACTCCCCCTTCAAGGATTGTTACAAGTCCCTCCCGCGCCCACCATTTGGCAAATCGGATCACGCTTCCATCCTCCTTTTGCCCGCATATAGGCAAAGACTCAAACAGGAAGCACCCGCCCTCAGAACCATCCAGTGCTGGTCGGATCAATCAGATTCTATGCTACAGGACTGTTTTGATCACGCGGACTGGGAGATGTTCCGGTCGGCCTCTGATGACGACATCGAGGTTTACGCTGATAGCGTAACGTGTTTCATCAGGAAGTGCGTAGATGACGTTGTTCCGACCAAAACAATTCGGCTGTATCCTAACCAGAAGCCGTGGCTAAACGGGGATGTTCGCGCGGCACTCAATGCGCGGACCTTCACTTTTAACTCCGGTAACGCGGAGGAGCATAAACAAGCAAGTTATGCCCTCCGGAAAACCATCAGAGCAGCAAAACGGCAGTACAGGGACAAGATTGAAGGACAGTTCAACACCACCGACTCTAGAAGCATGTGGAGGGGAATTAACACCATCACGGACTATAAAGGGAACACAAACTCCACCGTGAACACCGCTGCCTCTCTCCCGGACGAGCTAAACACCTTCTATGCTCGTTTTGAGGGAACTAACACCGCCCTCGCGGAGAGAGAGCTCGCGGCTGAAGATACAGAGGTTAGTGCACTCTCCGTATCCGTAGCGGATGTAACCCGATCCTTCCGGCGGGTGAACGTCCGTAAAGCTGCGGGTCCAGACGGGATTCCCGGCCGTGTGATCAGAGCGTGTGCGCACCAACTGGCTGGAGTCTTCACGGACATTTTTAACCTGTCCCTCTCCCTATCTGTGGTCCCCACATGCTTTAAAACGTCCACTATTGTTCCTGTACCTAAGCAGTCAAAAACCACCTGCTTAAACGACTGGCGTCCTGTTGCTCTGACCCCCATCATCAGCAAATGCTTTGAGAGACTAGTCAGAAACCACATTTGCTCTGTTCTCCCCCCCTCACTGGACCCACTGCAGTTTGCATACCGCACAAACCGCTCCACTGACGATGCCATTTCATCCACTATACACACTGCTCTCTCCCACCTGGAAAAGAGGAACACGTATGTGAGAATGCTGTTTGTGGACTACAGCTCAGCATTCAACACCATTGTGCCCTCCATACTTGACGGGAAACTCCGGGCTCTAGGCTTAAACAGCCTGTTATGCAGCTGGATCCTGGACTTCCTGTCAAACAGACGCCAGGTGGTCAGAATGGGCAGTAACATCTCCTCATCACTGACTCTCAACACTGGAGCCCCTCAGGGCTGCGTTCTCAGCCCACTCCTGTACTCTTTGTACACACATGACTGTGTGGCAACCCACAGCTCCAACACCATCATCAAGTTTGCTGACGATACGACGGTGGTAGGTCTTATCACCGACAATGATGAAACGGCCTACAGAGAGGAGGTGCACACTCTGACACGGTGGTGTCAGGAGCACAACCTCTCCCTCAACGTCAGCAAGACCAAGGAGCTGGTGGTCGACTTCAGGAGGAATGAGAGAGAACACCGCCCCATCACCATCGATGGAGCACCGGTGGAGAGAGTCAGCAGCTTCAAGTTCCTCGGTGTCCACATCACAGAGGAACTCTCATGGTCCGTCCACTCCGAGGCCGTTGTGAAGAAGGCTCATCAGCGCCTTTTCTTCCTGCGACGGCTGAGGAGGTTTGGAATGAACCGCCACATCCTCACACGCTTCTACACCTGCACTATCGAGAGCCTGCTGACTGGCTGCATCACCACCTGGTACGGCAACAGTACCGCCCGCAGCCGCAAGGCCCTGCAAAGGGTAGTGCGCATGGCCAGCTGCATCATCGGAGGTGAGCTTCCCTCCCTCCAGGACATTTACTCCAGGCGGTGTGTGAAGAGAGCTCAGAGGATCATCAGAGACTCTAGCCACCCGAACCATGGGCTGCTCTCACTGCTGCCATCAGGCAGACGGTACCGCAGCATTAGAACACGCACCAGCCGACTCCAGAACAGCTTCTTCCCACACGCAATCAGACTACTTAACTCTTGATCCATCAGGATCATAACACACACTGGACAGAATATCACTCCGCACAACCCACTGTAGATACACACACATTATATACACATTTATTTATCATATAGCACCTATTGCACTTTGGATTTCAATTTTTCAATCTGTGAATAATATTTTATACTATACATTGTATATTATTATTATTATTATAGCGTAATGTATATTGTTTAGTGTATGTTTAGTGTATATTGTTTAAAGTATATGTATATTGTAAGTATGTGTATATTGTTTAAAGCTGTGAGAACTACACTCACATTGTGCAAATTATTTATTGTTTATTGTAGAGTTTACTGTGCTGTGAGTAATTGTGTGCGCATCAGATGTGTAATCTGATGCTGCTTAAATGTTGTACATGTCATGTCATGACTACTATGTTGCTCAGAACTGCACCTAAGAATTTCACCTACTGTTGCACTTGTGCATATGTAGAGTGACAAATAAAGTGATTTGATTTGATTTGATTTGATTTGAATGAAACTATTCCAATCCTGATTGGTGTTGCAACATGACGTAACATGTGACGGCATACACAGAAGCTACAAAGGGACACTGGCACATAACAGAGTTAGCTTCATGATGAAGCAAGCGCTCCCAGGCATGAAGAGGTGTGGCAGGTGCCCTAGAGCAGTGGTTCCCAACCACGGTCCTGGTGGACCCCCAACAGTGCACATTTTGGATGTGTCCTTTGTCTGACACACCCACATCAGGTCTTGGAGTAGCTACTAATGAGCTGATGACCTGAATCAGGTGTGTTTGATTGAGGAGACATGCAAAATGTGCACTGTTGGGGGTCCACCAGGACCGTGGTTGGGAACCACTGCCCTAGAGCAGTGGTTTTCAAACCTGTCCTGGAGGCACCCCAGCCCTGCACATTTTGTGTCTCTCCCTCATTTATCACACCTGATTCAACTCATCAGCTCGTTAGTAGAGACTGCAAGAACTAAATTTGGTGTGTCTGATAAGGGAGACATAAAAAATGTGCAGGGCTGGGGTGCCTCCAGGAGAGTTTTGAAAACCACTGCCCTAGAGGATGCCAGAGGGGGTCTTCAAGGCCATAGGTGAAGGCAAACTGCGCACCTGATAGGCCGAGGCAATAGCCTGGACAATCCCATTCCTGATTGTCTGCTTGGAAGCAGGAAGACCCTTCTTGAGGTGATGGGCAGACAGAGGCTTCTTGAAGCACTGAAACAATTGAAGCAAGTGTGCCATATTGTTTCGAAGTTTCAAATCAATTGGACACCTGTCTATACGGCGACACCTAGTGGTCATTTGCATGTGTTGATCTGAAATAACCTTGACGTAGGTTTTTTTGGGGTCATGAAAAATGATTAATGATTGATAAAAATGATTAATAAAAATAAGTAAAGCCACAATGTGTCACATTTGTTACATAACATTTTTATTCAAAACTTCTTTTTTTACATATATTTTCTCCAGCCTTTGAAAAAATCCTCTCACAAGGGACACTTGTTGCTGGCATGCACAGATAGGGGAGAGCGGGGCACAACCTAATGCTTTTTGACTTTCTCAGTTTGTGTAAATCCACTTGGGGTTCAGAGTATTTATTTTTTCCCACATTAATTGCACACATGTCTAGTACAATTATGTGGTTTTGTTTCATTAATACAGTGTATACTTTTTTTTCTCGATTTACCCCAAAATAATGGAAGTGAAATGTGACAACATGCCCCGTAGGTGGGGTACATTGTAACATGTGAGGGGCACATTGTAACATGACCAAATGACGGCTTAAAATGTTATCTGATATAATCAAAAAAATATGCAAGACAAACTAAAATATTTTGTCAACAAAATACAATTATTAACTTAACTTAAAATAAATAATGGCATTTTATAATCATTAAAAATATGCTAATTTTTGAGTTTGACAACAAACACATCACTAAATACAACTAAACACCATAGTTCAAAACATAATAAAAATTTATAATTTCTGAACATTGACTCTCAGTATTTATTCACCCTTTTCTCATGGTTTCTCAAAAGAATTCATAAAAGTATAGAATATAATGGCATATTTCTAATAGGGGCTCATTGTAACGCAGTGTTACAACGCACCCCACCTGCACAACTGGGATTTAAATCGCCGCTCATGTCTTTTGCTGGCTAGATCAGCATCAAATAACCATCTCAACTATTAAATAACAGATATAAGATTAAAATAATATCGGATTTGTCTTATTTTAAATGAATACAAAAAACAGAGATGAAAACTAAACTTAAGTAAGAAATGTACTTTTGCTATGGTTAAATACATGTTCAGTAATATCTTCACAGAAGATACACAGTGTGAGTTCCCTTGAAAGGGAACACCAGTTACACTGTAAGTAGCCTAAATATTTGAGCTTTTGTCACTAAACTTACTAACTTAACATTTCCCACTGCGTGAGAACATGATGTGTGGCGTGGGACTGCCATGGCTTGTCGGATGTAACGACAGTAACTAAGGAGGGTGGATCTTTGCGAGGGGTCAATTGGACTACATTGATGAGCTCATGATTTGCATGATAGACTTTGGTCCTTTAGACATATCTGAATCTGATGATGTTGATATTCGTTGACACTTGAATTCATAGTGGCTCTCTAAAATGAAACTGAACTACGCAACCAAATTAAGTGCAGTGTTATTTACAAACTATTGTTAGTAAATAGCCCCTTGTGCGGTGGCTCTTAACCTTTTTTTTATTTGAAGTCTGACTTTCTGTCTCGTTTCTGTCTTTTCCTAGATTTGTAAACAGATGAGTACTTATATGTTACTGTAGATGCAATGGGGCACTCTATTCCTTTGCAAATGTCTGTAGATAGTGATGTGTGACTATTCTGTCACTTTACTGTATTGAGACAATCAGTATCAATCAATCAGACAATGTGTTGGACAATTTAGACTATTTGGACAAGATCATCTGTGTATAACAGTACATTTATATAGTAAAAAATAAAAAATATATAATATGATACAAAATTATATGATAATAAAAAAATAGCTGCATTTTTTTAAATACATATTTTAGCTTTTACCACCATAGCTGGACAGATAATGTGGTGGAGCAGTAGACCACCACAGTTGAGTATATTGCACTATATAGAAAGTGCAAAGGAAGCAAATAGGTGATGAGATAAGAAAAGACCACAAGCGAAATTTGTTGAATGAGTAAATCTGTTTGTTTGTTTTATCTGTAATGATTAAAACGTTTTAGTCTACTCTGCTTCACCGTTCTAACAGCGCTCGTCAGTGACAGAATGAGTGAGGTGGCCAATCAGATCAAAGAAGGCGGGCCTTGCTGTCAGTCATAACCACAACGCAACGAGAGTTCGTGGAGAGATGCTTGTACTGTACAGCTGAGCTGACAACTGTTTTACGATAGAAATGTTCAGCGACCAACAGTAATAGACTATCTAGTGATGCAAACTACTCAACTTTCTATGAAATTTAGCCGTCTTGAAATGAAATTATGCGATATAAGTCATAAATCATTAATGTGACAAGAAACGTTTGCGTTTTCACTATTAGACGAATAAGAGTGAATGTTTGCACGTTTCTTCATACCGTTCATATTTAGGCTAGTTATTCCCTTAAATCGCTTTTAATCCTTTAATTGCTTTATTATTATTGTTGTTGTTGTTCTTAGGTTATCATTATGCAGTAGATCTTACAATTGTTATGAGCGTGTGAGTGACATATGACGTGCATGCTGCATGTCAGTGAGCACAATAGCCTATCACACACGTCAAGATTGTATAGAGTTTTACTCAGTCCATTTTAAATTCTAATTGCAGCATCTGAAATAGGTCAAACCACTTTTGATCAGATATGCGAAAGTTCGGTTCGTTACTATAGCAATACCCGGCCGCATACACTCGCCAAATCAATTGTATAGAGGGCCTCGCATGTCAACTTCGCACAGGGCCTCGCACCCCCCTTGCGACGGCCCTGTATCTGATGATGTTGATATTCGTTGACACTTGAATTCATAGTGGCTCTCTAAAATGAAACTGAACTACGCAACCAAATTAAGTGCAGTGTTATTTACAAACTATTGTTAGTAAATAGCCCCTTGTGCGGTGGCTCTCAACCTTTTTTTTATTTGAAGTCTGACTTTCTGTCTTGTTTCTGTCTTTTCCTAGATTTGTAAACAGATGAGTACTTATATGTTACTGTAGATGCAATGGGGCACTCTGTTCCTTTGCAAATGTCTGTAGATAGTGATGTGTGACTATTCTGTCACTTTACTGTATTGAGACAATCAGTATCAATCAATCAGACAATGTGTTGGACAATTTAGACTATTTGGACAAGATCATCTGTGTATAACAGTACATTTATATAGTAAAAAATAAAAAAATATATAATATCATATGATACAAAATTATATGATAATAAAAAAAAAAATAGCTGCATTTTTTTAAATACATATTTTAGCTTTTTTTTTAACCACCATAGCTGGACAGATAATGTGGTGGAGCAGTAGACCACCACAGTTGAGTATATTGCACTATATAGAAAGTGCAAAGGAAGCAAATAGGTGATGAGATAAGAAAAGACCACAAGCAAAATTTGAACTTGGGTCCCCCTTCATTGTGAATATCTTTCATAAATAGTTTATTGTGGGTATTTGTTAAACTTATTGTGAAGTGTACAAAAACATTTACTGATTGTTATTGTAAAATTAAAGAAGTTCACACAATTCTGTCACTTGCAGGGTATTTATTTGCATTAGATTGCATTACATACATCACAACATTGGTATGTGTATTAAATTAAATATGTCAAAGAACAATACATTCTACATAAATACAGCTCACATTATCTTCTGAAAATGTAAAATGTAATTTATTTCCTATTCTTCCTTGATATGTTTCTGGATCCAGGAGAGAATGTCCTCGTCAATATGAATGGAAAGAGTTCCGTCTGGATTGATGGGAATAGCGACAGGAAGAGGAATATCCATCCTAGACAGTGTCATCTAGAGAAGCAGGAACAAAACTAATTAGTTGTATTATCTAATTATATCTCTGTGTGAGTCATAATTTGATGGAAAATTATTTCACCTCAGGAATCCTAGCAATGACATTCAAGGATCTCTGATTTGGCAAGGCCGCAGTCAGATCAATCTCTTTTTCACTGTTCGTTGCTCTTTCAAGTCTAAAGCCCGTCTGAAGAGCCGCCATAGGGATGTGCTTAGACAACCTAATTGTGAACGGATGCACAAAGAAGAGCAGGTTAAACAAGTGTCATTTTCTACTCTATACATTTGTCATTCAGTGTTGCTAAACATTACTTTTTGGCGTAGGTGGTGACAATTATTGGCAGCCTCTCCCATTCCAGCTCTAGACGTGCAGCAGGGAATTCGCCCAGGACACCGGCTTCAGCTTTAGCAATGACTGCATACTGTTGGCATTCTTGACCCCAAGCAACCTTGGCCTGAAAAATGACATTTGTGTTCAAAGGATGGTATTGATGTCAATTATTTCACTTGAGAAATTAATTTTGACAATAGTCTTACAGTGACTTTGTGCTTGCTCAGCAGGGCACCATCAGCACAGATCTTCAGGTTGTCATTTTCAGCGATGGAGGAAATGACGAGCTGCACTCTTGCGGTTGGCTTGTCAAAGTAAGCAGCGAGTTGGTAGCCCAGCAGCTTGTGGTCAACTCTCACAGCACGGGCAATGACAGCAAAAACAGGTGGACTAGCATTTCCGAGGAACTTAGCCTGAAACCATAAATCATAATCAATTAAAGTGGATTTTAGTACAAAATTTCACATTTGGATTTTATGACACTAAATGATTCACCTGTTTCTGGATAGTCTCAAAGCTAGAGGCAGCACTTCCACTGCTTACTGCCTTTGAGGCGCCATGGGCTGCCAAGTACTGCAAGTAAAAAACATTATAGACATGATAATTGATGATCTAAATAAACTCTAAAGATTTTAACAAAATTATTTTTTGTATGGTTACCCGATCTTTGTGGAACTTCCTGAAAGGCTCCATGATGGTAGCAGTCTGAAAATCCATATAAAACGACTAAGTGTAAATGAATATTTATGTTCAAACAAACAAATATTGGCTACCTAACCAACACGGCACATTCAACATATCCTCACCTCAGTCACACGAGAGCTGGACATGGAGGAGCTTGAACTGCTGATGATGCGGCTGCTGCTGCTGCTGCTTCTGCTGCTTCTGCTGCTGCTTTCAGAAGAGACGCTTCTATTTTTATCTTCAGTCTCCAGGATTTCCCTCAGTTTCAACAGGAAGGCCTTTCCTTCTGGAGTCTCCTCATCAATGAGGCTGATTTGCTTAAGGAGCCTCTCAGCAGCTCTAGGACCAACTTGGACTTCAAGCTCAAGTCTTTCAACTGCAGGACCTTCAGCTGAATGAATGAATGAATGAATGAATGAATGAATGAATGAATGAATGAATGAATGAATTCATTTATTTTATTTTGAGTAATATATAAAGACCCATATCAAAGGCAATAAAGAAGCATTTTGATTAGTCTGCACGACTAGTTAAATGCATCATACTTTAACATCACAATTCCAACTGTTGCTTGAAAAGGAGTGGGTAGAAGTCAACTTATTTAAACCCATCCCGGTTACAATTAAAAAGGAAAAACCTCAAAACCAAAGAGAAACAAAGGTAGTGCTTCCTTAATTATTGACATTATCCAAAAAATAAATTACAATTTACAGCCAAAAGGACAATTATTAATTTGTCTGAAAATATTTGAGTTCAATCAGTAATCAGTGTAATCTTCTCTGAAATAATACCTCTTGTCAGTGCAGCACGGGCTGAGTGCTGTCCAATAATGTTGAAGAGAGGAGTATTTCTGATGAAAGCAGCATTGTGAGAGTGCACCTCAATGCACCCCTTGATTTCAATGTATGGGACAGCAAGACAGAGAGTCTTGTGAAATGGAGCAGCAGATCTCACAGGAGTCTCATCTGGTATTTCAGAGGACTGAAAAGAATAATTAGATATTATGACATGCCTTGCTATTTTAAAACTTGAACCAAATGAATGCTCTGCATACTAACACATATCCATCATGTGTGTTCAAAATGTACCGAATAAGTCTGGGCGTTTTGCATGGCCACCTCAGGTACTAAAGGCACAATCCTCTCAGCGGTGGGCTCTTCAATGTTTCTGACCACAGCAAAAGTTTCAAAGCTGTAGGAACAAGAAAAAGGTGGGTCATATTTCATTTCAGAAACCTTTTGAATTGTTTATGAATTGATTCAAAATGTTTGCTACACTGGCCTGACTAAGATATCATTACCTCACATCAGCAACGTGTTCAGGGAGCTCAACAGGCAGAGCCTCCACCTTGTAGTTGCCCTTGAGAATGTCTGCTCTTGCAGACACTTTCCCAGGGACAATAGTACGGATCTTTCCTCTTGCCATAACAGCAGCTTGGATGAAGGCAGTGTTCACTCCCATCACAGCAAAGGTCTGGAGAGCAACACTGAAATACGAATAAGGATTGTAATTGTTATTGTTGCGATTGTTTGTAAAACTGTTGTTATGTACATTGTATCTCATCTTCATGAATGTAGCTGCAAAAGTGTACCTTGGTCTAGCTTCAACTTGGAGTTGAACATCAGTCTTCTTGAGCTGCTCAAGTGTCATAGTCTCAATGGCCTCTGGGAGAGGAGGTGTAATGGTGGCCTGAACTAGAATGATGAACAGAACAACATCAAACTTTGAAGTGACACCCTCATATCGAAAGAAAGGAATACAAATTTGAAGAAATAACATACCATTGAGACTTGCAGCAGCTACAGCAGCAGTGTACAAACTGAGCTCCATAGGCACACCAACTGCTGTTGGCAAGATACGACGCACTTCAGATGCAAGCAGGGGTTTGGCATACTGAATGGCAATTCCTTCCTGCAAAGCTTTAAGGGCAGCCTTCAACATTTCACGTGGTTTGGGTCCAGTGACAATCTGGAAATAGAGTTTATGAGAAACTTAATTCTAATTGTGAGAATTATTTGTGAGACAGATCTCAAAAAATATGGTAATGAAAGAGGAGACATAAACTATAACTCAATACCGGTATTGCTTCTTCAATGATGGTCTTGTCAATGTTGAAATAAGCCACTTCTTGTCCAAGTAATTTAACATAGGCTGAAGCCAATGGCTGATTGGTTGGCAAGGCCTTCCAGTTTGTGAGCTTAAGGGGTTAAAACAGAGAAGTAATATACATTTTGTGTGTCATTTAAAATATTTTACGTAAAAAATAAAACAATACACTGGACATGAAAACTTACTGCTCTCAGTGTGCACTTGATCTTTGTGATAGTCATTTACTTGAGGTAAATTACTTAGTAATTTTGAGCTAATTTAACCTGACAGTAATTTTTAGATAATATAAGCAAAGAAAGCTTCAGTGTGTCTACGTCCTGGCGCAGGTTAACAGGAGTTTGGGGTAAAAACATGATTTTAATCTCATAAATTGTTGTGTTTTGATTGTGTGCTAAGCTAACATGCTAGCTTGTCCTAAAATGTACCTGTTACCTGAGCAAATACTTTAGTTTTATGATTTGTTAAAAAATGTAAAACTACTGACATTTTTTTTTTTCAAGAAAGGCATTTGATAGAGTTTCAGAGAAGGTGAGGTGAGAAGTTTATCAAAGAAATGAGGTTTGAATAGAACAGTTTGAATAGAGAGTCGTCAGTGATTACAATGAAGACAAAGGAATTATAATTAGAGTTATAACCAGGCCATAAAGGTGTGAATGTGTGCTGGGGAGACAAACTGAACAGGGCAGTTTGCACCTCAAAACAATAGGGACAATACACTGAATGGAAGTTCAGAAGAGATGGCAACAAACATCAGTTAACATTTTAGAGAAATCTCAAAATAAAATCACCTGACATGATCTTGTAAAACATTTCATAAAATTCAGAGTTTTAGACTTATCATCTTCAGCGGTGCTGCCGTTCCCACCACGCGCTGCGCGTGGGGCACCAAGTGCTCAGGGGGGCAGCACAAGAAAATGCTCTATTTAGCTCTACAAATTCGCGGACACCATTAAGTGCTTGCGCTTAGGGCATCAAAACGGCCAGCGCCGGGACTGATCTTCAGATTTGAAATATAACATGGTCAGACGTGGCTTTGGCTGTAGTTCATTTCTAGATTGCTAAATGTCCACCTTCAATTTTATTTTCATAAAAATATTTCATACAGATACATTTCTAATAACTTTGCACAACTTTGAAGCTTATTATAGCTATTTTTGATTATGAAAATAATTATAATTATATTTGACTTTACAGTAAACTGCCATGTGTCTGCTTTCAAATGAGACCATACTTATGCTTTTAGTGCAAAGGATTCATGAACTTTATCGGTTTTAGTCTGAGTATGCCATGTCTTGGGATTTTTTCAAAAGCGGGGGTGCAGATTAACAGATTAACATAGGCTGAAGCCAATGGCTGTTTGGTTGGCAAGGTCTTCCAATTTGCAAGCTTAAAGGGTTAAAGCAGAGAAGTAATATACATTTTGACTGTCATTTTTATAATATTACGTAAAAGTACAAAATTACACAATTCACTAAACATGAACTTACTGCTCTCAGTGTGCGCTTGATCTTTGTGATACGGTCTACACTTTCATCTGCAGCAGGAGATTGCAGAAGAGCCTCCTGGATTCCTTCAGTTCTCACACCGATCTGTTTGAGAGAATCAACTGAGTGAAGACTGAAAACATTTTAAAACCATGAATTAGATTTTTGTTTTAAAAGTATTGACTGGCCCACCTCAAGAACATCAGCAGCAGCTCCAGCCAGGTAAGCACGTGCTTTGGCTACAACAGCTCTGGGCAGGATGGTGGCGGCATCATTGATCATGTAGGCACTACCAGCAGCTCCAATCATAAGAGGAGCTGCACAGGGACAGAGGAAAGAATAAATGCAATCTTTTATGTCAGGAGAATTTTTAACACATATTAAGAAACACCCAAGATACCATTTTTTTAGCTTTCTTATACAAATTGCAAGACTCACTATGATAGAAGTCCAGCTGAAGGGCTCTGCTGAAACGGAAGCTAAGCCTGTCCAGCTTGCGGCTCATGAGCTTGATGGCAACATTAGCAGCACCCGCACTGAAATGGACAATCAGGTTTACTTCTGGCTTGTTCTCATTTGACGAGATTAAATAAACGACATGAGAAATATATATTTTTTTCTTACACAGATGCCATATCAGGTGCAGTGATTCTGGTTAAGGACTTGATGTGGGAATAGGCAAAGCTTGCAACATGCATGTTAGTCTCAGTCTTTAAAGCACCAGCAAGACTGGAGACAAGGGCCACTGAGGGCTTGGCCTCAAACAACACAATACAAGCAACCATACGCACTTCAGGGTGGAGAGCCCTGTCCAATACAAGCTGCAGAGCCACTGGCTGAACCTGAGGAAGGAAATACGTTTATTTTATTATTGGAAGAATATGTGCAAACAATTGTTTTTACATTCCTACAATGTCTGACACTTACCAGTTTGTGCTCTTTCTTGGCAATGTTCCTTAGGGCCAAGATGGCATCCACCTGGACTCTAAGAGGCAGAGAAGTAGCTGCAGTTCTCAGTCCAGGTAGGAGCTTCATGATGGGTTTAAGACTGGCAGGGTGACCAGCATTGCCCAGAACTTTCAGAGCCAAAGTGATTTGAGGAATGTCATTCTTGGAAATGGCTTCTGCCACAATGTCATGGATGGGCTGAGGAATTTGAGGCACATACAGTTAGACAAATATTAAAGATTAAGTCCCTGACAGAAGTTTTGAAGGGCTTGAGGTGTTTACCCTGAGGAGCTCGGCAGGGCAAGTGGGAACTGCAACACAGTGTTTGGCAATCATGGAACCATATCCAAGCATGACGACTTCACGCAGAGCTGGGATTGTGGCAATTTTCTCATGCATAGCCAAACTCTGTTCAACAAAATACAGATAATTTCATAATACAGATTCAATTATTAATTTAATTTAGGTAAGAATTAAAGAACAGTATTTTAAGTATAGTAAGATCTACCCACAGCTGTCATCTGGATAGTGTCCAAATCAGCAGTGACCATTTGCAGAGCAACCACAAGAGCTTGAATGAACTCAGGAATGGTAAGTTCACCAGACAGGAACTTCTCCTTGATGAATTTTACAATGACTGGTGTGCCAACAGCAGGAAGAGCATCCAGAAGCCAGCGCCTAACAGATTCATTGTTTAAAATATATTCATAATAAAAAAATGGCCCTTTAACTATATTCCTATTAACTTACTGCTCACAAATTGTACCTGTAAACTGGTTTGTCCTTGAACTGATTCCAGATAGCCTCAATATTCTCCAAAGTGGCAACACGCAGGAGCTGGATGAGCTGAACAAACTTAAGTGGAGCATCATCATGGACCATGGCCACATTGTTTTCAACCAAGTGTTTTAGGACCTCGATAATCTAGAAAGAGTAAAGACAATGCTCAGTTAACATCATCATAGATCAGGGGTTTTGACTTGGAGATCTTTAAAGATTTTTGGTAATGAATTATACCTGTGCTGGTGCATCACTGATCTTCAGGAGTTGAATGGGGGTCTGAAGAATCTCAGTTGAAAATTCATACTGCAGGGATCCACGGGCCAAGTAATCAGCTTTGATTGGAACAACAGGGGTCTTCTCAATCTCAACAAAAGTCAAGGATTGTCTGAAAGAAATAATTATTTCTGAAGTTTAAACTTAACCTTAAAGATAATGAAAAATCTTAGTAATTTTGTTAATTCATATTTTGAAAGAAATCTCAGAGAGGATCAATCATACTTTGCTTCCATCTGGGCAGCACCATGAATCTCATTGAAGGGTGAAAACTGATACACTTCCTCAACTGTTGCTTCAGCGATCAATACACCGGCAGCAGCTGGTTTCATGATGTAGTTGTAAGATGCAGTCTCAATCAGACTCTTGACCCTCTGTTGAGATAAAGGTCTATGACTATTTGACTCTTGGCGTTTTCATTAAATATTTTAGAAATCTCTCAATTACCTCTGTGCATTCAACACATTTCTCAGTGTATGCCAAGCCGACGTCCTTTATGATTCTCTCCTGGCAGTGGCTCAGATCCTTAGACTTGGTGACAATAATGTGGTTGGCCTTTGGATCCTCACTGATGACATAGTGGGTCCTACACACTCCCTGAGCTCCAGCCTTGAAGGACAAATAAAAAATTAGATTGCAGAGCTCAAAATAGATTTAAAAATATAAAAACATACTAGGATCACTTTTTTCACCTCTTGCAGTTCATAGATGTTCTGGGTCTTCTTGAGGTTGAGCTGAAGGATGTTGAGGATTCCTCTGTGCAGGTTCAGTACAGTAGGGGAGACTCCTGCAGGGGCGAATACCTTTCCAACCACACCATTAGCATACTCAAACTTGATGGGAATCTGAAGCTGAGCAGCCAGAGCTGAGGTGAGCTTAGTGGCAGGAACAAATGGATCCTTGGGCCAAATGCCAGCATACTCGTGGAGTAGAGGATCCATGAGCTGTAAGGGAACATTTTAACTTTAAATGAGGGAATTGTTTCTTTCAACAGCCTGTGCTTGCTCACACATTTTTTCTCTCAGTGTTGAACATCTACAAAGTATACAGTTCTTAATGGTCATTACCTTCATCAGGAAGGTGTTTTCTGTCACGGCACTGAGGTGAACCTTGCTGCTGATTTTTATACCTGCTCTAGCCAGACCTTCTTGAGGAAGACCACCCAAGAGCAGAGCCTCATACTTGTACACATAGGTCTTATCAAGGGCAAACTCAGGAACTGAAAAGTGTACAGTATTTTTTATTTGAGTCAATTCGTATGGTCATTACTTTTAAGCAATAATGCAATCTAAATTAACACTTAAAACTAATTTGCCAAATCATATTACTTACCAAGGTTGATCTGTTGACTCGCTGAAAGAAAAATAAAACATTTTGTGTGAAGTTTTTCCAAAGAGCTAAATAGAGAAATAAGAAAATATATTTTGACTTACCCACAAGGGCTATAGCGAGGGCAAGCACAACAACTCTCATGGTTGATGGTTTGTGAAGAGCTCCTCAGAGAAACAAACCTTTTATAGTAGTTTATTGCTGACCAAGTATTAATTCGTAAATTAATTATTAACAGATTTTTTTAAGAGAGTATCAAATTGTACACAAGACGAGACTTCTGTCAACTTATTTGAACATAAATATCAGTAGAGGTTAGGTTACCCTGGCCTGTCATTATGTCATTCTTCATCCAATGTCCACAGTGAAATCATGCTGATCATTTGTCTTTTTTAATCAAAAAGGTATTTTAATTCATATAAATCATATAAAATAACGCTTAAGCAACAATCTAATTTATTTCATATTTAGATCTTCCAAGGTAATTTACAGCAAACATATTGAATAGCATTGTACATTTTTATACAAATAATAATTGTGGTTAACAGCCCTGACTGATCTTAGCTATCAGTTTTGGGTTAGGTTACCCTGGCCCTTAATCTAAAAACTTATTAAAGTCCATATTAGTTTATTCATTTTATTTAAAGACTGGTGAAATAACATTACAATTTTTTACAGACGCTAGGACACATTTCTCAATACTTAGGTCACTTTTGCAAAACTCTTCACACAGTGAGCACAACAGAAGTTTATGTGGGCTAAAATGAGGATCAATTATCATTGCTTTGGCACAAAATGCATTCAATGACTACATCTCTCAAATTTCATGAATTCTTTTCTCATAACAAAGCAGAGAGAGCAACCATTGACAACCATAGTATTTTTTTACTATGGTAGTCAATAGTTGCTCAATCTGCTTGGTTACAAATATTCTTCACTCTATCTTCTTTTGTGTTCAGCAGAACAAAGAAACTCATACAGGTATGGACAACTTGAGGGAGAGTAAATGATGACAACATTTTCATTTTTGGGTGAACTATCCCTTTAACCTTCCAGGTACACCTGTGCCACCATCTTGAATGATTTTTAACATTCTATAACGTGAAACCTCATAAAACGTCTTTTGTGAGGATTCTTGCACCATCATGGACTTGGAAAAAGGTTTTGATGGCGATGTATTTTACTTTTTAAATCGGAGATGAGAGCAATTCTGGCATCGCCGGTGCATCTTTCAGTTCTCTTTGTGAGCAGTGGTGTAATTATAATTAAAATAAATAATTCCGATTTATTTTCCAAACAAACCAAACGCATTGATCTTGATTGGAAAACACGATTTTCGTTGTCAATTTTTCTTTTCTTTTTGCTCATTTTGGCAGATGTTCACATCTCATTAGTTGCACATTTCTATTATGCATTAATTACTATGGTGATCGGCAGGAACTAGCGGCCTCCCCTGGTTGAAGAATTAACATCCTAATCTGATATGGTCCGTATCTGGCCTGCAGGCCGCCAGTTGCCTATCCCTGGATAAGTTAGAATGTCAATTTTATACTCTATATGGATAAAAGCTAATTGGCTTCAAAGATTCCTTTAGTCAGTTTAAGTATTTGTGTGAGGAGAGGGGGATTTAAATATTATTTAACATTTCAATCATATTGCACATATTTTGCAGGTTTCTATCACCGTTGGCCTTTAAATGTGAGGTGCCATGCGCAATGCAGTCTGCCATTGAATAATTTACAGTTTTCCGTTTTTGTTTGCACTAATACTTTTTCTTCATGTGTTTAAAAACAATTACTAGCATTACTGTACACTTGTCTTAAATCCAGTCAAAAGTCAAATCTAACTTCTGTTTGATCTTTTGATTTACAAACACTGTCATGTCAGTCAGGGGTCACAGGACCTTGATGACCCGTCAGTCAGTGTGACACTCATAAATCAGACCACAAGACATGTTTGACACATTGAAACATGTCATTCATGAGTGATTTTTACATAATTTTTTTAATGTTAACAATTAAAAAACATTATTTTTCTTTTCTTTTTTCATGTTAATGTTAATGTAAATGTCAAATATGACACAACAGGCTTTTGGGGAACATTTCTTTGTCCATCTCTAATTCATCATTGATTTGCATATATATATTGCATATATATATATATATATATATATATATATATATATATATATATATATATATATATATATATATATATATATATATATATATATGCACTCACCTAAAGGATTATTAGGAACACCATACTAATACTGTGTTTGACCCCCTTTCGCCTTCAAAGCTGCCTTAATTCTACGTGGCATTGATTCAACAAGGTGCTGAAAGCATTCTTTAGAAATGTTGGCCCATATTGATAGGATAGCATCTTGTAGTTGATGGAGATTTGTGGGATGCACATCCAGGGCACGAAGCTCCCGTTCCATCACATCCCAAAGATGCTCTATTGGGTTGAGATTTGGTGACTGTGGGGGCCATTTTAGTACAGTGAACTCATTGTCATGTTCAAGAAACCAATTTGAAATGATTCGAGCTTTGTGACATGGTGCATTATCCTGCTGGAAGTAGCCATCAGAGGACGGGTACATGGTGGTCATAAAGGGATGGACATGGTCAGAAACAATGCTCAGGTAGGCCGTGTCATTTAAATGATGCCCAATTGGCACTAAGGGGCCTAAAGCGTGCCAAGAAAACATCCCCCACACCATTACACCACCACCACCAGCCTGCACAGTGGTAACAAGACATGATGGATCCATGTTTTCATTCTGTTTACGTCAAATTCTGACTCTACAATCTGAATGTCTCAATAGAAATCGAGACTCATCAGACCAGGCAACATTTTTCCAGTCTTCAACTGTCCAATTTTGGTGAGCTCGTGCAAATTGTAGCCTCTTTTTCCTATTTGTAGCGGAGATGAGTGGTACCAGGTGGGGTCTTCAGCTGTTGTAGCCCATCCGCCTCAAGGTTGTGCATGCTTTGCTGCATACCTCGGTTGTAACGAGTGGTTATTTCAGTCAAAGTTGCTCTTCTATCAGCTTGAATCAGTCGGCCCATTCTCCTCTGACCTCTAGCATCAACAAGGCATTTTCGCCCACAGGACTGCCGCATATTGGATGTTTTTCCCTTTTCACACCATTCTTTGTAAACCCTAGAAATGGTTGTGCGTGAAAATCCCAGTAACTGAGCAGATTGTGAAATACTCAGACTGGCCCGTCTGGCACCAACAACCATGCCACGCTTAAAATTGCTTAAATCACCTTTCTTTCCCATTCTGACATTCAGTTTGGAGTTCAGGAGATTCAGGCCACACCCCTAAATGCATTGAAGCAACTGCCATGTGATTGGTTGATTAGATAATTGCATTAATGAGAAATTGAACAGGTGTTCCTAATAATCCTTTAGGTGAGTGTATATATATATATATATATATATATATATATATATATATATATATATATATATATATATATATATATATATATATATATATATATATATATATATATATATGTGTGTGTGTGTGTGTGTGTGTGTGTGTGTGTGATGGAGGCCAGCTAGTAGTTGCTGTGCGAGTAAACCTCACTCCTCTGCTCTCAAGAGATGCTCTAGCGACTGACGCTAGAGGTTGCAGCCTTTAGCTTCCTTGTTAGAGTGTCCGACTGTCACATGCCTGTCCTGTCTTGTGGAGCACATGTGGTGTGTTGTTGTTTTGGGCTATGTGCTCGTGTCTTTGTCTGATCCCGCCCCCTTGTTATCTGATTAGTGTTTTATTTCTCTCACCTGTTCCCTCCTGATTTCTTCCCCTTTAAATAGTTCACTTGTGTTCACAGTCCTGGTCGGTACGTTGTTTTGTCTACGTCTCCCGTTCCCCTCTGGTATGTGTTTTAGTATTTTTGGTTGTGCTTTATTATGTTATGTTTTCCCCCTTGTGGGTTTTTGTTTTGTGTTTATGTTTATTTTGTAATAAATCTATCCTTCCTGCACTTGAGTCCTTACCTCAGTTTTCCTTAGTTTTCACGTGACAGAACTTACCGACCATTAGAGGACTCAGCAGGAGGGTTTTATTTTGTTTTTTGTCTTGACCATGGAGTTTAGCAGACGGCTACAGGTGATGCGGCAGGTAAACTCGAAGTACATCCGTCAGCAGGGGGCGGATGTAAGAGAGTTTGCCTGCCAATTCCTCATTGAGGTGCATCACCTGTACCTCAATGAGATGGAGAAGGCAGAGGTTTTCAACCATGGTCCCAGTTCCGGCGGTCCCTGTTCTGGTGGTCCCAGTTCCGGTGGTCCCAGTTCCCATTGGTCCCAGTTCCGGTGGTCCCAGTTCCGGTGGATCTTGTTCCGGTGGATCTTGTTCCGGTGGATCGTGTTCCGGTGGACTCGGTTCCGGTGGACTCGGTTCCGGTGGACCCTTTTCCGGTGGTCCCTGTTCTGGTGGACCCAGTTCCGGTGGTCCCTGCTCTGTCCGCCCCGACCCGGCGCTATGTTCTGTCCGAGCCACCTAGACGCCCTGCTCTGACTGCGCCGCCCAGATGCCCGGCTCTGACCACGCCGCCCAGGCGCCCTGCTCTGATCGCGCCACCCAGACGCCCTGCTCTGACCGCGCCGCCCAGACGCCCTGCTCTGCCCGCGCCGGCCTGGCATCATGCTCTTCCCGCGCCGGCCTGGCGTCCTGTTCTGCCCGCGCAGCTCTGGCGCCCTGCTCTGCCCGCGCCACCCTGGCGCCCTGAACGCCGCGTGCCGCCCTGGCCGCCTGAACTCCGCGTGCCACCCTGGCCGCCTGAACTCTGCGTGTCGTCCTGGCCGCCTGAACTCCACGTGCCGCCCTGGCCGCCTAAACTTTTTGTTTCCCCCTTCCTTCCCTGGTCTGTTTCCCCCTTCCCTCCCTGGTCTGTCCCGCCCTGGTCGGTCCCTCCAGTTCCGCCCCGCCCTGGTCTGTCCCTCCCGTCCCGCCCTGGTCTGTCCTCCCGGTCCCGCCTTGTTCTTGTGGAGCATCTGGTAGCCGCTCCTTAAGGAGGGGGTAATGTCACATGCCTGTCCTGTCTTGTGGAGCACATGTGGTGTGTTGTTGCTTTGGACTATGTGCTCGTGTCTTTGTCTGATCCCGCCCCCTTGTTATCTGATTAGTGTTTTATTTCTCCCACCTGTTCCCTCCTGATTTCTCCCCCTTTAAATAGTTCCCTTGTGTTCACAGTCCTGGTTGGTACGTTGTTTTGTCTACGTCTCCCGTTCCCCTCTGGTATGTGTTTTAGTATTTCTGGTTGTGCTTTATTATGTTATGTTTTCCCCTTTGTGGGTTTTTGTTTTGTGTTTATGTTTATTTTGTAATAAATCTATCCTTCCTGCACTTGAGTCCTTACCTCAGTTTTCCTTAGTTTTCACGTGACACCGACTCTCATGCCGGTGGACCCGTGTTCGAGTCCCGCTTAGAGCAGGGCAGGTTCGAACAGGAGGAGTTACATTGGTGCTGTGACTCGGATGGGAGTGAGGTTTAGGGGGGTGAGTGTAACGGAGGCCAGTTAGTAGTTGCTGTGCGAGTAAACCTCACTCCTCTGATCTCAAGAGACGCTCTAGCAACTGACGCTAGAGGTTGCAGCCTTTAGCCTCCTTGTTAGAGCGTCCGACTCACATGCCGGCGGACCCGGGTTCGAGTCCCACTTGGAGCAAGCGGTTCGAACAGGAGGGGTTACATATATACAGTATATGCATGTGTGTTTTTTGTTGAGTATCATATTTATACATCAGGCTTTTACAGGCTTTTATGGCTCATATATGCAATTCATTGAAAATTTATGATAACTGAGAGATGGACAAATAAATGTTCCCCAAAAGCCTGTTGTGTCATATTTGACATTTACACATGAACAAAACGGCTGAACAATCAATCAGAGGACAGAAGGCATGAAGTAGATTGTGTAAAACAGGTTTTTCAGCAACGTTTTGGTCATAATTTTGTGGCACTGTCACACAAGACGCGTGTTTTAACCACTCTATATATTATAATGATTTTATGTATATTAGAGTTTTAAAGGGGTGGTAAAACACATTCTTTCGAAGGCTTGATTGTGTTTGTGGGGGGCACTGTAACATGTGTTCATGCTTTGTTTGAAAAAAATTACATTATTTTTCATATATTTTACCTTTATTCTACACTGCTCTGTCCCTCCTTGTAAAAAAGGTCTGATGGTTTCCGGGTTGTATGAAGCCAGTCCCTCAAAAATACGCAATGGGCTCAGATTGGTTAGCTGGCCCAGTGTGTTGTGATTTGCTAACCTCCTAGTGCACGTTTCTCGGAAACGTCACGCCCCTTACCTTTACCGGTAGCCTCAGGCTACTAGCCTGTGCTTTGGGTAGTACAATGGCGTCAATAAAACCATCCCAATCTGAGCCCGAATCATACCCAGACAATTTTAGTGAAGATGATCGAGCAGAACCTGTTCAGTCCTCAAGAGTAAAGACTGTGGATCTATAGTGATCACTACTGAATGGCACTGTTACTTTGTATTTTTAGAACGATTATAGCCAAATATCTGTCACAAGAACGAACACTAAACATTGGCTTTACTATAGTATCCAAATCAAACACAGAACCATGTTTAGCATGCCTGTAGATAAACAATACATAAAAGCTTGAATCAAAGAATAATTTACACTAATGCCAAGTTCGCTGTTGAGATGCGCTTACACTGGCAGTGTTTGTCACGTGCAACTGAACCGCGGCTCCTGTATTGCAAATACAGACGGATATTGTCCATTATGTCACATTTCCCGGTCTTCTCCTCTGACCCCTGTCTGTCTCGTGCTTTGATTTCGTAGGCATTGACAACAACACTCCAGCCTACTAACTAGCCTACCACAACAACTATTCCCCGCGGCGATACAAAATGGCCTCGCCCCCCCCTTATTTCATATTCTCGGAGGAGGGGTTTATGTAAATATTGGGGCTGGTGATGTCAGCAACCCTGGAGGAATGTCTAGTAGTCCCTAGCGGCCGTTTGCTGTAGTCCTTAGAAATGGATTTCTTTAAAAGCAAATATCTCCCTTTGCTTTAAACTTTGAATGTTGTAACTTTGCAGATGTTGTTTATGCTCAAACAGCAACATTACACACTAGCTAAAGTTAGAAAAGTGAAATCGTGGTTTACCACCCCTTTAATAGGTTAACATGTTGTCTTAGTCATTTTAGTCCATTTTAGTCCAAATATTACTGGCTCTGCCTGTCATGTGATTGATCACCTACACATTGGGACTCGATCATTCGGACTGTTTTAGGGTATGGCCTTGAGGACTCTATGCTTTTAACAGACTGAGGTTTCCTGGTTCCCTTTCGAGGGAACTCTCACTGCGTCGGAACGACACTTTGGGGATACTCCCTAAGCACTAGCGAATCTGAAGTCCGTATAGCAACTAAACCAATCTGATTGGCGTGCGTGATGACATCATCGTGACGGCGTACCCGGAAGTATAAAGGGGGAGCCGGCGCATTGAAACGGCAGTTATTGCTCTTCAGCACAGCGCTCTCTGTTGAAATTGTCTGTCTATTTACTGTTGTTTGTCACAGTTGCAAAAGTGTGTGAATGATGGAAAAGAATGTGAGAGAGTTTAAGCAGTGTGTGCAGCCGTTTCCCCACTTCATTTCGGGCTCAGATGCACACCTGCTTTGTGTGCAGTGTCTGGGTGTTGAGCATACTCGGGCAGCTCTCGAGGGAGCTCAGACTCAGTCTGCTCCGCTCTCGGCTGGCCGTGTTCGATGAGGCCGGCCAGCTTTGTGAGCCCCATGGTTCTGGACCCGCGATCGCTGAGGCGTCTCTGTGTCACAGACCGTGGGGTTCACAGAAGGACTTGTCAGCAGGATCTGGGACTGCTGCGGCACTTTCCCAATCCTTGTCTGACAGTTCTAAAGATCTTCCTCCCCGTGTGGAAGCCCGCGCTGCGGCTTCTTCCCCCGGGGTTGAGGATCTGATGCTTATTCTCTCCGGTTCCGAGGAGCCGGATGAGTTTTGCATCAGGGCGGGTGGAGAAGCAGGAAGTGTTTCATCGCTTCATCCACTCACCCAAGAGGAGCTAATTGAGGTTTTGACTCGTGCGGTGGCCAAATTGAATATCAACTGGCCACAGGAAGTGCCGGAAATTCAGCCACCCAGTAGGCTGGACGACCGGTTTCTTTCTCGCCGGGTCCAAACACCTCGCCGGGGTTTACCTTTCTTCCCGGATCTACACACCGAGGTGTGTAGGTCGTGGAGGAAGCATTATTCCTTGCGTATTCCTCCAGTATTGGATTATTCCAATGTTCTGGGGGCGCGCGAGGCGGGCTATGGGACGATGCCTCGGGTGGAAGAGGCTCTCACGAGTTATCTTTTGCCCGATTCTGCGTCGTCCCTTAAAACCCCGGAGCTGCCCACCAAACCCTGTCAGGACACCTCATCGTTGGTGGGCAAAGCTTATATGGCGGCTGGGCGGGCTGGTAGTTCCCTGCACACATTATCTGTCTTGCAGGCCTACCAGGCTGACCTCCTGAAAGAGCTCAATGAGGGAGACTTCGGAGGATGTGCTGGAACTACGGAGGGCTGCAGATTTTTCTATCCACATCACCAGGGAGATGGCCCGTGCTATCGGCCGGGCTATGGCTTCTATGGTGATTGTGGAGAGGCATCTCTGGCTGAATCTGTCGGGGGATGAGGGAGAAGGATAAGTCCTTCCTCCTAGACTCCCCGATTTCGCCTTCTGGTCTATTTGGTGACGCGGTTGAAACCGTTGTCGCCAAATACCAGGAGGCGAAGATGCAGTCAGCAGCCTTCCGCCAGTGCCTCCCTCGCCACTCAGAGCCTGGGAAGGCGGCACCTAGGGGGCAGCCTCAGCCGTCTGCCAGCTCCTCGGACCGGCAGGTGCAGAAGGAGAGCGTCGCCTCTAGAGCCCCTCCTCCAGGAGCCTGGCAACAGAGGCGGCGTTCTCCCCAGCAGTTCCATCAGCGGTCTTCCGCTCCTGGAGGCGATCTGAGGAACGTACTCCAGGGCGGAAGGCTGCTGGGAAGAAGTCCTAGCTTCGGCTTCCAAGAGCGGTCCCCCCTGCAGAGGAGCAACCGAGGTTGCTTCCTCTGCGGCGCTCCGGGGAAATCGAGGTAATCCCGCCGTCTATGGCGCTTCGGGCCCCATCGATTTCCCGCGAACGCATGCTTTCCAGCCGCCTCCAGAAGGACTTGCGGTTGGGCAGCTAACGCGTCCGCACATAGAGAATCGTTCCCAACCACTTCCTGCCGGTCATCCGCTTCAGGGGGCTGGGGACGAGGCTCGTGTAACACCCGAAGCCAGCCTCGAGAGGTAGACCTGAGGTATTTGAATCGGTCTCTGAGGAGGTTCGGTTTCAAAATGCTCATGGTCTCCATCATCGTGAGTTAGATCCAGTTCGAGGACTGGTTCGTCACGATAGATCTAAAGGACGCATACTTCCATATCTCCATCCTTCTATGTCACAGGAAGGTCTTGAGGTTCGCTTTCGGGGGCGAGGCGTACCAATATCGAGTGCTTCCCTTCGGTCTAGCTCTTTCCCCACGCACATTTACAAGGTGCATGGATGCAGCTCTGGCTCCATTGAGACTCCAGGGCATCCGTGTACTGGATTATCTCGACGTTGGGAGCGTTCTGTTGCCGGGAATCCGCTTCAACAGGCGCCTCCCTCACTGGTTGGGGCTCGGAGCAGGGGAGTTTGAGGTTACGCCCTCTATGCAGACTGGCGCATCAAATTCTCCTGTGGACCCTAGGGAAACTATTGTCCAGCAGGGCAATGTATGTCCCGGGGGTCCAAAATCAGGGAGCAGACATCCTGTCGAGGCAGGGGCTGAGGCCCGGGGAGTAGCGACTCCACCCAGGGGTGGTGGAGGCCATGTACGAGAGGTTCGGCCCAGTGGTTTTGGTGGCATCTCGAGGGACGTCCCACTGCCCACTGTGGTGTTCCCTCACGTATCCAGCCCCGCTGGGGTTGGATGCCATGGTTCAGAAGTGGCCGAGGCTGCGTCTGTACGCATTTCCCCTGATTGCTCTGCTCCCGGGAGTCCTGGAGAGGGTCCGTCAACAGGGGGTCAGTCTACTTCTGGTAGCACCCCGTTGGCGGACATGAGTTTGGTTCATAGCTCTGCTGGCAGGTCTTCCATGGCAGATTCCTCTGAGGAGGGATCTCCTATCTCAGGCGGGGAGGACAATATTCCTCCCCTGGCCGGAGGTTTGGAACCTTTGGGTCTGGCCCCTGAGGGGGTCAGGTACCTAGAGGCTGGCCTGTCGGCAGAGGTGATAGAGACATTACTCAGTTCCAGGGCTCCGTCTACAAGGAGACTGTACAGCCTCAAGTGGAATGTGTTTTCCACTTGGTGCAGGGAGCGTGAGGTGGACCCAGTTAACTGCACGGTGGCTTCAGTGCTGGAGTTCCTCCAAGATTGCTTCTCTGCGGGTCTAACCCCGTCCACACTCAAGGTGTACGTGGCTGCCATTGGGGCTTTCCACACTCCTTTGGGTGATGGGCCGTTGGGTAGGCACCAGTTGGTTGTACAGTTCCTCTGTGGGGCTCGGAGGATGAGACCTGCGGCTCGTTCCAGAGTCCCAACCTGGGATCTGGCAGTGGTTCTCGAAGGTCTGGCTGAGGCCCCCTTTGAGCCATTGGAGTCGGTGGAACCTGACCTTGAAGGTGGCTTTTCTCCTGGTGATTACATCGCTAAAGAGAGTAGGGGACCTCCAGGCCTTGGCGGTAACGCCGACTTGCCTGGAGTTTGCCACTGGGGGAGTAAAAGCCATCTTACACCCTAGGCCGGGCTATGTGCCCAAAGTTCCATCGAGGGTGGCCAGGTCTTTGGTTCTTCAGGCATTTCATCCTCCGCCTCACGTGACGGCGGAAGAAGGGAGGCTTCACCTGCTCTGCCCAGTTAGGGCTCTCAGAGTATATCTGTAGAAGTCTGCGCAGTGGAGGAGATCTCAACAGCTGTTGGTGTGCTTTGGTTCACCCAAGAAAGGGTTGCCTGCATCTACTCAGACAATCAGTAACTGGATTGTCCAGGTGATAACCGCGGCTTATCAGGTGCGCAATTTGCCTTCACCTATGGCCGTGAGGGCTCATTCCACCAGAGGCATGGCCTCTTCGGTGGCCCTCCTTTCTGGGGTCCCCATGCAGGATATCTGCGAGGCGGCTGGGTGGGCTACCCCGCACACTTTTATCAGGTTTTATAGCCTGCATCTCCCTACTGCGCCTGGCGCTAGGGTGCTCCAGTCCTAGTTGTGCCCGTTCTACGGCTTCACACTAGGGCAGGTGCTACCCTCGGTGTGGGCTAGTGGGTATTCGTTCCCCAAAGTGTCGTTCCGACGCAGTGAGAGTTCCCTCATAAGGGAACGCCTCGGGTTACGTCTGTAACCCTTGTTCCCTGAGAAGGGAACGAGCACTGCGTCGCGTCACCACACCTCGGCACCCCTGGAGCGCATGCTTCAGAGCAATAGCTGCCGTTTCAATGTGCCGGCTCCCCCTTTATACTTCCGGGTACGCCGTCACAATGACGTCATCACGCACGCCAATCAGATTCGTTTAGTTGCTATACGGACTTCAGATTCGCTAGTGCTTAGGGAGTATCCCCAAAGTGTCGTTCCGACGCAGTGCTCGTTCCCTTCTCAGGGAACAAGGGTTACAGACGTAACCCAAGCCGTTTTACTGTGTTGTTTTAAGACTCTTGTGTACATTGTCAATACACCGTTGGGTTTTCACTTTACTTTGTCGTTTGTCTTATCCTTTTAAACACTCCAATATCTCACACAGTATAATCTGAACCCATTTTAATACAAGTAACTTCTACCAATAAGGCAGAGTGTTACAATTTATAGGCCATACATTTGTGTATTAAACATGATACAGTAGGCTATAATATATGCATTACACTTATTGTTCAACAGATTTTTTTTTACAAAGAATGTTCTGTTTAAGTTATGAGAGAGTAAACGTTTTAAATATGTAGCTAAAATGTTGTAACACACATTGCCAAACAAGCTTTCTTTTTTTTCAATTAATTTATACCTCCGAACGGGCAACGTATCCTGGGGATACAAACATTAAAATAAAAAATAAAGATCATGAAATTGTATTTTGTGTCCTGAAGATGGATGGAAAATAGCAAATTAATTTTTCTGATTTCTCTTTATGGTCTTGCCCTTTTTATGGTTAATAAAGACTGCATTTGGATCTTCAGCAAAGTCTCAGAATAGTGTTTATACCAAATAAACATCTGAAGCAGGTGGAAGTACTTCAGCAAAAAAATAAACGTATTGCCAAGATTAATGAAAACTAAAAAGTGCTATTCTTTGCCACATGGTCTGATAAGGCAATGATTTTAGATTCATATTTTAAACAAGTCTACAGGGGGAAAAGCGTCTCAGGTTATGAATGTAACCCTTGTTCCCTGAGAAGGGAACGAGACACTGCGTCGGAACAACACTTTGCTCCCTTAGCATAGCGCATCTGAAGTATGAATGAAACTATTCCAATCCTGATTGGTGTTGCATCATGACGTAACATGTGACGGCATACACAGAAGCTACAAAGGGACACTGGCACATAACAGAGTTAGCTTCATGATGAAGCAAGCGCTCCCAGGCATGAAGAGGTGTGGCAGGTGCCCTAGAGCAGTGGTTCCCAACCACGGTCCTGGTGGACCCCCAACAGTGCACATTTTGGATGTGTCCTTTGTCTGACACACCCACATCAGGTCTTGGAGTAGCTACTAATGAGCTGATGACCTGAATCAGGTGTGTTTGATTGAGGAGACATGCAAAATGTGCACTGTTGGGGGTCCACCAGGACCGTGGTTGGGAACCACTGCCCTAGAGCAGTGGTTTTCAAACCTGTCCTGGAGGCACCCCAGCCCTGCACATTTTGTGTCTCTCCCTCATTTATCACACCTGATTCAACTCATCAGCTCGTTAGTAGAGACTGCAAGAACTAAATTTGGTGTGTCTGATAAGGGAGACATAAAAAATGTGCAGGGCTGGGGTGCCTCCAGGAGAGTTTTGAAAACCACTGCCCTAGGGGATGCCAGAGGGGGTCTTCAAGGCCATAGGTGAAGGCAAACTGCGCACCTGATAGGCCGAGGCAATAGCCTGGACAATCCCATTGCTGATTGTCTGCTTGGAAGCAGGAAGACCCTTCTTGAGGTGATGGGCAGACAGAGGCTTCTTGAAGCACTGAAACAATTGAAGCAAGTGTGCCATATTGTTTCGAAGTTTCAAATCAATTGGACACCTGTCTATACGGCGACACCTAGTGGTCATTTGCATGTGTTGATCTGAAATAACCTTGACGTAGGTTTTTTTGGGGTCATGAAAAATGATTAATGATTGATAAAAATGATTAATAAAAATAAGTAAAGCCACAATGTGTCACATTTGTTACATAACATTTTTATTCAAAACTTCTTTTTTTACATATATTTTCTCCAGCCTTTGAAAAAATCCTCTCACAAGGGACACTTGTTGCTGGCATGCACAGATAGGGGAGAGCGGGGCACAACCTAATGCTTTTTGACTTTCTCAGTTTGTGTAAATCCACTTGGGGTTCAGAGTATTTATTTTTTCCCACATTAATTGCACACATGTCTAGTACAATTATGTGGTGTTGTTTCATTAATACAGTGTATACTTTTTTTTCTCGATTTACCCCAAAATAATGGAAGTGAAATGTGACAACATGCCCCGTAGGTGGGGTACATTGTAACATGTGAGGGGCACATTGTAACATGACCAAATGACGGCTTAAAATGTTATCTGATATAATCAAAAAAATATGCAAGACAAACTAAAATATTTTGTCAACAAAATACAATTATTAACTTAACTTAAAATAAATAATGGCATTTTATAATCATTAAAAATATGCTAATTTTTGAGTTTGACAACAAACACATCACTAAATACAACTAAACACCATAGTTCAAAACATAATAAAAATTTATAATTTCTGAACATTGACTCTCAGTATTTATTCACCCTTTTCTCATGGTTTCTCAAAAGAATTCATAAAAGTATAGAATATAATGGCATATTTCTAATAGGGGCTCATTGTAACGCAGTGTTACAACGCACCCCACCTGCACAACTGGGATTTAAATCGCCGCTCATGTCTTTTGCTGGCTAGATCAGCATCAAATAACCATCTCAACTATTAAATAACAGATATAAGATTAAAATAATATCGGATTTGTCTTATTTTAAATGAATACAAAAAACAGAGATGAAAACTAAACTTAAGTAAGAAATGTACTTTTGCTATGGTTAAATACATGTTCAGTAATATCTTCCAGAGATACACAGTGTGAGTTCCCTTGAAAGGGAACACCAGTTACACTGTAAGTAGCCTAAATATTTGAGCTTTTGTCACTAAACTTACTAACTTAACATTTCCCACTGCGTGAGAACATGATGTGTGGCGTGGGACTGCCATGGCTTGTCGGACGTAACGACAGTAACTAAGGAGGGTGGATCTTTGCGAGGGGTCAATTGGACTACATTGATGAGCTCATGATTTGCATGATAGACTTTGGTCCTTTAGACATATCTGAATCTGATGATGTTGATATTCGTTGACACTTGAATTCATAGTGGCTCTCTAAAATGAAACTGAACTACGCAACCAAATTAAGTGCAGTGTTATTTACAAACTATTGTTAGTAAATAGCCCCTTGTGCGGTGGCTCTTAACCTTTTTTTTATTTGAAGTCTGACTTTCTGTCTCGTTTCTGTCTTTTCCTAGATTTGTAAACAGATGAGTACTTATATGTTACTGTAGATGCAATGGGGCACTCTATTCCTTTGCAAATGTCTGTAGATAGTGATGTGTGACTATTCTGTCACTTTACTGTATTGAGACAATCAGTATCAATCAATCAGACAATGTGTTGGACAATTTAGACTATTTGGACAAGATCATCTGTGTATAACAGTACATTTATATAGTAAAAAATAAAAAATATATAATATGATACAAAATTATATGATAATAAAAAAATAGCTGCATTTTTTTAAATACATATTTTAGCTTTTACCACCATAGCTGGACAGATAATGTGGTGGAGCAGTAGACCACCACAGTTGAGTATATTGCACTATATAGAAAGTGCAAAGGAAGCAAATAGGTGATGAGA
Organism: Romanogobio albipinnatus; assembly: GCA_023566225.1. Classification (NCBI taxonomy): domain Eukaryota; kingdom Metazoa; phylum Chordata; class Actinopteri; order Cypriniformes; family Gobionidae; genus Romanogobio; species Romanogobio albipinnatus. The sequence goes on from CM042263.1 coordinate 14,637,144, forward strand.
TAAGAAAAGACCACAAGCGAAATTTGTTGAATGAGTAAATCTGTTTGTTTGTTTTATCTGTAATGATTAAAACGTTTTAGTCTACTCTGCTTCACCGTTCTAACAGCGCTCGTCAGTGACAGAATGAGTGAGGTGGCCAATCAGATCAAAGAAGGCGGGCCTTGCTGTCAGTCATAACCACAACGCAACGAGAGTTCGTGGAGAGATGCTTGTACTGTACAGCTGAGCTGACAACTGTTTTACGATAGAAATGTTCAGCGACCAACAGTAATAGACTATCTAGTGATGCAAACTACTCAACTTTCTATGAAATTTAGCCGTCTTGAAATGAAATTATGCGATATAAGTCATAAATCATTAATGTGACAAGAAACGTTTGCGTTTTCACTATTAGACGAATAAGAGTGAATGTTTGCACGTTTCTTCATACCGTTCATATTTAGGCTAGTTATTCCCTTAAATCGCTTTTAATCCTTTAATTGCTTTATTATTATTGTTGTTGTTGTTCTTAGGTTATCATTATGCAGTAGATCTTACAATTGTTATGAGCGTGTGAGTGACATATGACGTGCATGCTGCATGTCAGTGAGCACAATAGCCTATCACACACGTCAAGATTGTATAGAGTTTTACTCAGTCCATTTTAAATTCTAATTGCAGCATCTGAAATAGGTCAAACCACTTTTGATCAGATATGCGAAAGTTCGGTTCGTTACTATAGCAATACCCGGCCGCATACACTCGCCAAATCAATTGTATAGAGGGCCTCGCATGTCAACTTCGCACAGGGCCTCGCACCCCCCTTGCGACGGCCCTGTATCTGATGATGTTGATATTCGTTGACACTTGAATTCATAGTGGCTCTCTAAAATGAAACTGAACTACGCAACCAAATTAAGTGCAGTGTTATTTACAAACTATTGTTAGTAAATAGCCCCTTGTGCGGTGGCTCTCAACCTTTTTTTTATTTGAAGTCTGACTTTCTGTCTTGTTTCTGTCTTTTCCTAGATTTGTAAACAGATGAGTACTTATATGTTACTGTAGATGCAATGGGACACTCTGTTCCTTTGCAAATGTCTGTAGATAGTGATGTGTGACTATTCTGTCACTTTACTGTATTGAGACAATCAGTATCAATCAATCAGACAATGTGTTGGACAATTTAGACTATTTGGACAAGATCATCTGTGTATAACAGTACATTTATATAGTAAAAAATAAAAAAATATATAATATCATATGATACAAAATTATATGATAATAAAAAAAAAATAGCTGCATTTTTTTAAATACATATTTTAGCTTTTTTTTTAACCACCATAGCTGGACAGATAATGTGGTGGAGCAGTAGACCACCACAGTTGAGTATATTGCACTATATAGAAAGTGCAAAGGAAGCAAATAGGTGATGAGATAAGAAAAGACCACAAGCAAAATTTGAACTTGGGTCCCCCTTCATTGTGAATATCTTTCATAAATAGTTTATTGTGGGTATTTGTTAAACTTATTGTGAAGTGTACAAAAACATTTACTGATTGTTATTGTAAAATTAAAGAAGTTCACACAATTCTGTCACTTGCAGGGTATTTATTTGCATTAGATTGCATTACATACATCACAACATTGGTATGTGTATTAAATTAAATATGTCAAAGAACAATACATTCTACATAAATACAGCTCACATTATCTTCTGAAAATGTAAAATGTAATTTATTTCCTATTCTTCCTTGATATGTTTCTGGATCCAGGAGAGAATGTCCTCGTCAATATGAATGGAAAGAGTTCCGTCTGGATTGATGGGAATAGCGACAGGAAGAGGAATATCCATCCTAGACAGTGTCATCTAGAGAAGCAGGAACAAAACTAATTAGTTGTATTATCTAATTATATCTCTGTGTGAGTCATAATTTGATGGAAAATTATTTCACCTCAGGAATCCTAGCAATGACATTCAAGGATCTCTGATTTGGCAAGGCCGCAGTCAGATCAATCTCTTTTTCACTGTTCGTTGCTCTTTCAAGTCTAAAGCCCGTCTGAAGAGCCGCCATAGGGATGTGCTTAGACAACCTAATTGTGAACGGATGCACAAAGAAGAGCAGGTTAAACAAGTGTCATTTTCTACTCTATACATTTGTCATTCAGTGTTGCTAAACATTACTTTTTGGCGTAGGTGGTGACAATTATTGGCAGCCTCTCCCATTCCAGCTCTAGACGTGCAGCAGGGAATTCGCCCAGGACACCGGCTTCAGCTTTAGCAATGACTGCATACTGTTGGCATTCTTGACCCCAAGCAACCTTGGCCTGAAAAATGACATTTGTGTTCAAAGGATGGTATTGATGTCAATTATTTCACTTGAGAAATTAATTTTGACAATAGTCTTACAGTGACTTTGTGCTTGCTCAGCAGGGCACCATCAGCACAGATCTTCAGGTTGTCATTTTCAGCGATGGAGGAAATGACGAGCTGCACTCTTGCGGTTGGCTTGTCAAAGTAAGCAGCGAGTTGGTAGCCCAGCAGCTTGTGGTCAACTCTCACAGCACGGGCAATGACAGCAAAAACAGGTGGACTAGCATTTCCGAGGAACTTAGCCTGAAACCATAAATCATAATCAATTCAAGTGGATTTTAGTACAAAATTTCACATTTGGATTTTATGACACTAAATGATTCACCTGTTTCTGGATAGTCTCAAAGCTAGAGGCAGCACTTCCACTGCTTACTGCCTTTGAGGCGCCATGGGCTGCCAAGTACTGCAAGTAAAAAACATTATAGACATGATAATTGATGATCTAAATAAACTCTAAAGATTTTAACAAAATTATTTTTTGTATGGTTACCCGATCTTTGTGGAACTTCCTGAAAGGCTCCATGATGGTAGCAGTCTGAAAATCCATATAAAACGACTAAGTGTAAATGAATATTTATGTTCAAACAAACAAATATTGGCTACCTAACCAACACGGCACATTCAACATATCCTCACCTCAGTCACACGAGAGCTGGACATGGAGGAGCTTGAACTGCTGATGATGCGGCTGCTGCTGCTGCTGCTTCTGCTGCTTCTGCTGCTGCTTTCAGAAGAGACGCTTCTATTTTTATCTTCAGTCTCCAGGATTTCCCTCAGTTTCAACAGGAAGGCCTTTCCTTCTGGAGTCTCCTCATCAATGAGGCTGATTTGCTTAAGGAGCCTCTCAGCAGCTCTAGGACCAACTTGGACTTCAAGCTCAAGTCTTTCAACTGCAGGACCTTCAGCTGAATGAATGAATGAATGAATGAATGAATGAATGAATGAATGAATGAATGAATGAATTCATTTATTTTATTTTGAGTAATATATAAAGACCCATATCAAAGGCAATAAAGAAGCATTTTGATTAGTCTGCACGACTAGTTAAATGCATCATACTTTAACATCACAATTCCAACTGTTGCTTGAAAAGGAGTGAGTAGAAGTCAACTTATTTAAACCCATCCCGGTTACAATTAAAAAGGAAAAACCTCAAAACCAAAGAGAAACAAAGGTAGTGCTTCCTTAATTATTGACATTATCCAAAAAATAAATTACAATTTACAGCCAAAAGGACAATTATTAATTTGTCTGAAAATATTTGAGTTCAATCAGTAATCAGTGTAATCTTCTCTGAAATAATACCTCTTGTCAGTGCAGCACGGGCTGAGTGCTGTCCAATAATGTTGAAGAGAGGAGTATTTCTGATGAAAGCAGCATTGTGAGAGTGCACCTCAATGCACCCCTTGATTTCAATGTATGGGACAGCAAGACAGAGAGTCTTGTGAAATGGAGCAGCAGATCTCACAGGAGTCTCATCTGGTATTTCAGAGGACTGAAAAGAATAATTAGATATTATGACATGCCTTGCTATTTTAAAACTTGAACCAAATGAATGCTCTGCATACTAACACATATCCATCATGTGTGTTCAAAATGTACCGAATAAGTCTGGGCGTTTTGCATGGCCACCTCAGGTACTAAAGGCACAATCCTCTCAGCGGTGGGCTCTTCAATGTTTCTGACCACAGCAAAAGTTTCAAAGCTGTAGGAACAAGAAAAAGGTGGGTCATATTTCATTTCAGAAACCTTTTGAATTGTTTATGAATTGATTCAAAATGTTTGCTACACTGGCCTGACTAAGATATCATTACCTCACATCAGCAACGTGTTCAGGGAGCTCAACAGGCAGAGCCTCCACCTTGTAGTTGCCCTTGAGAATGTCTGCTCTTGCAGACACTTTCCCAGGGACAATAGTACGGATCTTTCCTCTTGCCATAACAGCAGCTTGGATGAAGGCAGTGTTCACTCCCATCACAGCAAAGGTCTGGAGAGCAACACTGAAATACGAATAAGGATTGTAATTGTTATTGTTGCGATTGTTTGTAAAACTGTTGTTATGTACATTGTATCTCATCTTCATGAATGTAGCTGCAAAAGTGTACCTTGGTCTAGCTTCAACTTGGAGTTGAACATCAGTCTTCTTGAGCTGCTCAAGTGTCATAGTCTCAATGGCCTCTGGGAGAGGAGGTGTAATGGTGGCCTGAACTAGAATGATGAACAGAACAACATCAAACTTTGAAGTGACACCCTCATATCGAAAGAAAGGAATACAAATTTGAAGAAATAACATACCATTGAGACTTGCAGCAGCTACAGCAGCAGTGTACAAACTGAGCTCCATAGGCACACCAACTGCTGTTGGCAAGATACGACGCACTTCAGATGCAAGCAGGGGTTTGGCATACTGAATGGCAATTCCTTCCTGCAAAGCTTTAAGGGCAGCCTTCAACATTTCACGTGGTTTGGGTCCAGTGACAATCTGGAAATAGAGTTTATGAGAAACTTAATTCTAATTGTGAGAATTATTTGTGAGACAGATCTCAAAAAATATGGTAATGAAAGAGGAGACATAAACTATAACTCAATACCGGTATTGCTTCTTCAATGATGGTCTTGTCAATGTTGAAATAAGCCACTTCTTGTCCAAGTAATTTAACATAGGCTGAAGCCAATGGCTGATTGGTTGGCAAGGCCTTCCAGTTTGTGAGCTTAAGGGGTTAAAACAGAGAAGTAATATACATTTTGTGTGTCATTTAAAATATTTTACGTAAAAAATAAAACAATACACTGGACATGAAAACTTACTGCTCTCAGTGTGCACTTGATCTTTGTGATAGTCATTTACTTGAGGTAAATTACTTAGTAATTTTGAGCTAATTTAACCTGACAGTAATTTTTAGATAATATAAGCAAAGAAAGCTTCAGTGTGTCTACGTCCTGGCGCAGGTTAACAGGAGTTTGGGGTAAAAACATGATTTTAATCTCATAAATTGTTGTGTTTTGATTGTGTGCTAAGCTAACATGCTAGCTTGTCCTAAAATGTACCTGTTACCTGAGCAAATACTTTAGTTTTATGATTTGTTAAAAAATGTAAAACTACTGACATTTTTTTTTTTCAAGAAAGGCATTTGATAGAGTTTCAGAGAAGGTGAGGTGAGAAGTTTATCAAAGAAATGAGGTTTGAATAGAACAGTTTGAATAGAGAGTCGTCAGTGATTACAATGAAGACAAAGGAATTATAATTAGAGTTATAACCAGGCCATAAAGGTGTGAATGTGTGCTGGGGAGACAAACTGAACAGGGCAGTTTGCACCTCAAAACAATAGGGACAATACACTGAATGGAAGTTCAGAAGAGATGGCAACAAACATCAGTTAACATTTTAGAGAAATCTCAAAATAAAATCACCTGACATGATCTTGTAAAACATTTCATAAAATTCAGAGTTTTAGACTTATCATCTTCAGCGGTGCTGCCGTTCCCACCACGCGCTGCGCGTGGGGCACCAAGTGCTCAGGGGGGCAGCACAAGAAAATGCTCTATTTAGCTCTACAAATTCGCGGACACCATTAAGTGCTTGCGCTTAGGGCATCAAAACGGCCAGCGCCGGGACTGATCTTCAGATTTGAAATATAACATGGTCAGACGTGGCTTTGGCTGTAGTTCATTTCTAGATTGCTAAATGTCCACCTTCAATTTTATTTTCATAAAAATATTTCATACAGATACATTTCTAATAACTTTGCACAACTTTGAAGCTTATTATAGCTATTTTTGATTATGAAAATAATTATAATTATATTTGACTTTACAGTAAACTGCCATGTGTCTGCTTTCAAATGAGACCATACTTATGCTTTTAGTGCAAAGGATTCATGAACTTTATCGGTTTTAGTCTGAGTATGCCATGTCTTGGGATTTTTTCAAAAGCGGGGGTGCAGATTAACAGATTAACATAGGCTGAAGCCAATGGCTGTTTGGTTGGCAAGGTCTTCCAATTTGCAAGCTTAAAGGGTTAAAGCAGAGAAGTAATATACATTTTGACTGTCATTTTTATGATATTACGTAAAAGTACAAAATTACACAATTCACTAAACATGAACTTACTGCTCTCAGTGTGCGCTTGATCTTTGTGATACGGTCTACACTTTCATCTGCAGCAGGAGATTGCAGAAGAGCCTCCTGGATTCCTTCAGTTCTCACACCGATCTGTTTGAGAGAATCAACTGAGTGAAGACTGAAAACATTTTAAAACCATGAATTAGATTTTTGTTTTAAAAGTATTGACTGGCCCACCTCAAGAACATCAGCAGCAGCTCCAGCCAGGTAAGCACGTGCTTTGGCTACAACAGCTCTGGGCAGGATGGTGGCGGCATCATTGATCATGTAGGCACTACCGGCAGCTCCAATCATAAGAGGGGCTGCACAGGGACAGAGGAAAGAATAAATGCAATCTTTTATGTCAGGAGAATTTTTAACACATATTAAGAAACACCCAAGATACCATTTTTTTAGCTTTCTTATACAAATTGCAAGACTCACTATGATAGAAGTCCAGCTGAAGGGCTCTGCTGAAACGGAAGCTAAGCCTGTCCAGCTTGCGGCTCATGAGCTTGATGGCAACATTAGCAGCACCCGCACTGAAATGGACAATCAGGTTTACTTCTGGCTTGTTCTCATTTGACGAGATTAAATAAACGACATGAGAAATATATATTTTTTTCTTACACAGATGCCATATCAGGTGCAGTGATTCTGGTTAAGGACTTGATGTGGGAATAGGCAAAGCTTGCAACATGCATGTTAGTCTCAGTCTTTAAAGCACCAGCAAGACTGGAGACAAGGGCCACTGAGGGCTTGGCCTCAAACAACACAATACAAGCAACCATACGCACTTCAGGGTGGAGAGCCCTGTCCAATACAAGCTGCAGAGCCACTGGCTGAACCTGAGGAAGGAAATACGTTTATTTTATTATTGGAAGAATATGTGCAAACAATTGTTTTTACATTCCTACAATGTCTGACACTTACCAGTTTGTGCTCTTTCTTGGCAATGTTCCTTAGGGCCAAGATGGCATCCACCTGGACTCTAAGAGGCAGAGAAGTAGCTGCAGTTCTCAGTCCAGGTAGGAGCTTCATGATGGGTTTAAGACTGGCAGGGTGACCAGCATTGCCCAGAACTTTCAGAGCCAAAGTGATTTGAGGAATGTCATTCTTGGAAATGGCTTCTGCCACAATGTCATGGATGGGCTGAGGAATTTGAGGCACATACAGTTAGACAAATATTAAAGATTAAGTCCCTGACAGAAGTTTTGAAGGGCTTGAGGTGTTTACCCTGAGGAGCTCGGCAGGGCAAGTGGGAACTGCAACACAGTGTTTGGCAATCATGGAACCATATCCAAGCATGACGACTTCACGCAGAGCTGGGATTGTGGCAATTTTCTCATGCATAGCCAAACTCTGTTCAGCAAAATACAGATAATTTCATAATACAGATTCAATTATTAATTTAATTAAGGTAAGAATTAAAGAACAGTATTTTAAGTATAGTAAGATCTACCCACAGCTGTCATCTGGATAGTGTCCAAATCAGCAGTGACCATTTGCAGAGCAACCACAAGAGCTTGAATGAACTCAGGAATGGTAAGTTCACCAGACAGGAACTTCTCCTTGATGAATTTTACAATGACTGGTGTGCCAACAGCAGGAAGAGCATCCAGAAGCCAGCGCCTAACAGATTCATTGTTTAAAATATATTCATAATAAAAAAATGGCCCTTTAACTATATTCCTATTAACTTACTGCTCACAAATTGTACCTGTAAACTGGTTTGTCCTTGAACTGATTCCAGATAGCCTCAATATTCTCCAAGGTGGCAACACGCAGGAGCTGGACGAGCTGAACAAACTTAAGTGGAGCATCATCATGGACCATGGCCACATTGTTTTCAACCAAGTGTTTTAGGACCTCGATAATCTAGAAAGAGTAAAGGCAATGCTCAGTTAACATCATCATAGATCAGGGGTTTTGACTTGGAGATCTTTAAAGATTTTTGGTAATGAATTATACCTGTGCTGGTGCATCACTGATCTTCAGGAGTTGAATGGGGGTCTGAAGAATCTCAGTTGAAAACTCATACTGCAGGGATCCACGGGCCAAGTAATCAGCTTTGATTGGAACAACAGGGGTCTTCTCAATCTCAACAAAAGTCAAGGATTGTCTGAAAGAAATAATTATTTCTGAAGTTTAAACTTAACCTTAAAGATAATGAAAAATCTTAGTAATTTTGTTAATTCATATTTTGAGAGAAATCTCAGAGAGGATCAATCATACTTTGCTTCCATCTGGGCAGCACCATGAATCTCATTGAAGGGTGAAAACTGATACACTTCCTCAACTGTTGCTTCAGCGATCAATACACCGGCAGCAGCTGGTTTCATGATGTAGTTGTAAGATGCAGTCTCAATCAGACTCTTGACCCTCTGTTGAGATAAAGGTCTATGACTATTTGACTCTTGGCATTTTCATTAAATATTTTAGAAAATCTCTCAATTACCTCTGTGCATTCAACACATTTCTCAGTGTATGCCAAGCCGACGTCCTTTATGATTCTCTCCTGGCAGTGGCTCAGATCCTTAGACTTGGTGACAATAATGTGGTTGGCCTTTGGATCCTCACTGATGACATAGTGGGTCCTACACACTCCCTGAGCTCCAGCCTTGAAGGACAAATAAAAAATTTGATTGCAGAGCTCAAAATAGATTTAAAAATATAAAAACATAATAGGATCACTTTTTTCACCTCTTGCAGTTCATAGATGTTCTGGGTCTTCTTGAGGTTGAGCTGAAGGATGTTGAGGATTCCTCTGTGCAGGTTCAGTACAGTAGGGGAGACTCCTGCAGGGGCGAATACCTTTCCAACCACACCATTAGCATACTCAAACTTGATGGGAATCTGAAGCTGAGCAGCCAGAGCTGAGGTGAGCTTAGTGGCAGGAACAAATGGATCCTTGGGCCAAATGCCAGCATACTCGTGGAGTAGAGGATCCATGAGCTGTAAGGGAACATTTTAACTTTAAATGAGGGAATTGTTTCTTTCAACAGCCTGTGCTTGCTCACACATTTTTTCTCTCAGTGTTGAACATCTACAAAGTATACAGTTCTTAATGGTCATTACCTTCATCAGGAAGGTGTTTTCTGTCACGGCACTGAGGTGAACCTTGCTGCTGATTTTTATACCTGCTCTAGCCAGACCTTCTTGAGGAAGACCACCCAAGAGCAGAGCCTCATACTTGTACACATAGGTCTTATCAAGGGCAAACTCAGGAACTGAAAAGTGTACAGTATTTTTTATTTGAGTCAATTCGTATGGTCATTACTTTTAAGCAATAATGCAATCTAAATTAACACTTAAAACTAATTTGCCAAATCATATTACTTACCAAGGTTGATCTGTTGACTCGCTGAAAGAAAAATAAAACATTTTCTGTGAAGTTTTTCCAAAGAGCTAAATAGAGAAATAAGAAAATATATTTTGACTTACCCACAAGGGCTATAGCGAGGGCAAGCACAACAACTCTCATGGTTGATGGTTTGTGAAGAGCTCCTCAGAGAAACAAACCTTTTATAGTAGTTTATTGCTGACCAAGTATTAATTCGTAAATTAATTATTAACAGATTTTTTTAAGAGAGTATCAAAATGTACACAAGACGAGACTTCTGTCAACTTATTTGAACATAAATATCAGTAGAGGTTAGGTTACCCTGGCCTGTCATTATGTCATTCTTCATCCAATGTCCACAGTGAAATCATGCTGATCATTTGTCTTTTTTAATCAAAAAGGTATTTTAATTCTATCATATAAAATAACGCTAAAGCAAAAATCTAATTTATTTAATATTTAGATCTTTCAAGGTAATTTACAGCAAACATATTGAATAGCATTGTACATTTTTATACAAATAATAATTGTGGTTAACAGCCCTGACTGATCTTAGCTATCAGTTTTGGGTTAGGTTACCCTGGCCCTTAATCTAAAAACTTGTTAAAGTCCATATTAGTTTATTCATTTTATTTAAAGTTTTTACAGACGCTAGGACACATTTCTCAATACTTAGGTCACTTTTGCAAAACTCTTCACACAGTGAGCACAAGATAAGTTTATGTGGGCTAAAATGAGGATCAATTATCATTGCGTTGGCACAAAATGCATTCAATGACTACATCTCTCAAATTTCATGAATTCTTTTCTCATAACAAAGCAGAGAGAGCAACCATTGACAACCATAGTATTTTTTTACTATGGTAGTCAATAGTTGCTCAATCTGCTTGGTTACAAATATTCTTCACTCTATCTTCTTTTGTGTTCAGCAGAACAAAGAAACTCATACAGGTTTGGACAACTTGAGGGAGAGTAAATGATGACAAAATTTTCATTTTTGGGTGAACTATCCCTTTAACCTTCCAGGTACACCTGTGCCACCATCTTGATTGATTTTTAACATTCTATAACGTGAAACCACATAAAACGTCTTTTGTGAGGATTCTTGCACCATCATGGACCTGGAAAAAGGTTTTGATGGCGATGTATTTTACTTTTTAAATCGGAGATGAGAGCAATTCTGGCATCGCCGGTGCATCTTTCAGTTCTCTTTGTGAGCAGTGGTGTAATTATAATTAAAATAAATAATTCCGATTTATTTTCCAAACAAACCAAACGCATTGATCTTGATTGGAAAACACGATTTTCGTTGTAAATTTTTCTTTTCTTTTTGCTCATTTTGGCAGATGTTCACATCTCATTAGTTGCACATTTCTATTATGCATTAATTACTATGGTGATCGGCAGGAACTAGTGGCCTCCCCTGGTTGAAGAATTAACATCCTAATCTGATATGGTCCGTATCTGGCCTGCAGGCCGCCAGTTGCCTATCCCTGGATAAGTTAGAATGTCAATTTTATACTCTATATGGATAAAAGCTAATTGGCTTCAAAGATTCCTTTAGTCAGTTTAAGTATTTGTGTGAGGAGAGGGGGATTTAAATATTATTTAACATTTCAATCATATTGCACATATTTTGCAGGTTTCTATCACCGTTGGCCTTTAAATGTGAGGTGCCATGCGCAATGCAGTCTGCCATTGAATAATTTACAGTTTTCCGTTTTTGTTTGCACTAATACTTTTTCTTCATGTGTTTAAAAACAATTACTAGCATTACTGTACACTTGTCTTAAATCCAGTCAAAAGTCAAATCTAACTTCTGTTTGATCTTTTGATTTACAAACACTGTCATGTCAGTCAGGGGTCACAGGACCTTGATGACCCGTCAGTCAGTGTGACACTCATAAATCAGACCACAAGACATGTTTGACACATTGAAACATGTCATTCATGAGTGATTTTTACATAATTTTTTTAATGTTAACAATTAAAAAACATTATTTTTCTTTTCTTTTTTCATGTTAATGTTAATGTAAATGTCAAATATGACACAACAGGCTTTTGGGGAACATTTCTTTGTCCATCTCTAAATCATCATTGATTTGCATATATATATTGCATATATATATTGCATATATATATATATATATGCACTCACCTAAAGGATTATTAGGAACACCATACTAATACTGTGTTTGACCCCCTTTCGCCTTCAAAACTGCCTTAATTCTACGTGGCATTGATTCAACAAGGTGCTGAAAGCATTCTTTAGAAATGTTGGCCCATATTGACAGGATAGCATCTTGCAGTTGATGGAGATTTGTGGGATGCACATCCAGGGCACGAAGCTCCCGTTCCACCACATCCCAAAGATGCTCTATTGGGTTGAGATTTGGTGACTGTGGGGGCCATTTTAGTACAGTGAACTCATTGTCATGTTCAAGAAACCAATTTGAAATGATTCGAGCTTTGTGACATGGTGCATTATCCTGCTGGAAGTAGCCATCAGAGGACGGGTACATGGTGGTCATAAAGGGATGGACATGGTCAGAAACAATGCTCAGGTAGGCCGTGGCATTTAAATTATGCCCAATTGGCACTAAGGGGCCTAAAGCATGCCAAGAAAACATCCCCCACACTATTACACCACCAACACCAGCCTGCACAGTGGTAACAAGGCATGATGGATCCATGTTCTCATTCTGTTTACGTCAAATTCTGACTCTACAATCTGAATGTCTCAATAGAAATCGAGACTCATCAGACCAGGCAACATTTTTCCAGTCTTCAACTGTCCAATTTTGGTGAGCTCGTGCAAATTGTAGCCTCTTTTTCCTATTTGTAGCGGAGATGAGTGGTACCAGGTGGGGTCTTCAGCTGTTGTAGCCCATCCGCCTCAAGGTTGTGCATGCTTTGCTGCATACCTCGGTTGTAACGAGTGGTTATTTCAGTCAAAGTTGCTCTTCTATCAGCTTGAATCAGTCGGCCCATTCTCCTCTGACCTCTAGCATCAACAAGGCATTTTCGCCCACAGGACTGCCACATTCTGGATGTTTTTCCCTTTTCACACCATTCTTTGTAAACCCTAGAAATGGTTGTGCGTGAAAATCACAGTAACTGAGCAGATTGTGAAATACTCAGACCGCCCCGTCTGGCACCAACAACCATGTCACGCTTAAAATTGCTTAAATCACCTTTCTTTCCCATTCTGACATTCAGTTTGGAGTTCAGGAGATTGTCTTGACCAGGGCCACACCCCTAAATGCATTGAAGCAACTGCCATGTGATTGGTTGATTAGATAATTGCATTAATGAGAAATTGAACAGGTGTTCCTAATAATCCTTTAGGTGAGTGTAAATATATATATATATATATGTGTGTGTGTGTGTGTGTGTGTGTGCAATATGATACTCAACAAAAAACATATGCAATATGTATATATATATATATATAATACTACAAAAAAACATGCAATATATATATATATATATATATATATATGTGTGTGTGTGTGTGTGTGTAATGGAGGCCAGCTAGTAGTTGCTGTGCGAGTAAACCTCACTCCTCTGCTCTCAAGAGATGCTCTAGCGACAGACGCTACAGGTTGCAGCCTTTAGCTTCCTTGTTAGAGTGTCCGACTGTCACATGCCTGTCCTGTCTTGTGGAGCACATGTGGTGTGTTGTTGTTTTGGGCTATGTGCTCGTGTCTTTGTCTGATCCCTCCCCCTTATTATCTGATTAGTGTTTTATTTCTCTTTATTTCGTGTGTATATATATATATATATATATATATATATATATATATATATATATATATATATATATATATATATATATATATATATATATATATATATATATATATTAGGGCCGGGACTTTAACGCGTTAATTAAGATTAATTAATTACGGGACTTTAACGCGTTAATTAAGATTAATTACGCAAAAAATAAATAATTTTAACCACACTTATTTTTGCACCGGGGAACGTTTTTCAATGAATGAGTTTCGACGGACCGATTATACTGGAGCACCAACTAGCGTTCTTGACAACAACAAACTACAGTGAACATGAAAGAAGAAGCTGACGAGACCGCTTTGCTTGACCCCATGGATGGGAAATTTTGTTTTAAAAAAACGAAAGGATGGAAGCGTCGACAAGAGCATGGTTGTGTGCAAGCTATGCAATAAAGGAATTTGCGTATCACCGCAGCACATCAAGCCTCAAATATCACCTCAACGCAAAACACATAGGAGTTAGCGTGACCCGACTCTGAGTAAAGTTACAAGAAAATATCTAAATTACAAGTTACATGTAAATATGCTATTGCTACACTTAATGGCAAACATTGCACTGGTCTGCTGGACTGAAATAAATAAACAATATTTTGTTGATTAAGCTTATTTATTCGGTCATTATTCAATGGTATACTAAAAATCCATGTGAAAAAAATTACTTCTCACTGTTCTCAGGTCAAATATTTATATGCAATTAAAATGCGATTAATTTCGATTAATTAATTACAAAGCCTCTAATTAATTAGATTCATTTTTTTAATCGAGTCCCGGCCCTAATATATATATATATATATATATATATATATATATATATATATATATATATATATATATATACACACCTAAAGGATTATTAGGAACACCATACTAATACTGTGTTTGACCCCCTTTCGCCTTCAAAACTGCCTTAATTCTACGTGGCATTGATTCAACAAGATGCTGAAAGCATTCTTTAGAAATGTTGGCCCATATTGACAGGATAGCATCTTGCAGTTGATGGAGATTTGTGGGATGCACATCCAGGGCACGAAGCTCCCGTTCCACCACATCCCAAAGATGCTCTATTGGGTTGAGATCTGGTGACTGTGGGGGCCATTTTAGTACAGTGAACTCATTGTCATGTTCAAGAAACCAATTTGAAATGATTCGAGCTTTGTGACATGGTGCATTATCCTGCTGGAAGTAGCCATCAGAGGATTGGTACATGGTGGTCATAAAGGGATGGACATGGTCAGAAACAATGCTCAGGTAGGCCGTGGCATTTAAACGATGCCCAATTGGCACTAAGGGGCCTAAAGCGTGCCAAGAAAACATCCCCCACACTATTACACCACCACCACCAGCCTGCACAATGGTAACAAGGCATGATGGATCCATGTTCTCATTCTGTTTACGTCAAATTCTGACTCTACAATCTGAATGTCTCAATAGAAATCGAGACTCATCAGACCAGGCAACATTTTCCCAGTCTTCAAATGTCCAATTTTGGTGAGCTTGTGCAAATTGTAGCCTCTTTTTCCTATTTGTAGTGGAGATGAGTGGTACCCGGTGGGGTCTTCTGCTGTTGTAGCCCATCCGCCTCAAGGTTGTGCATGCTTTGCTGCATACCTCGGTTGTAACGAGTGGTTATTTCAGTCAAAGTTGCTCTTCTATCAGCTTGAATCAGTCGGCCCATTCTCCTCTGACCTCTAGCATCAACAAGGCATTTTCGCCCACAGGACTGCCGCATATTGGATGTTTTTCCCTTTTCACACCATTCTTTGTAAACCCTAGAAATGGTTGTGCGTGAAAATCCCAGTAACTGAGCAGATTGTGAAATACTCAGACCGGCCCGTCTGGCACCAACAACCATGCCACGCTTAAAATTGCTTAAATCACCTTTCTTTCCCATTCTGACATTCAGTTTGGAGTTCAGGAGATTGTCTTGACCAGGGCCACACCCCTAAATGCATTGAAGCAACTGCCATGTGATTGGTTGATTAGATAATTGCATTAATGAGAAATTGAACAGGTGTTCCTAATAATCCTTTAGGTGAGTGTATATATATATATATATATATATGTGTGTGTGTGTGTGTGTGTGTGTGTGTGTGTGTGTGTGTGTGCAATATGATACTACAAAAAACATGCAATATATATATATGTGTGTGTGTGTGTGTGATGGAAGCCAGCTAGTAGTTGCTGTGTGAGTAAACCTCACTCCTCTGCTCTCAAGAGATGCTCTAGCGACTGACGCTAGAGGTTGCAGCCTTTAGCTTCCTTGTTAGAGTGTCCGACTGTCACATGCCTGTCCTGTCTTGTGGAGCACATGTGGTGTGTTGTTGTTTTGGGCTATGTGCTCGTGTCTTTGTCTGATCCCGCACCCTTGTTATCTGATTAGTGTTTTATTTCTCCCACCTGTTCCCTCCTGATTTCTTCCCCTTTAAATAGTTCCCTTGTGTTCACAGTCCTGGTCGGTACGTTGTTTTGTCTACGTCTCCCGTTCCCTTCTGGTATGTGTTTTAGTATTTTTGGTTGTGCTTTATTATGTTATGTTTTCCCCCTTGTGGGTTTTTGTTTTTTGTTTATGTTTATTTTGTAATAAATCTATCCTTCCTGCACTTGAGTCCTTACCTCAGTTTTCCTTAGTTTTCACGTGACATAACATACCAACCATTAGAGGACTCAGCAGGAGGGTTTTATTTTGTTTTTTGTCTTGACCATGGAGTTTAGCAGATGGCTACAGGTGATGCGGCAGGTAAACTCGAAGTACATCCGTCAGCAGGGTGCGGATGTAAGAGAGTTTGCCTGCCAATTCCTCATTGAGGTGCATCACCTGTACTTCAATGAGATGGAGAAGGCAGAGGTTTTCAACCATGGTCCCAGTTCCGGCGGTCCCTGTTCTGGTGGTCCCTGTTCTGGTGGTCCCAGTTCCGGTGGTCCCAGTTCCCATTGGTCCCAGTTCCGGTGGTCCCAGTTCCGGTGGATCTTGTTCTGGTGGATCGTGTTCCGGTGGACTTGGTTCCGGTGGACTCGGTCCCGGTGGACCCTGTTCCGTTGGTCCCTGTTCTGGTGGACCCAGTTCCGGTGGTCCCTGCTCTGTCCGCCCCGACCCGGCGCTATGTTCTGTCCGAGCCACCTAGACGCCCTGCTCTGACTGCGCCGCCCAGATGCCCGGCTCTGACCACGCCGCCCAGGCGCCCTGCTCTGACCGCGCCACCCAGACGCCCTGCTCTGACCGCGCCGCCCAGACGCCCTGCTCTGCCCGCGCCGGCCTGGCGTCATGCTCTTCCCGCGCCGGCCTGGCGTCCTGTTCTGCCCGCGCAGCTCTGGCGCCCTGCTCTTCCCGCGCCACCCTGGCGCCCTGAACGCCGCGGGCCGCCCTGGCCGCCTGAACTCCCTGTGCCACCCTGGCCGCCTGAACTCCGCGTGCCGCCCTGGCCGCCTGAACTCCGCGTGCCGCCCTGGCCGCCTGAACTCCGCGTGCCGCCCTGGCCGCCTAAACTTTTTGTTTCCCCCTTCCTTCCCTGGTCTGTTTCCCCCTTCCCTCCCTGGTCTGTCCCTCCCGTCCCGCCCTGGTCTGCCCCTCCCGTCCTGCCCTGGTCGGTCCCTCCAGTTCCGCCCCGCCCTGGTCTGTCCCTCCCGCCCCACCCTGGTCTGTCCCTCCCGTCCCGCCCTGGTCTGTCCTCCCGGTCCCGCCTTGATCTTGTGGAGCATCTGGTAGCCGCTCCTTAAGGAGGGGGTAATGTCACATGCCTGTCCTGTCTTGTGGAGCACATGTGGTGTGTTGTTGCTTTGGACTATGTGCTCGTGTCTTTGTCTGATCCCGCCCCCTTGTTATCTGATTAGTGTTTTATTTCTCCCACCTGTTCCCTCCTGATTTCTTCCCCTTTAAATAGTTCCCTTGTGTTCACAGTCCAGGGCCGGGTTTCCCAATAACGATGTATCTTAGCTCTAAAGAGCGCGTTCTACGAGCGAAGTTACGATCACTCGCAGCAATTCCACGTGCGTGTCCCAAAAATGTACTTAACATGAACGCGCGAGAACGCGCTCTAAGTGCTACTTAAGAGTCGCTGTCCATTTGCGAAGTACTGAAATATAACCTTATATAGAATCGTTTCCACATGCTGGCCAACCAAGAAATGTCCAATACATGGCTGGTTTTCGTGCACGTCAGCAAGTCATTGACAGATTTTTTTGAGTTTATCTCTATTTTTCCCAGTCTTTGAAGTATATTTCCTACATTACTTATTTTATTATTTTTTTCTTTTTGCTGTCATTTAATTCAGATGTGTACTTATATATTTTTTGTTTGTTACCTGCCCTCATAAAAAAAGTGTACAATAAAGTACAATCCAAACCTTATAGTATTACCACAATGCACTTGAATAAAGTTAAAGGTGTAATCTGCCGGTTGTCCTGTAGGTGACATTATAACTCTGCCTTCTTACGATACACTTAGAGCTGTACGATTACTCCAGAGCACTCGTAGATCTACGATCATTTTCAAGTGCTACTTAAGTTACGATGCTTTTGGGAAACAGACCTTAATATTAAGATCACTCATACGATCGTTTTTACGATCAACTTAGGCTTACGATGCTTTTGGGAAACGCAGCCCTGGTCGGTACATTGTTTTGTCTACGTCTCCCGTTCCCCTCTGGTATGTGTTTTAGTATTTTTGGTTGTGCTTTATTATGTTATGTTTTCCCCTTTGTGGGTTTTTGTTTTGTGTTTATGTTTATTTTGTAATAAATCTATCCTTCCTGCACTTGAGTCCTTACCTCAGTTTTCCTTAGTTTTCACGTGACACCGACTCTCATGCCGGTGGACCTGTGTTCGAGTCCCGCTTAGAACAGGGCAGGTTCGAACAGGAGGAGTTACATTGGTGCCGTGACCCGGATGGGAGTGAGGTTTAGGGGGGTGAGTGTAACGGAGGCCAGCTAGTAGTTGCTGTGTGAGTAAACCTCACTCCTCTGATCTCAAGAGACGCTCTAGCAACTGACGCTAGAGGTTGCAGCCTTTAGCCTCCTTGTTAGAGCGTCCGACTCACATGCCGGCGGACCCGGGTTCGAGTCCCACTTGGAGCAAGCGGTTCGAACAGGAGGGGTTACATATATACAGTATATGCATGTGTGTTTTTTGTTGAGTATCATATTTATACTAGGGCCGGGACTCGATTAAAAAAATTAATCTAATTAATTAGAGGCTTTGTAATTAATTAATCGAAATTGATCGCATTTTAACTGCATATAAATATTTGACCTGAGAACAGTGAGAAGTAATGTTTTCACATGGATTTTTAGTATACCATTGAATAATGACTGAATACATAAGCTTAATCAACAAAATATTGTTTATTTATTTCAGTCCAGCAGACCAGAGACTTAGTTACCCTGGTCCTGAAACCAGTCATCTGGTGGAGTGTGGGTTGGGTGTGGGTCCTTGTAACTTTACTCGGAGTCGGACTAACGTCCACGCTAACTCCTATGTGTTTTGCGTTGAGGTGATATTTGAGGCTCGATGTGCTGCGGTGATACGCAAATTCCTTGTTGCATAGCTTCACACAACCATGCTCTTGTCGACGCTTCCATCCTTTCGTTTTTTAAAACAAAATTTCCCATCCACGGGGCCAAGCAAAGCGGTCTCGTCAGCTTCTTCGTTCATGTTCACTGTGGTTGGTTTGTTGTTGTCGGAAGTCAAGAACGCTAGTTGGTGCTCCAGTATAATCGGTCCGTCGAAACTCATTCATTGAAAAACGTCTCAGGTTACAAATGTAACCATTGTTCCCTGAGAACAGGGAACGAGACACTGCGTCAGCTTTTGCTACGCTACGGGGAACGCCTCCAGCGTGACTGGTGCCTGAAATCACAATCAAATCACGTCAATCCTATTGACCGACAACAGCCTATGATGTCATCAAGGTGCGACCAGGAAGTATATAAGGGAGCCTTGCCAACATGACAGTATCTAATCGTCTGAAGGGACTGTTTTCGGCAGGCAGGCCCTGCGGCATGGCAAAGCGACGCAGTGTCTCGTTCCCTGTTCTCAGGGAACAATGGTTACATTTGTAACCTGAGATGTTCCCTTTCGAAAGGGAACTCGCACTGCGTCAGCTTTTGCTACGCTTCGGGGAACGATATACCCACTACGCCATGCCGACGGGAGTGCATGCCCATAGGCAGTGACAACTGTCAAGACAAGCAAATTCTACTGAAATGCCTGAACCACTCCCCTTCTGGTCACATTAGGCTGTCAGTGACAGCGCTCCCTACGGTCATAGCCCAAGCTATCGCCCAAGAAGGAACCTTCACACACATGAGGTCCTTCCCAGGCCCTGCTCGAAGGCCTGGAACCACCCATTCGACCTAGAAGGGGTTCCTTTAAGGGAACGTGGCAAGGGAACTACGAGGGAACCCTATGCCAGTCACTTTTCGGGAGGTTCTCACCGAATGCCACCAGGGAGACCTGACCAGGTGACCCAGTCTGCTATGGGACACGTAATACGGTCAACCCTGTCTGTACAGTACAGAGCCTCTGGTACTCGCCTCCGAAGAGACATCCCGCTAGGGTGCTGCAAGAAAGGCAGTGTCACCGACTAGCCGGACCTCAGAGACGGGATATCCCGGAGAGCAGCGCTCAGCAAAGTGCTTTCAAACCCTTGCTAGCGAGGGGAGTCAAGCCGCTCGATCCTCGGATCTACCAAGCACTTACTTTTAAAGCGTGCTTAGGAGGCCAAAGGCCTTATAGGCTGAACGTATCGGGGGGGCCCCTCGGGACCTACCACCAACGGATCAGCGCCAGGCGGCCGTAAGCTCATAGCAGACCCTCGCTTGAGAGGAGCTCATAAGCCTGCCCGGTAGGTAACCATGCCGTAGGCCAACTATGAAGGTCCCGTCCTGTCGGGACCGCATAGCCGCAGTGACACCTCGTCATGCTAGGGTAAGAACACCGCCTTCAGGTCTTGCAAACGGCCAGAGACCGGCGCCTGATAGCGGGTGGCCACTAGCTGTCAGCATAAAGCCAGTTGTGTGTTCCCGCCTGGGGAACTCGTCCCCCAGGGAGGCCGTGAGGGGCCTCCACCTGGTAACCTGTATAGACCACTTGCGCATCCCATAGCAGCGCTCGTCCTCAGGAAGGCCACCGGGCCTGATACCTGATCGCAGTCGTGCTAGCCCTCGAGGTAGCTGGGAAGACCAGGGACTCGCTCCATCAGGGAGGCCAAGCGGGCCTACCAACTGCAAGGATATCGGGCACTCACAGCCTAGCTGAACGTGCTACTCGTAGCACTTCATGCTCACCACAGCGGCTGGGGACCGGGAGCTCGCTTCAGGGAGGTACCATGCCTACCATCTGACAGCAGAACGTGCCGCTCACGGCACTTCACACTCACCACAGCGGCCGGGGAGCTGGCCTCTGCTCAGTGACTGGACCCCTCCAGAAAACCACGAGACCAGAGCATGCCCTTAGAGGAGGCCACGTGGGCCTACTACTCCAAAGCGAATCCCCTCAGGGAAGCCCGTGCAGCTTCGCCTGATACTTTTTTTTTTGCTACGCTCCGTTACCGAAACTGGGGACCAGGGAACGATTCCAGGGAGGCGCAATGCCGTCCGTAGCGCTTCGCTAACCGTCTCACTCGCTTTCTCAGCGCCTGAGGATCGGGAGCTCGCCCTCAGGGAGGCGACCGTGCCTACCAACTGAAAACAGAACGTGCTACTCGTAGCACTTCACGCTCATTACCACAGCGACCGGGAACCGTGAGCTCGTCGTCAGGGAGGCCATCCGTGCCTACCACCTGATAGCAGAAGGTGCTACTCATAGCACTTCATGCTCACCGCCACAGTGGCTGGGCACCGGGGGTTTGCCTCCAGGGAGGTCACTCAGGGAGGCCGGATGAGGCCTGGTCCATAGGGAGGCCCGGTAGGGCCTACCACCTACTTAGCAGCTCGTACCAGCCGTCGAGGGACTTAATGCCTACGGTGCCCCCTCGGGGGAGACCAGGCGGCGCCTGCTGACCACAGCAGGCTCTCAGGGAGGCCAGACAGGGCCTAACTCCTGAGCGAAGGTAACCCAAACTGGGAGCCTACCCCTCAGGGAGGCCTGGCAGGACTTACCCCCCCGAATAGGGGGTCTGCAGATTCCAAAGATCCTGCCGTGACTTTCTAAGAAGGCTGGCTGCTGCTACCTGGGCTGACGGCAGCTGTCTGCTGCTGACGAAGGCCTGGAAATCCAGTTAACACCTGGGGGCTCATCCCCAGGGCCAAATGACGTGTCACTGCTGACGTCGACACCAGTGGAGAAGAGCCTCCGAGGCCCACTCGTGGGCCACGGTGTCGGGACTTTCCTGCAAGGAGGCCGGTTAACGCCTACTACCTGTCTTGAAGTCCTACTGCCCAGACCGTCCAAGCTGGCCACTCACAGCCAGCTGGCTCCTAAGCCCGCACCTGGGGCTGGCTCCATCCCAGAGGCAGCTAGGGACAACCTGCTTCGCCGTGTCCTAGGGCGCCCAGGACGGCGCAGTCTCTCGGGCAGTGCCTACAAACATGGACCTAATCACATTGCCAACAGCAGTGTACTCAGCGGAAGTGCTTAAACAAAGACCCTCTAAAGCGAGGGGAGTACAACTTACGTCACCTGCATCGGGGCGGCTGCCATACTTTCCATGCAGCGGCCAACCGTAAACGCGAGGGCGTCAGCCATCGGCAATGCTCGGGCCTCAGGGGAGCATCCAACCAGAACCGCATTAACAGAAGGTTTACCCGATGTTCAGCTCGACCCGGACCCTAAAAGGAGGTGAAGCAGAGACATAAAGCAAGGGAACAATATCACAGAAATGTGAAATCCACCGGCCGTACAATCCTCCAGGAAGAGGCCGGGGGCCGCCAGCAGATGGCGGCCACCAAGCTCCGAAAGGCGGAAACTGCGGATAAAGTCTAATCGCCACTGGTGAAAAGACGCTTAGTTCCACCCCACGACCACTGGCGAAGTCGCTGTCTCCTGCACCACCTCGTCTGCATTACTTGTGACCCCAGAACGCAGAAAAGGGGGCGGGCCTTGGCCGGACGACTCTGAAACAGAGGAGGCTGAAACAAGGATGCATAAACAACGCCATGTTCTTATATAAAAAGACAGGCCAGGGGCGAACAACTTCATTAAAAGGGAACGCCCCCATCCTTGACAAAGCCTAGGCCAAGTGGTGCGACATAAGTCCGCACTAGATCTACTCAGGGCCCGGGAAAGAAATATTATCACCTCTAATATACACAATGAGGCCCCAAAAACCCTTTTCCCAAAGCCCCGCAGAGCTGGGCGCAGATCTCACTACAGCTTGTGCGTTAGTGCATACCCGGTCTTCAGCTACTTCCCACTTTTACGCTAGGAAAAACACAGCTCGCCTCTTACACTACAAGCCCTCGGGCAAGAGCGCGATTCAGTTACCCACATAGTGGGGAAAAACATAGCACGGAGAGGCAGCAGACTCTACTAGCAGAAAGTGAGGTATTCACACACAACCACATAATGTTGCAAAGAAGATCGTTCTTAGCTTACTCACGGGGAGCTGCAGGCCCTGCGAAGATCCAGCGGCGATTCAAATTTCCCCAGAAAACCTCTCAGGCGAGCGAAGGTATTGGAGTTCTGAAAAACATAGTTTTGAAAACGTTTCACCCTCAGAGAGGGGGACTCACCAATCGCTCCCAGCGGTGCTTCCAGCCAGCCATAAGGCTAGTATCCGCCCGCCATCCTGAGGGGGGCGCTTTCACCAAACAAACCAGGCGAGCCGGCAGAATCTTACATTTTCTGCTCACCATAGGCCACCGGCCTGATGTAAAAGCGCCCGGGGGAAAAACCAGAGGAAGGGAAAAAAGGCAGCGTTGACCTCCGCGCTCCTCGGGGGGTGGAGTCTGCTGCCTGCACTGGTTCCGGTACCAGCCCCGGCTTCCTTCCTCTTCCTGTCGCGGGTGTCCCGCCTCCCCTGCGCCCCAGTCCTACGCGGCGGGGCGCTCGAGAGGCGACGCTGGCTCGCTATTCCTGTCTCCAGCCCTCAGACTGGGACGGGCCGGGGACACCCGACTGCCTGGGCGCGGTCCCGGACCTCAGCGGAATGCATCCTGAATGCCGCCGAGCGCGCCTTCGCCTCTCCGAAGTTTCCCACCACCGCCTCTACGGAGGTGCCGAAAAGTTCAGATGGCGAAACCGGGGCATCAGGGAGAATTTTTCCTTCTCCCCGATGTCCAAACGGTCTAACCACAGATGTCTCTCCGTGGCCACCCTCGCCGCCATCGGCGCTATCTGTACGGTGGCCCGGAGAGCGAAAAACCGCGGTCCGGCGCGACTCGACTACCGCCTCAGGGGGTCCCTCCCCCCTGATCGAGGTCCCTCAGCAGGTCCACCTGATAAACCTGCAACAAAGCCGCTGCAGCGCGACCCACTGACATGTACGCCCTGCCATTCAGGCGTTTAGACCGGCAGGGTGGGAGCCACAGTGTCGCCGGCCGTCCAGAGGCGAGATAAACATAACCTCTCGTCCACGGGCGGCATCGACACATACCCAGCCAGGCAGTCCCTCGACATCAGCGATATTTAGCTCGCCGATGTCGAGAGATGCGGGGCTGAGTATGGTTTCTTCCATCCCCTGGAGATCTGCTGATGGAGATCTGGAAGGAATGGAAGACTCCCAGGAGTTGGGAGGTCATGGGTGGAGAGAAACCGATCGTCCGAACTGTTTGGACGCTCAGCCTTTCTCCTCACGCGCCGCAAAGGCAGCTGCAGTCTACCCGCAGCGCGTTCCATGACTTCCAGCAACTCCCGTACATGGGACAGGATGGTAAGAAAAGCTTCAGCATTTTTAACTGACACACCCATCCTCTGCTCGAGTGGAAGAGCAGCAGACGAGGAGGAGGAACATAAATCCAGCTCCTTCCTCCGAGGTCCGCCTCTCGCGATCTGGATCGTCCTCAAGAACCATAACTGTCTCCAAGCGACGAGCCAGATCCATCTGGGAAGCGCTTTTGGTATTTAGACGCCGCTCAGCCTCAGCTCGAGCGTGGCCGTTCCCAGATGCTGAAACCTCTCCCCTCGAGAAGAGGTCCCACCGAGAGCGGAGCGTTTCCAGAGGACAACGCTCACAAATACTTTCACAAGAGGTTCGCAAACCTCTCATGCATGCTCTTCTCCCAGACAGTAAACGCAAAGTGTGTGTGTATCCAAAGCGCAAGATACACATTCAAAACACACCTGCAGAAGTGGCGTTCTCAGCACACTTCATTGTTATCCTTCTTGTAGACGTTTCACGTGAAGACAGGCAAAACAGTCCCTGAAGACGAAAAGATACTGTCATGTTGGCAAGGCTCCCTTATATACTTCCTGGTCGCACCTTGATGACATCATAGGCTGTCGTCGGTCAATAGGATTGACGTGATTTGATTGTGATTTCAGGCACCAGTCACGCTGGAGGCGTTCCCCGTAGCGTAGCAAAAGCTGACGCAGTGCGAGTTCCCTTTCGAAAGGGAACGTTCCGCGGTGCAAAAATAAGTGTGTTTAAATTTTTTTTTTTGCGTAATTAATTTTAATTAACGCGTTAAAGTCCCGTAATTAATTAATCTTAATTAACGCGTTAAAGTCCCGGCCCTAATTTATACATCAGGCTTTTACAGGCTTTTATGGCTCATATATGCAATTCATTGAAAATTAATGATAACTGAGAGATGGACAAATAAATGTTCCCCAAAAGCCTGTTGTGTCATATTTGACATTTACACATGAACAAAACGGCTGAACAATCAATCAGAGGACAGAAGGCATGAAGTAGATTGTGTAAAACAGGTTTTTCAGCAAAGTTTTGGTCATAATTTTGTGACACTGTCACACAAGACGCGTGTTTTAACCACTCTATATATTATAATGATTTTATGTATATTAGAGTTTTAAAGGGGTGGTAAAACACATTCTTTCGAAGGCTTGATTGTGCTTGTGGGGGGCACTGTAACATGTGTTCATGCTTTGTTTGAAAAAAATTACATTATTTTTCATATATTTTACCTTTATTCTACACTGCTCTGTCCCTCCTTGTAAAAAAGGTCTGATGGTTTCCGGGTTGTATAAAGCCAGTCCCTCAAAAATACGCAATGGGCTCAGATTGGTTAGCTGGCCCAGTGTGTTGTGATTTGCTAACCTCCTAGTGCACGTTTCTCGGAAACGTCACGCCCCTTACCTTTACCGGTAGCCTCAGGCTACTAGCCTGTGCTTTGGGTAGTACAATGACGTCAATAAAAACATCCCAAATTTGAGCCCGAATCATACCCAGACAATTTTAGTGAAGATGATCGAGCAGAACCTGTTCAGTCCTCAAGAGTAAAGACTGTGGATCTGCTTGTTTGAACATGGATGCTTGAACATTTTGAGTTTACTCGCTTCATTCGCGTGTGACATTCACTGCACAACAGACGCGAATTCGCGTCATAGGAGGGACTTCTACCAGCGGCTCGTCTTGTTGAGAAATGGCTGACATGGGCTGTGTTTACACGTCTTTTTTTGTTAAAATCTACTGTTAAAATCTACTGTGTGACAAAACTTAGTTTTAAGACTTTTTCAGTCGATAATGTAGTTGTTTAAAGCTCAAATCTGTGGTTTATTTATATAAAGAGTGCCTATTTGTACATTTTATCTGGCATTTTCGGAGTTGTGAGCTCCAACAGATCACCGGCGCTTACACTGGCAGTGTTTGTCTCGTGCAGCTGAACCGCGGCTCCTGTATTGCAAATACAGATGGATATTGTCCATTATGTAACATTTCCCGGTCTTCTCCTCTGACCCCTGTCTGTCTCGTGCTTTGATTTCGTAGGCATTGACAACAACACTCCAGCCTACTAACTAGCCTACCACAACAACTATTCCCCGCGGCGATACAAAATGGCCTCGCCCCCCCCCCTTATTTCATATTCTCGGAGGAGGGGTTTATGTAAATATTGGGGCTGGTGATGTCAGCAACCCTGGAGGAATGTCTAGCAGTCCCTAGCAGCCGTTTGCTGTAGTCCTTAGAAATGGATTTCTTTAAAAGCAAATATCTCCCTTTGCTTTAAACTTTGAATGTTGTAACTTTGCAGATGTTGTTTATGCTCAAACAGCAACATTACACACTAGCTAAAGTTAGAAAAGTGAAATCGTGGTTTACCACCCCTTTAATAGGTTTACATGTTGTCTTAGTCATTTTAGTCCATTTTAGTCCAAATATTACTGGCTCTGCCTGTCATGTGATTGATCACCTACACATTGGGACTCGATCATTCGGACTGTTTTAGGGTATGGCCTTGAGGACTCTATGCTTTTAATAGACTGAGGTTTCCTGGTTCCCTTTCGAGGGAACTCTCACTGCGTCGGAACAACACTTTGGGGATACTCCCTAAGCACTAGCGAATCTGAAGTCCGTATAGCAACTAAACCAATCTGATTGGCGTGCGTGATGACGTCATCGTGACGGCGTACCCGGAAGTATAAAGGGGGAGCCGGCGCATTGAAACGGCAGTTATTGCTCTTCAGCATAGCGCTCTCTGTTGAAATTGTGTGTCTATTTACTGTTGTTTGTCACAGTTGCAAAAGTGTGTGAATGATGGAAAAGAATGTGAGAGAGTTTAAGCAGTGTGTGCAGCCGTTTCCCCGCTTCATTTCGGGCTCAGATGCACACCTGCTTTGTGTGCAGTGTCTGGGTGTTGAGCATGCTCGGGCAGCTCTCGAGGCCGGCCAGCTCAGCTTTGTCACAGACCGTGGGGTTCACAGAAGGACTTGTCAGCAGGATCTGGGACTGCTGCAGCACTTTCCCAATCCTTGTCTGACAGTTCTAAAGATCTTCCTCCCTGTGTGGAAGCCCGTGCTGCGGCTTCTTCCCCCGGGGTTGAGGATCTGATGCTTATTCTCTCCGGTTCCGAGGAGCCGGATGAGTTTTGCATCAGGGCGGGTGGAGAAGCAGGAAGTGTTTCATCGCTTCATCCACTCACCCAAGAGGAGCTAATTGAGGTTTTGACTCGTGCGGTGGCCAAATTGAATATCAACTGGCCACAGGAAGTGCCGGAAATTCAGCCACCCAGTAGGCTGGACGACCGGTTTCTTTCTCGCCGGGTCCAAACACCTCGCCGGGGTTTACCTTTCTTCCCGGATCTACACACCGAGGTGTGTAGGTCGTGGAGGAAGCCCTATTCCTCGCGTATTCCTCCAGTATTGGATTATTCCAATGTTCTGGGGGCGCGCGAGGCGGGCTATGGGACGATGCCTCAGGTGGAAGAGGCTCTCACGAGTTATCTTTTGCCCGATTCTGCGTCGTCCCTTAAAACCCCGGAGCTGCCCACCAAACCCTGTCAGGACACCTCATCGTTGGTGGGCAAAGCTTATATGGCGGCTGGGCGGGCTGGTAGTTCCCTGCACACATTATCTGTCTTGCAGGCCTACCAGGCTGACCTCCTGAAAGAGCTCAATGAGGCAGACTTCGGAGGATGTGCTGGAACTACGGAGGGCTGCAGATTTGTCTCTCCACATCACCAGGGAGATGGCCCGTGCTATCGGCCGGGCTATGGCTTCTATGGTGATTGTGGAGAGGCATCTCTGGCTGAATCTGTCGGGGGATGAGGGAGAAGGATAAGTCCTTCCTCCTAGACTCCCCGATTTCGCCTTCTGGTCTATTTGGTGATGCGGTTGAGACCGTTGTCACCAAATACCAGGAGGCGAAGATGCAGTCAGCAGCCTTCCGCCAGTGCCTCCCTCGCCACTCAGAGCCTGGGTCTTGAGTCTTGAGGTTCGCTTTCGGGGGCGAGGCGTACCAATATCGAGTGCTTCCCTTTGGTCTAGCTCTTTCCCCACGCACATTTACAAGGTGCATGGATGCAGCTCTGGCTCCATTGAGACTCCAGGGCATCCGTGTACTGGATTATCTCGATGTTGGGAGCGTTCTGTTGCCGGGAATCCGCTTCAACAGGCGCCTCCCTCACTGGTTGGGGCTCGGAGCAGGGGAGTTTGAGGTTACGCCCTCTATGCAGACTGGTGCATCAAATTCTCCTGTGGACCCTAGGGAAACTGTTGTCCAGCAGGGCAATGTATGTCCCGGGGGTCCAAAATCAGGGAGCAGACATCCTGTCGAGGCAGGGGCTGAGGCCCGGGGAGTAGCGACTGCACCCAGGGGTGGTGGAGGCCATGTACGAGAGGTTCGGCCCAGTGGTTTTGGTGGCGTCTCGAGGGACGTCCCACTGCCCACTGTGGTGTTCCCTCACGTATCCAGCCCCGCTGGGGTTGGATGCCATGGTTCAGAAGTGGCCGAGGCTGCTTCTGTACGCATTTCCCCCGATTGCTCTGCTCCCGGGAGTCCTGGAGAGGGTCCGTCAACAGGGGGTCAGTCTACTTCTGGTAGCACCCCGTTGGCGGACATGAGTTTGGTTCATTGCTCTGCTGGCAGGTCTTCCATGGCAGATTCCTCTGAGGAGGGATCTCCTATCTCAGGCGGGGGGGACAATATTCCTCCCCTGGCTGGAGGTTTGGAACCTTTGGGTCTGGCCCCTGAGGGGGTCAGGTACCTAGAGGCTGGCCTGTCGGCAGAGGTGATAGAGACATTACTCAGTTCCAGGGCTCCGTCTACAAGGAGACTGTACAGCCTCAAGTGGAATGTGTTTTCCACTTGGTGCAGGGAGCGTGAGGTGGACCCAGTTAACTGCCCGGTGGCTTCAGTGCTGGAGTTCCTCCAAGATCGCTTCTCTGCGGGTCTAACCCCGTCCACACTCAAGGTGTACGTGGCTGCCATTGGGGCTTTCCACACTCCTTTGGGTGATGGGCCGTTGGGTAGGCACCAGTTGGTTGTACAATTCCTCTGTGGGGCTCGGATGATGAGACCTGCGGCTCATTCCAGAGTCCCAACCTGGGATCTGGCAGTGGTTCTCGAAGGTCTGGCTGAGGCCCCCTTTGAGCCATTGGAGTCGGCGGAACCAAAGAACCTGACCTTGAAGGTGGCTTTTCTCCTGGTGATTACATCGCTAAAGAGAGTAGGGGACCTCCAGGCCTTGGCGGTAACGCCGACTTGCCTGGAGTTTGCCCCTGGGGGAGTAAAAGCCATCTTACACCCTAGGCCGGGCTATGAGCCTAAAGTTCCATCGAGGGAGGCCAGGTCTTTGGTTCTTCAGGCATTTCATCCTCCGCCTCACGTGACGGCGGAAGAAGGGAGGCTTCACCTGCTCTGCCCAGTTAGGGCTCTCAGAGTATATCTGGAGAAGTCTGCGCAGTGGAGGAGATCTCAACAGCTGTTGGTGTGCTTTGGTTCACCCAAGAAAGGGCTGCCTGCTTCTACTCAGACAATCAGTAACTGGATTGTCCAGGTGATAACCGCGGCTTATCAGGTGCGCAATTTGCCTTCACCTATGGCCGTGAGGGCTCATTCCACCAGAGGCATGGCCTCTTTGGTGGCCCTCCTTTCTGGGGTCCCCATGCAGGATATCTGCGAGGCGGCTGGGTGGGCTACCCCGCACACTTTTATCAGGTTTTATAGCCTGCATCTCCCTACTGCGCCTGGCGCTAGGGTGCTCCAGTCCTAGTTGTGCCCGGTCTCCGGCTTCACACTAGGGCAGGCACTACCCTCGGTGTGGGCTAGTGGGTACTCGTTCCCCAAAGTGTCGTTCCGACGCAGTGAGAGTTCCCTCGAAAGGGAACGGCTCGGGTTACGTCTGTAACCCTTGTTCCCTGAGAAGGGAACGAGCACTGCGTCGCGTCACCACACCTCGGCACGCCTGGAGCGCATGCTTCAGAGCAATAGCTGCCATTTCATTGCGCCGGCTCCCCCTTTATACTTCCGGGTACGCCGTCACGATGACGTCATCACGCACGCCAATCAGATTCGTTTAGTTGCTATACGGACTTCAGATTCGCTAGTGCTTAGGGAGTATCCCCAAAGTGTCGTTCCGACGCAGTGCTCGTTCCCTTCTCAGGGAACAAGGGTTACAGACGTAACCCAAGCCGTTTTACTGTGTTGTTTTAAGACTCTTGTGTACATTGTCAATACACCGTTGGGTTTTCACTTTACTTTGTCGTTTGTCTTATCCTTTTAAACACTCCAATATCTCACACAGTATAATCTGAACCCATTTTAATACAAGTAACTTCTACCAATAAGGCAGAGTGTTACAATTTATAGGCCATACATTTGTGTATTAAACATGATACAGTAGGCTATAATATATGCATTACACTTATTGTTCAACAGATTTTTTTTTACAAAGAATGTTCTGTTTAAGTTATGAGAGAGTAAACGTTTTAAATATGTAGCTAAAATGTTGTAACACACATTGCCAAACAAGCTTTCTTTTTTTTTCAATTAATGTATACCCACGAACGGGCAACGTATCCTGGGGATACAAACATTAAAATAAAAAATAAAGATCATGAAATTGTATTTTGTGTCCTGAAGATGGATGGAAAATAGCAAATTAATTTTCTGATTTCTCTTTATGGTCTTGCCCTTTTTATGGTTAATAAAGACTGCATTTGTATCTTCAGCAAAGTCTCAGAATAGTGTTTATACCAAATAAACATCTGAAGCAGGTGGAAGTACTTCAGCAAAAAAATAAACGTATTGCCAAGATTAATGAAAACTAAAAAGTGCTATTCTTTGCCACATGGTCTGATAAGGCAATGATTTTAGATTCATATTTTAAACAAGTCTACAGGGGGAAAAGCGCAGGGCTGGGGTGCCTCCAGGAGAGTTTTGAAAACCACTGCCCTAGAGGATGCCATGCCTTTAGTAGAGTGGGTCTTCAAGGCCATAGGTGAAGGCAAACTGCGCACCTGATAGGCCGAGGCAATAGCCTGGACAATCCCATTGCTGATTGTCTGCTTGGAAGCAGGAAGACCCTTCTTGAGGTGATGGGCAGACAGAGGCTTCTTGAAGCACTGAAACAATTGAAGCAAGTGTGCCATATTGTTTCGAAGTTTCAAATCAATTGGACACCTGTCTATACGGCAACACCTAGTGGTCATTTGCATGTGTTGATCTGAAATAACCTTGACGATCCATGTAAAAAAATAAAAATAAAAAGTTTTTAACATCTGTCTGACAACTACATGGTCTTGTTTTTTTAACCAGTAGCCTACTCATTGTGAATAACTATAGGTTTTTTTGGGGTCATGAAAAATGATTAATGATTGATAAAAATGATTAATAAAAATAAGTAAAGCCACAATGTGTCACATTTGTTACATAACATTTTTATTCAAAACTTCTTTTTTTACATATATTTTCTCCAGCCTTTGAAAAAATCCTCTCACAAGGGACACTTGTTGCTGGCATGCACAGATAGGGGAGAGCGGGGCACAACCTAATGCTTTTTGACTTTCTCAGTTTGTGTAAATCCACTTGGGGTTCAGAGTATTTATTTTTTCCCACATTAATTGCACACATGTCTAGTACAATTATGTGGTTTTGTTTCATTAATACAGTGTATACTTTTTTTTCTTGATTTACCCCAAAATAATGGAAGTGAAATGTGACAACATGCCCCGTAGGTGGGGTACATTGTAACATGTGAGGGGCACAATGTAACATGACCAAATGACGGCTTAAAATGTTATCTGATATAATCAAAAAAATATGCAAGACAAACTAAAATATTTTGTCAACAAAATACAATTATTAACTTAACTTAAAATAAAATAATGGCATTTTATAATCATTATAAATATTCTAATTTTTGAGTTTGACAACCCACACTTTGCTAAATACACCATACAACTAAACACCATAGTTCAAAACATAATAAAAATTTATAATTTCTGAACATTGACTCTCAGTAATTATTCACCCTTTTCTCATGGTTTCTCAAAAGAATTCATAAAAGTATAGAATTTAATGGCATATTTCTAATAGGGGCTCATTGTAACGCAGTGTTACAACGCACCCCACCTGCACAACTGGGATTTAAATCGCGGATCATGTCTTCTGCTCGCTAGATCAGCATTAAATAACCATCTCAACTATTAAATAACAGATATAAGATTAAAATAATATCGGATTTGTCTTATTTTTAATGAATACAAAAAACAGAGATGAAAACTAAACTTAAGTAAGAAATGTACTTTTGCTATGGTTAAAGGGGCTATATGCAACTTTTTCCCCAAAGTAAACGTAACTATAGCCTTTTTATTTTACCATTTATGACTCAAACATCTCCTGATGAGCATACTGACACCTTGCCCGCTCACAGTGGGTGCACCTATAAGCATGTATCCTATTTTTCATATTTTCTGACGGGTCGTCTTTTCCCGCGCTGTCTGCGGATGTGACGTCAAGCGCGTTCATGTTAAACGTTTCAGATCACTCTGCCACCACCGCTAGTCAGCGAGTAGCCTACACTCGCAAGCAGTGCAATGGATTTAACGAATACACAGAAGAGACCCAGGACAACTCGGACACCAACAGTAACTCCACAGAAGACTAAAAAAGTTAAACCCCTGACAAGTGGCCAAAAAAGGTCGAAGATTGAGAGAGACCGGCGCATTGCAAGGACTAGAGTGAACATCGGCTTCGCATTTGACTTCGCATATATATATACCCATGGGCGTCGGAAGCAAAAAAAATGTGGGTGGGTCCTCATAAAGTACAAATATACTGCTTTGCTTGCTAAATGTATGGTTTTGAAAGACAAAATTACGGAAATCGCCAAATAAGTGAGAATGGCAGTAGTGTAGGGGTAAGACGCACGGCATCTAGTTTTGACACAAATCGACCTCGGTTCGAGTCCGGCTTTTGCCGTACTCAATCTTCTCTCTTTTCCCATCACATATCAGATCGGAAAGGCATTTATTTTCAATAAAAATGAAGAAAATATGAGAAAAGTGGAAATAAAGCATCTAACGTGTTTAATAATAAGTGTTTATCGATTAGGGGTAGGTAAACAGACATGTGCTGAATGTTAGAGACGATAAAAGTGAGTGGGTCCAATATCATTGATAGTAAAAAGTGGGTGGGTCTTGTCCCACCCACATACAATGGTTCCGACGCCCATGTATATACCGGTATATATATAGGCTATATAAACAAAAATAAATATGAATAGTGCATCAGTAATGTAAAGTCTTTTTGGGTGTCTAGAAAAGCGCTATATAAAACTGATGGATTATTTATTATATAGCCATGTAAAGCTACATTATATTGTTTGTTGTTTCTATATCTTAACAAAAAATAAGTGGTAAATGAAGATGTAAAGTGTGATGCATTTTATTTCACATAAGACATGTAGTCAATAAATATTGCTAAATAGTATTATGTATATGTGTCTTTCATACTTGGTGATAGTAAGCTACTTGTGTATAATCAGTCGTCAAGGACAGTGCTCAGATTTGTGTTTTTAATATTCTACGAAAGTTTCGGTCTGTGCGCCCTTCA
Source organism: Romanogobio albipinnatus (assembly GCA_023566225.1). Taxonomy (NCBI): domain Eukaryota; kingdom Metazoa; phylum Chordata; class Actinopteri; order Cypriniformes; family Gobionidae; genus Romanogobio; species Romanogobio albipinnatus. The sequence continues at coordinate 14,671,118 of CM042263.1, forward strand.
TCAGCGTGTATGCCAATGGCGAAATGGGTTTATTTATTTATTTAATGTTTTAATTTTTTGTGTAGTTTGTCAGCTACACGTTTGACGTTTTGATAAGAGAACACTTATCTCAAACATTATATGTATTTGACTGTTCTTACCTCTGTAAACATAATGTTGACCTCCTTGCAGCAGATGACTTGTGAAGTGTGCACGTAGGAGCGCGCGCTACGAGAGCGAGCAGAAATGAAGAGCAGTTCTGTTTTTTGGCCACAGGTGTCAGTCGCGAGTTTAAATTTAATAAAAACGCATATAGCCCCTTTAAATACATGTTCAGTAATATCTTCCAGAGATACACAGTGTGAGTTCCCTTGAAAGGGAACACCAGTTACACTGTAAGTAGCCTAAATATTTGAGCTTTTGTCACTAAACTTACTAACTTAACATTTCCCACTGCGTGAGAACATGATGTGTGGCGTGGGACTGCCATGGCTTGTCGGACGTAACGACAGTAACTAAGAAGGGTGGATCTTTGCGAGGGGTCAATTGGACTACATTGATGAGCTCATGATTTGCATGATAGACTTTGGTCCTTTAGACATATCAATCTAATGATGTTGATATTCGTTGACACTTGAATTCATAGTGGCTCTCTAAAATGAAACTGAACTACGCAACCAAATTAAGTGCAGTGTTATTTACAAACTATTGTTAGTAAATAGCCCCTTGTGCGGTGGCTCTCAACCTTTTTTTTATTTGAAGTCTGACTTTCTGTCTTGTTTCTGTCTTTTCCTAGATTTGTAAACAGATGAGTACTTATATGTTACTGTAGATGCAATGGGGCACTCTATTCCTTTGCAAATGTCTGTAGATAGTGATGTGTGACTATTCTGTCACTTTACTGTATTGAGACAATCAGTATCAATCAATCAGACAATGTGTTGGACAATTTAGACTATTTGGACAAGATCATCTGTGTATAACAGTACATTTATATATAAAAAATAAAAAATATATAATATGATACAAAATTATATGATAATAAAAAAATAGCTGCATTTTTTAAAATGCATTTTTTTAGCTTTTTTTTTTTTACCACCATAGCTGGACAGATAATGTGGTGGAGCAGTAGACCACCACAGTTGAGTATATTGCACTATATAGAAAGTGCAAAGGAAGCAAATAGGTGATGAGATAAGAAAAGACCACAAGCAAAATTTGAACTTGGGTCCCCCTTCATTGTGAATATCTTTCATAAATCGTTTATTGTGGGTATTTGTTAAACTTATTGTGAAGTGTACAAAAACATTTACTGATTGTTATTGTAAAATTAAAGAAGTTCACACAATTCTGTCACTTGCAGGGTATTTATTTGCATTAGATTGCATTACATACATCACAACATTGGTATGTGTATTAAATTAAATATGTCAAAGAACAATACATTCTACATAAATACAGCTCACATTATCTTCTGAAAATGTAAAATGTAATTTATTTCCTATTCTTCCTTGATATGTTTCTGGATCCAGGAGAGAATGTCCTCGTCAATATGAATGGAAAGAGTTCCGTCTGGATTGATGGGAATAGCGACAGGAAGAGGAATATCCATCCTAGACAGTGTCATCTAGAGAAGCAGGAACAAAACTAATTAGTTGTATTATCTAATTATATCTCTGTGTGAGTCATAATTTGATGGAAAATTATTTCACCTCAGGAATCCTAGCAATGACATTCAAGGATCTCTGATTTGGCAAGGCCGCAGTCAGATCAATCTCTTTTTCACTGTTCGTTGCTCTTTCAAGTCTAAAGCCCGTCTGGAGAGCCGCCATAGGGATGTGCTTAGACAACCTAATTGTGAACGGATGCACAAAGAAGAGCAGGTTAAACAAGTGTCATTTTCTACTCTATACATTTGTCATTCAGTGTTGCTAAACATTACTTTTTGGCGTAGGTGGTGACAATTATTGGCAGCCTCTCCCATTCCAGCTCTAGACGTGCAGCAGGGAATTCGCCCAGGACACCGGCTTCAGCTTTAGCAATGACTGCATACTGTTGGCATTCTTGACCCCAAGCAACCTTGGCCTGAAAAATGACATTTGTGTTCAAAGGATGGTATTGATGTCAATTATTTCACTTGAGAAATTAATTTTGACAATAGTCTTACAGTGACTTTGTGCTTGCTCAGCAGGGCACCATCAGCACAGATCTTCAGGTTGTCATTTTCAGCGATGGAGGAAATGACGAGCTGCACTCTTGCGGTTGGCTTGTCAAAGTAAGCAGCGAGTTGGTAGCCCAGCAGCTTGTGGTCAACTCTCACAGCACGGGCAATGACAGCAAAAACAGGTGGACTAGCATTTCCGAGGAACTTAGCCTGAAACCATAAATCATAATCAATTCAAGTGGATTTTAGTACAAAATTTCACATTTGGATTTTATGACACTAAATGATTCACCTGTTTCTGGATAGTCTCAAAGCTAGAGGCAGCACTTCCACTGCTTACTGCCTTTGAGGCGCCATGGGCTGCCAAGTACTGCAAGTAAAAAACATTATAGACATGATAATTGATGATCTAAATAAACTCTAAAGATTTTAACAAAATTATTTTTTGTATGGTTACCCGATCTTTGTGGAACTTCCTGAAAGGCTCCATGATGGTAGCAGTCTGAAAATCCATATAAAACGACTAAGTGTAAATGAATATTTATGTTCAAACAAACAAATATTGGCTACCTAACCAACACGGCACATTCAACATATCCTCACCTCAGTCACACGAGAGCTGGACATGGAGGAGCTTGAACTGCTGATGATGCGGCTGCTGCTGCTGCTGCTTCTGCTGCTTCTGCTGCTGCTTTCAGAAGAGACGCTTCTATTTTTATCTTCAGTCTCCAGGATTTCCCTCAGTTTCAACAGGAAGGCCTTTCCTTCTGGAGTCTCCTCATCAATGAGGCTGATTTGCTTAAGGAGCCTCTCAGCAGCTCTAGGACCAACTTGGACTTCAAGCTCAAGTCTTTCAACTGCAGGACCTTCAGCTGAATGAATGAATGAATTCATTTATTTTATTTTGAGTAATATATAAAGACCCATATCAAAGGCAATAAAGAAGCATTTTGATTAGTCTGCACGACTAGTTAAATGCATCATACTTTAACATCACAATTCCAACTGTTGCTTGAAAAGGAGTGGGTAGAAGTCAACTTATTTAAACCCATCCCGGTTACAATTAAAAAGGAAAAACAACAAAACCAAAGAGAAACAAAGGTAGTGCTTCCTTAATTATTGACATTATCCAAAAAATAAATTACAATTTACAGCCAAAAGGACAATTATTAATTTGTCTGAAAATATTTGAGTTCAATCAGTAATCAGTGTAATCTTCTCTGAAATAATACCTCTTGTCAGTGCAGCACGGGCTGAGTGCTGTCCAATAATGTTGAAGAGAGGAGTATTTCTGATGAAAGCAGCATTGTGAGAGTGCACCTCAATGCACCCCTTGATTTCAATGTATGGGACAGCAAGACAGAGAGTCTTGTGAAATGGAGCAGCAGATCTCACAGGAGTCTCATCTGGTATTTCAGAGGACTGAAAAGAATAATTAGATATTATGACATGCCTTGCTATTTTAAAACTTGAACCACATGAATGCTCTGCATACTAACACATATCCATCATGTGTGTTCAAAATGTACCGAATAAGTCTGGGCGTTTTGCATGGCCACCTCAGGTACTAAAGGCACAATCCTCTCAGCGGTGGGCTCTTCAATGTTTCTGACCACAGCAAAAGTTTCAAAGCTGTAGGAACAAGAAAAAGGTGGGTCATATTTCATTTCAGAAACCTTTTGAATTGTTTATGAATTGATTCAAAATGTTTGCTACACTGGCCTGACTAAGATATCATTACCTCACATCAGCAACGTGTTCAGGGAGCTCAACAGGCAGAGCCTCCACCTTGTAGTTGCCCTTGAGAATGTCTGCTCTTGCAGACACTTTCCCAGGGACAATAGTACGGATCTTTCCTCTTGCCATAACAGCAGCTTGGATGAAGGCAGTGTTCACTCCCATCACAGCAAAGGTCTGGAGAGCAACACTGAAATACGAATAAGGATTGTAATTGTTATTGTTGCGATTGTTTGTAAAACTGTTGTTATGTACATTGTATCTCATCTTCATGAATGTAGCTGCAAAAGTGTACCTTGGTCTAGCTTCAACTTGGAGTTGAACATCAGTCTTCTTGAGCTGCTCAAGAGTCATAGTCTCAATGGCCTCTGGGAGAGGAGGTGTAATGGTGGCCTGAACTAGAAGGATGAACAGAACAACATCAAACTTTGAAGTGACACCCTCATATCGAAAGAAAGGAATACAAATTTGAAGAAATAACATACCATTGAGACTTGCAGCAGCGACAGCAGCAGTGTACAAACTGAGCTCCATAGGCACACCAACTGCTGTTGGCAAGATACGACGCACTTCAGATGCAAGCAGGGGTTTGGCATACTGAATGGCAATTCCTTCCTGCAAAGCTTTAAGGGCAGCCTTCAACATTTCACGTGGTTTGGGTCCAGTGACAATCTGGGAATAGAGTTTATGAGAAACTTAATTCTAATTGTGAGAATTATTTGTGAGAAAGATCTAAAAAAAATATGGTAATGAAAGAGGAGACATAAATTATAACTCAATACCGGTATTGCTTCTTCAATGATGGTCTTGTCAATGTTGAAATAAGCCACTTCTTGTCCAAGTAATTTAACATAGGCTGAAGCCAATGGCTGATTGGTTGGCAAGGCCTTCCAGTTTGTGAGCTTAAGGGGTTAAAACAGAGAAGTAATATACATTTTGTGTGTCATTTAAAATATTTTACGTAAAAAATAAAACAATACACTGGACATGAAAACTTACTGCTCTCAGTGTGCACTTGATCTTTGTGATAGTCATTTACTTGAGGTAAATTACTTAGTAATTTTGAGCTAATTTAACCTGACAGTAATTTTTAGATAATATAAGCAAAGAAAGCTTCAGTGTGTCTACGTCCTGGCGCAGGTTAACAGGAGTTTGGGGTAAAAACATGATTTTAATCTCATAAATTGTTGTGTTTTGATTGTGTGCTAAGCTAACATGCTAGCTTGTCCTAAAATGTACCTGTTACCTGAGCAAATACTTTAGTTTTATGATTTTTTTAAAAATGTAAAACTACTGACTTTTTTTTTCAAGAAAGGCATTTGATAGAGTTTCAGAGAAGGTGAGGTGAGAAGTTTATCAAAGAAATTAGGTTTGAATAGAACAGTTTGAATAGAGAGTCGTCAGTGATTACAATGAAGACAAAGGAATTATAATTAGAGCCATAACCAGGCCATAAAGGTGTGAATGTGTGCTGGGGAGACAAACTGAACAGGGCAGTTTGCACCTCAAAACAATAGGGACAATACACTGAATGGAAGTTCAGAAGAGATGGCAACAAACATCAGTTAACATTTTAGAGAAATCTCAAAATAAAATCACCTGACATGATCTTGTAAAACATTTCATAAAATTCAGAGTTTTAGACTTATCATCTTCAGCAGTGCTGCCGTTCCCACCACGCGCTGCGCGTGGGGCACCAAGTGCTCAGGGGGGCAGCACAAGAAAATGCTCTATTTAGCTCTACAAATTCGCGGACACCATTAAGTGCTTGCGCTTAGGGCATCAAAACGGCCAGCGCCGGGACTGATCTTCAGATTTGAAATATAACATGGTCAGACGTGGCTTTGGCTGTAGTTCATTTCTAGATTGCTAAATGTCCACCTTCAATTTTATTTTCATAAAAATATTTCATACAGATACATTTCTAATAACTTTGCACAACTTTGAAGCTTATTATAGCTATTTTTGATTATGAAAATAATTATAATTATATTTGACTTTACAGTAAACTGCCATGTGTCTGCTTTCAAATGAGACCATACTTATGTGTTTAGTGCAAAGGATTCATGAACTTTATCGGTTTTAGTCTGAGTATGCCATGTCTTGGGATTTTTTCAAAAGCGGGGGTGCAGGTTAACAGATTAACATAGGCTGAAGCCAATGGCTGTTTGGTTGGCAAGGTCTTCCAATTTGCAAGCTTAAAGGGTTAAAGCAAAGAAGTAATATACATTTTGACTGTCATTTTTATAATATTACGTAAAAGTACAAAATTACACAATTCACTAAACATGAACTTACTGCTCTCAGTGTGCGCTTGATCTTTGTGATACGGTCTACACTTTCATCTGCAGCAGGAGATTGCAGAAGAGCCTCCTGGATTCCTTCAGTTCTCACACCGATCTGTTTGAGAGAATCAACTGAGTGAAGACTGAAAACATTTTAAAACCATGAATTAGATTTTTGTTTTAAAAGTATTGACTGGCCCACCTCAAGAACATCAGCAGCAGCTCCAGCCAGGTAAGCACGTGCTTTGGCTACAACAGCTCTGGGCAGTATGGTGGCGGCATCATTGATCATGTAGGCACTACCGGCAGCTCCAATCATAAGAGGGGCTGCACAGGGACAGAGGAAAGAATAAATGCAATCTTTTATGTCAGGAGAATTTTTAACACATATTAAGAAACACCCAAGATACCATTTTTTTAGCTTTCTTATACAAATTGCAAGACTCACTATGATAGAAGTCCAGCTGAAGGGCTCTGCTGAAACGGAAGCTAAGCCTGTCCAGCTTGCGGCTCATGAGCTTGATGGCAACATTAGCAGCACCCGCACTGAAATGGACAATCAGGTTTACTTATGGCTTGTTCTCATTTGACAAGATTAAATAAACGACATGATAAATATATATTTTTTTCTTACACAGATGCCATATCAGGTGCAGTGATTCTGGTTAAGGACTTGATGTGGGAATAGGCAAAGCTTGCAACATGCATGTTAGTCTCAGTCTTTAAAGCACCAGCAAGACTGGAGACAAGGGCCACTGAGGGCTTGGCCTCAAACAACACAATACAAGCAACCATACGCACTTCAGGGTGGAGAGCCCTGTCCAATACAAGCTGCAGAGCCACTGGCTGAACCTGAGGAAGGAAATACGTTTATTTTATTATTGGAAGAATATGTGCAAACAATGTTTTACATTCCTACAATGTCTGACACTTACCAGTTTGTGCTCTTTCTTGGCAATGTTCCTTAGGGCCAAGATGGCATCCACCTGGACTCTAAGAGGCAGAGAAGTAGCTGCAGTTCTCAGTCCAGGTAGGAGCTTCATGATGGGTTTAAGACTGGCAGGGTGACCAGCATTGCCCAGAACTTTCAGAGCCAAAGTGATTTGAGGAATGTCATTCTTGGAAATGGCTTCTGCCACAATGTCATGGATGGGCTGAGGAATTTGAGGCACATACAGTTAGACAAATATTAAAGATTAAGTCCCTGACAGAAGTTTTGAAGGGCTTGAGGTGTTTACCCTGAGGAGCTCGGCAGGGCAAGTGGGAACTGCAACACAGTGTTTGGCAATCATGGAACCATATCCAAGCATGACGACTTCACGCAGAGCTGGGATTGTGGCAATTTTCTCATGCATAGCCAAACTCTGTTCAACAAAATACAGATAATTTCATAATACAGATTCAATTATTAATTTAATTCAGGTAAGAATTAAAGAACAGTATTTTAAGTATAGTAAGATCTACCCACAGCTGTCATCTGGATAGTGTCCAAATCAGCAGTGACCATTTGCAGAGCAACCACAAGAGCCTGAATGAACTCAGGAATGGTAAGTTCACCAGACAGGAACTTCTCCTTGATGAATTTTACAATGACTGGTGTGCCAACAGCAGGAAGAGCATCCAGAAGCCAGCGCCTAACAGATTCATTGTTTAAAATATATTCATAATAAAAAATGGCCCTTTAACTATATTCCTATTAACTTACTGCTCACAAATTGTACCTGTAAACTGGTTTGTCCTTGAACTGATTCCAGATAGCCTCAATATTCTCCAAAGTGGCAACACGCAGGAGCTGGACGAGCTGAACAAACTTAAGTGGAGCATCATCATGAACCATGGCCACATTGTTTTCAACCAAGTGTTTTAGGACCTCAATAATCTAGAAAGAGTAAAGGTAGTGCTCAGTTAACATCATCATAGATCAGGGGATTTGACTTGGAGATATTTAAAGATTTTTGGTAATGAATTATACCTGTGCTGGTGCATCACTGATCTTCAGGAGTTGAATGGGGGTCTGAAGAATCTCAGTTGAAAACTCATACTGCAGGGATCCACGGGCCAAGTAATCAGCTTTGATTGGAACAATGGGTGTCTTCTCTATCTCAACAAAAGTCAAGGATTGTCTGAAAGAAATAATTATTTCTGAAGTTTAAACTTAACCTTAAAGATAATGAAAAATCTTAGTAATTTTGTTAATTCATATTTTGAAAGAAATCTCAGAGAGGATCAATCATACTTTGCTTCCATCTGGGCAGCACCATGAATCTCATTGAAGGGTGAAAACTGATACACTTCCTCAACTGTTGCTTCAGCAATCAATACACCGGCAGCAGCTGGTTTCATGATGTAGTTGTAAGATGCAGTCTCAATCAGACTCTTGACCCTCTGTTGAGATAAAGGTCTATGACTATTTGACTCTTGGCATTTTCATTAAATATTTTAGAAAATCTCTCAATTACCTCTGTGCATTCAACACATTTCTCAGTGTATGCCAAGCCGACGTCCTTTATGATTCTCTCCTGGCAGTGGCTCAGATCCTTAGACTTGGTGACAATAATGTGGTTGGCCTTTGGATCCTCACTGATGACATAGTGGGTCCTACACACTCCCTGAGCTCCAGCCTTGAAGGACAAATAAAAAATTTGATTGCAGAGCTCAAAATAGATTTAAAAATATAAAAACATAATAGGATCACTTTTTTCACCTCTTGCAGTTCATAGATGTTCTGGGTCTTCTTGAGGTTGAGCTGAAGGATGTTGAGGATTCCTCTGTGCAGGTTCAGTACAGTAGGGGAGACTCCTGCAGGGGCGAATACCTTTCCAACCACACCATTAGCATACTCAAACTTGATGGGAATCTGAAGCTGAGCAGCCAGAGCTGAGGTGAGCTTAGTGGCAGGAACAAATGGATCCTTGGGCCAAATGCCAGCATACTCGTGGAGTAGAGGATCCATGAGCTGTAAGGGATCATTTTAACTTTAAATGAGGGAATTGTTTCTTTCAACAGCCTGTGCTTGCTCACACATTTTTTCTCTCAGTGTTGAACATCTACAAAGTATACAGTTCTTAATGGTCATTACCTTCATCAGGAAGGTGTTTTCTGTCACGGCACTGAGGTGAACCTTGCTGCTGATTTTTATACCTGCTCTAGCCAGACCTTCTTGAGGAAGACCACCCAAGAGCAGAGCCTCATACTTGTACACATAGGTCTTATCAAGGGCAAACTCAGGAACTGAAAAGTGTACAGTATTTTTTATTTGAGTCAATTCGTATGGTCATTACTTTTAAGCAATAATGCAATCTAAATTAACACTTAAAACTAATTTGCCAAATCATATTACTTACCAAGGTTGATCTGTTGACTCGCTGAAAGAAAAATAAAACATTTTCTGTGAAGTTTTTCCAAAGAGCTAAATAGAGAAATAAGAAAATATATTTTGACTTACCCACAAGGGCTATAGCGAGGGCAAGCACAACAACTCTCATGGTTGATGGTTTGTGAAGAGCTCCTCAGAGAAACAAACCTTTTATAGTAGTTTATTGCTGACCAAGTATTAATTCGTAAATTAATTATTAACAGATTTTTTTAAGAGAGTATCAAATTGTACACAAGACGAGACTTCTGTCAACTTATTTGAACATAAATATCAGTAGAGGTTAGGTTACCCTGGCCTGTCATTATGTCATTCTTCATCCAATGTCCACAGTGAAATCATGCTGATCATTTGTCTTTTTTAATCAAAAAGGTATTTTAATTCTATCATATAAAATAACGCTAAAGCAACAATCTAATTTATTTCATATTTAGATCTTCCAAGGTAATTTACAGCAAACATATTGAATAGCATTGTACATTTTTATACAAATAATAATTGTGGTTAACAGCCCTGACTGATCTTAGCTATCAGTTTTGGGTTAGGTTACCCTGGCCCTTAATCTAAAAACTTATTAAAGTCCATATTAGTTTATTCATTTTATTTAAAGACTGGTGAAATAACATTACAATTTTTTACAGACGCTAGGACACATTTCTCAATACTAATCACTTTTGCAAAACTCTTCACACAGTGAGCACAACAGAAGTTTATGTGGGCTAAAATGAGGATCAATTATCATTGCTTTGGCACAAAATGCATTCAATGACTACATCTCTCAAATTTCATGAATTCTTTTCTCACAACAAAGCAGAGAGAGCAACCATTGACAACCATAGTATTTTTTTACTATGGTAGTCAATAGTTGCTCAATCTGCTTGGTTACAAATATTCTTCACTCTATCTTCTTTTGTGTTCAGCAGAACAAAGAAACTCATACAGGTTTGGACAACTTGAGGGAGAGTAAATGATGACAAAATTTTCATTTTTGGGTGAACTATCCCTTTAACCTTCCAGGTACACCTGTGCCACCATCTTGATTGATTTTTAACATTCTATAACGTGAAACCTCATAAAACGTCTTTTTGTGAGGATTCTTGCACCATCATGGACCTGGAAAAAGGTTTTGATGGCGATGTATTTTACTTTTTAAATCGGAGATGAGAGCAATTCTGGCATCGCCGGTGCATCTTTCAGTTCTCTTTGTGAGCAGTGGTGTAATTTTAATTAAAATAAATAATTCCGATTTATTTTCCAAACAAACCAAACGCATTGATCTTGATTGGAAAACACGATTTTCGTTGTCAATTTTTCTTTTCTTTTTGCTCATTTTGGCAGATGTTCACATCTCATTAGTTGCACATTTCTATTATGCATTAATTACTATGGTGATCGGCAGGAACTAGCGGCCTCCCCTGGTTGAAGAATTAACATCCTAATCTGATATGGTCCGTATCTGGCCTGCAGGCCGCCAGTTGCCTATCCCTGGATAAGTTAGAATGTCAATTTTATACTCTATATGGATAAAAGCTAATTGGCTTCAAAGATTCCTTTAGTCAGTTTAAGTATTTGTGTGAGGAGAGGGGGATTTAAATATTATTTAACATTTCAATCATATTGCACATATTTTGCAGGTTTCTATCACCGTTGGCTTTTAAATGTGAGGTGCCATGCGCAATGCAGTCTGCCATTGAATAATTTACAGTTTTCCGTTTTTGTTTGCACTAATACTTTTTCTTTATGTGTTTAAAAACAATTACTAGCATTACTGTACACTTGTCTTAAATCCAGTCAAAAGTCAAATCTAACTTCTGTTTGATCTTTTGATTTACAAACACTGTCATGTCAGTCAGGGGTCACAGGACCTTGATGACCCGTCAGTCAGTGTGACACTCATAAATCAGACCACAAGACATGTTTGACACATTGAAACATGTCATTCATGAGTGATTTTTACATAATTTTTTTAATGTTAACAATTAAAAAACATTATTTTTATTATTTTTTTCATGTTAATGTTAATGTAAATGTCAAATATGACACAACAGGCTTTTGGGGAACATTTCTTTGTCCATCTCTAAATCATCATTGATTTGCATATATATATTGCATATATATATATTGCATATATATATATATATATATATATGCACTCACCTAAAGGATTATTAGGAACACCATACTAATACTGTGTTTGACCCCCTTTCGCCTTCAAAACTGCCTTAATTCTACGTGGCATTGATTCAACAAGGTGCTGAAAGCATTCTTTAGAAATGTTGGCCAATATTGATAGGATAGCATCTTATAGTTGATGGAGATTTGTGGGATGCACATCCAGGGCACGAAGCTCCCGTTCCACCACATCCCAAAGATGCTCTATTGGGTTGAGATCTGGTGACTGTGGGGGCCATTTTAGTACAGTGAACTCATTGTCATGTTCAAGAAACCAATTTGAAATGATTCGAGCTTTGTGACATGGTGCATTATCCTGCTGGAAGTAGCCATCAGAGGACGGGTACATGGTGGTCATAAAGGGATGGACATGGTCAGAAACAATGCTCAGATAGGCCGTGGCATTTAAACGATGCCCAATTGGCACTAAGGAGCCTAAAGCGTGCCAAGAAAACATCCCCCACACTATTACACCACCACCACCAGCCTACACAGTGGTAACAAGGCATGATGGATCCATGTTCTCATTCTGTTTACGTCAAATTCTGACTCTACAATCTGAATGTCTCAATATAAATCGAGACTCATCAGACCAGGCAACATTTTCCCAGTCTTCAACTGTCCAATTTTGGTGAGCTCGTGCAAATTGTAGCCTCTTTTTCCTATTTGTAGTGGAGATGAGTGGTACCCGGTGGGGTCTTCTGCTGTTGTAGCCCATCCGCCTCAAGGTTGTGCATGCTTTGCTGCATACCTCGGTTGTAACGAGTGGTTATTTCAGTCAAAGTTGCTCTTCTATCAGCTTGAATCAGTCGGCCCATTCTCCTCTGACCTCTAGCATCAACAAGGCATTTTCGCCCACAGGACTGCCGCATACTGGATGTTTTTCCCTTTTCACAGCATTCTTTGTAAACCCTAGAAATGGTTGTGCGTGAAAATCCCAGTAACTGAGCAGATTGTGAAATACTCAGACCGGCCCGTCTGGCACCAACAACCATGCCACGCTTAAAATTGCTTCAATCACCTTTCTTTCCCATTCTGACATTCAGTTTGGAGTTCAGGAGATTGTCTTGACCAGGGCCACACCCCTAAATGCATTGAAGCAACTGCCATGTGATTGGTTGATTAGATAATTGCATTAATGAGAAATTGAACAGGTGTTCCTAATAATCCTTTAGGTGAGTGTATATATATATATGTGTGTGTGTGTGTGTGTGTGTGTGTGTGTGTGTGTGTGTGTGTGTGTGTGTGTGTGTGTGTGTGTGTGTGTGTGTAATGGAAGCCAGCTAGTAGTTGCTGTGCGAGTAAACCTCACTCCTCTGCTCTCAAGAGATGCTCTAGCGACTGACGCTAGAGGTTGCAGCCTTTAGCTTCCTTGTTAGAGTGTCCGACTGTCACATGCCTGTCCTGTCTTGTGGAGCACATGTGGTGTGTTGTTGTTTTGGGCTATGTGCTGGTGTCTTTGTCTGATCCCGCCCCCTTGTTATCTGATTAGTGTTTTATTTCTCCCACCTGTTCCCTCCTGATTTCTTCCCCTTTAAATAGTTCCCTTGTGTTCACAGTCCTGGTCGGTACGTTGTTTTGTCTACGTCTCCCGTTCCCCTCTGGTATGTGTTTTAGTATTTTTGGTTGTGCTTTATTATGTTATGTTTTCCCCCTTGTGGGTTTTTGTTTTGTGTTTATGTTTATTTTGTAATAAATCTATCCTTCCTGCACTTGAGTCATTACCTCAGTTTTCCTTAGTTTTCATGTGACACCGACTCTCATGCCGGTGGACCCGCGTTCGAGTCCCGCTTAGAGCAGGGCAGGTTCGAACAGGAGGAGTTACATTGGTGCCGTGACCCGGATGGGAGTGAGGTTTAGGGGGGTGAGTGTAACGGAGGCCAGCTAGTAGTTGCTGTGCGAGTAAACCTCACTCCTCTGATCTCAAGAGACACTCTAGCAACTGACGCTAGAGGTTGCAGCCTTTAGCCTCCTTGTTAGAGCATCCGACTCTCATGCCGGCGGACCCGGATTCGAGTCCCACTTGGAGCAAGCGGTTCGAACAGGAGGGGTTACATATATACAGTATATGCATGTGTGTTTTTTGTTGATTATCATGTTTATACATGCTTTTACAGGCTTTTATGGCTCATATATGCAATTCATTTAAAATTAATGATAACTGAGAGATGGACAAATAAATGTTCCCCAAAAGCCTGTTGTGTTATATTTGACATTAACACATGAACAAAACGGCTGAACAATCAATCAGAGGACAGAAGGCATGAAGTAGATTGTGTAAAACAGGTTTTTCAGCAAAGTTTTGGTCATAATTTTGTGACACTGTCACACAAGACGCGTGTTTTAACCACTCTATATATTATAATGATTTTATGTATATTAGAGTTTTAATAGTTTTACATGTTGTCTTAGTCATTTTAGTCCATTTTAGTCCTCTTATCTGTTTTAATGTGTGTATGTCTTTAAATATTACTGGCTCTGCCTGTATGTATCTAACCAGCCTGTGTGTGTGTGTGTGTGTGTGTGTGTGTGTGTGTGTGTGTGTGTGTGTGTGTGTGTGTGTAATGGAGGCCAGCTAGTATTTGCTGTGCGAGTAAATCTCACTCCTCTGCTCTCAAGAGATGCTCTAGCGACTGACGCTAGAGGTTGCAGCCTTTAGCTTCCTTGTTAGAGTGTCCGACTGTCACATGCCTGTCCTGTCTTGTGGAGCACATGTGGTGTGTTGTTGTTTTGGGCTATGTGCTGGTGTCTTTGTCTGATCCCGCCCCCTTGTTATCTGATTAGTGTTTTATTTCTCCCACCTGTTCCCTCCTGATTTCTTCCCCTTTAAATAGTTCCCTTGTGTTCACAGTCCTGGTCGGTACGTTGTTTTGTCTTCGTCTCCCGTTCCCCTCTGGTATGTGTTTTAGTATTTTTGGTTGTGCTTTATTATGTTATGTTTTCCCCCTTGTGGGTTTTTGTTTTGTGTTTATGTTTATTTTGTAATAAATCTATCCTTCCTGCACTTGAGTCCTTACCTCAGTTTTCCATAGTTTTCACGTGACAGAACGTACCGACCATTAGAGGACTCAGCAGGAGGGTTTTATTTAGTTTTTTGTCTTGACCATGGAGTTTAGCAGACGGCTACAGGTGATGCGGCAGGTAAACTCGAAGTACATCTGTCAGCAGGGGGCGGATGTAAGAGAGTTTGCCTGCCAATTCCTCATTGAGGTGCATCACCTGTACCTCAACGAGATGGAGAAGACAGAGGTTTTCAACCATGGTCCCAGTTCCGGTGGTCCCAGTTCCGGTGGTCCCTGTTCCGGTGGTCCCAGTTCCGGTGGATCGTGTTCCGGTGGATCGTGTTCCGGTGGACTCGGTTCCGGTGGACCCTGTTCCGGTGGTCCCTGTTCTGGTGGACCCAGTTCCAGTGGTCCCTGCTCTGTCCGCGCCGACCCAGCGCTATGCTCTGTCCGAGCCACCTAGACGCCCTGCTCTGACTGCGCCGCCCAGATGCCCGGCTCTGACCACGCCGTCCAGACGCCCTGCTCTGCCCGCGCCGGCCTGGCGTCCTGCTCTGCCCGCACCGCCCTGGCGCCCTGAACTCCGCGGGCCGCCCTAGCCGCCTGAACTTCGCGGGATCCCTGGCCGCCTGAACTCTGTGTGCCGCCCTGGCCGCCTGAACTTCCCATGCCGCCCTGGCCGCCTGAACTCCGCATGCTGCCCTGGCCGCCTGAACTCCGCGTGCCACCCTGGCCTCCTGAACTCTGCGTGCCGCCATGGCCGCCTGAACTCCACGTGCCGCCCTGGCCGCCTAAACTTTTTGTTTCCCCCTTCCTTCCCTGGTCTGTTTCCCCCTTCCCTCCCTGGTCTGTCCCTCCAGTCCCACCCTGGTCTGTCCCTCCCGTCCCGCCCTGGTCTGCCCCTTTGTCTACGTCTCCCATTCCCCTCTGGTATGTGTTTTAGTATTTTTGGTTGTGCTTTATTATGTTATGTTTTCCCCCTTGTGGGTTTTTGTTTTGTGTTTATGTTTATTTTGTAATAAATCTATCCTTCCTGCACTTGAGTCCTTACCTCAGTTTTCCTTAGTTTTCATGTGACACCGACTCTCATGTCGGTGGACCCGCGTTCGAGTCCCGCTTAGAGCAGGGCAGGTTCGAACAGGAGGAGTTACATTGGTGCCGTGACCCGGATGGGAGTGAGGTTTAGGGGGGTGAGTGTAACGGAGGCCAGCTAGTAGTTGCTGTGCGAGTAAACCTCACTCCTCTGATCTCAAGAGACACTCTAGCAACTGACGCTAGAGGTTGCAGCCTTTAGCCTCCTTGTTAGAGCGTCCGACTCTCATGCCGGCGGACCCGGATTCGAGTCCCACTTGAAGCAAGCGGTTTGAACAGGAGGGGTTACATATATACAGTATATGCATGTGTGTTTTTTGTTGAGTATCATATTTATACATGCTTTTACAGGCTTTTATGGCTCATATATGCAATTCATTGAAAATGAATGATAACTGAGAGATGGACAAATAAATGTTCCCCAAAAGCCTGTTGTGTCATATTTGACATTTACACATGAACAAAACGGCTGAACAATCAATCAGAGGACAGAAGGCATGAAGTAAATTGTGTAAAACAATTTTTGGTTTTTCAGCAAAGTTTTCGTCATAATTTTGTGACACTGTCACACAAGACGCGTGTTTTAACCACTCTATATATTATAATGATTTTATGTATATTAGAGTTTTAATAGTTTTACATGTTGTCTTAGTCATTTTAGTCCATTTTAGTCCTCTTATCTGTTTTAATGTGTGTATGTCTTTAAATATTACTGGCTCTGCCTGTCATGTGATTGATCACCTACACTTTGGGACTATCAACACATTGGGACTTGATCATTCGGACTGTTTTAGGGTATGGCCTTGAGGACTCTATGCTTTTAACAGACTGAGGTTTCCTGGTTTTACTGTGTTGTTTTAAGTCTCTTGTGTACATTGTCAATACACCGTTGGGTTTTCACTTTACTTTGTCGTTTGTCTTATCCTTTTAAACACTCCAATATCTCACACAGTATAATCTGAACCCATTTTAATACAAGTAACTTCTACCAATAAGGCAGAGTGTTACAATTTATAGGCCATACATTTGTGTATTAAACATGATACAGTAGGTTATAATATATGCATTACACTTATTGTTCAACAGATTCTTTTTTACAAAGAATGTTCTGTTTAAGTTATGAGAGAGTAAACATTTTAAATATGTAGCTAAAATATTGTAACACACATTGCCAAATAAGCTTTCTTTTTTTAAATTAATTTATACCTCCAAACGGGCAACGTATCCTGGGGATAAAAACATTAAAATAAAAAATTAAAATCATGTTTTTTAATAAAATCATGAAATTGTATTTTGTGTCCTGAAAATGGATGGAAAATAGCAAATTAATTTTCTGATTTCTCTTTATGGTCTTGCCCTTTTTATGGTTAATAAAGACTGCATTTGGATCTTCAGCAAAGTCTCAGAATAGTGTTTATACCAAATAAACATCTGAAGCAGGTGGAAGTACTTCAGCAAAAAAATAAACGTATTGCCAAGATTAATGAAAACGGCTCGGGTTACGTCTGTAACCCTTGTTCCCTGAGAAGGGAACGAGCACTGCATCGGAACGACACTTTGGGGATACTCCCTAAGCACTAGCGAATCTGAAGTCCGTATAGCCACTAAACCAATCTGATTGGCGTGCGTGATGACGTCATCGTGACGGCGTACCCGGAAGTATAAAGCGGGAGCCGGCGCACAGAAACGGCAGCTATTGCTCTGAAGCATGCGCTCCAGGCGTGCCGAGGTGTGGTGACGCGACGCAGTGCTCGTTCCCTTCTCAGGGAACAAGGGTTACAGACGTAACCCGAGCCGTTCCCTTTCGAGGGAACGAACACTGCGTCGGAACGACACTTTGGGGAACGAGTACCCACTAGCCCACACCGAGGGTAGCGCCTGCCCTAGTGTGAAACCGGAGACCGAGCACAACTAGGACTTGAGTACCCTAGCGCCAGCACTGTAGGGAGATACTTCTCCACTCCTTTATCTTCCGTGCCCCAGCCGATGAAGGGAGGCGTCTGTTGAAAAGGTTTCCCGGCAACAGGACGCTCCCAACACTGGCCCTTGGGACCTTTACCGAGGGTAGTGCCTGCCCTAGTGTGAAGCCGGAGACCGGGCACAACTAGGACTAGGGAAACCAAGCGCCTTCGGTTATTCCTCTCTACAGCATCCCCGTTTCTGCGTCGATCCCCAAAACCACTAAAGACTGTGGGCCCAGCTCGCTCTGCCCCTCCTCCTGTGAGATTTCTCCGATCACAACGCCAGGGCACACACCCTCCTCTTTCTGCACCAAAAACAACTGATACCAGCTCTCAGTGACGTGTTCTGGGTCCTCGCAACTTCAACAGCAACCTTATCAAATGTTTACAAAACAAGCGGGAACCCATTGTGCCTGTCTCTGTCCCTATTTCTGTTCTGTTACGTGATAGAAAGACTAAGACCTTCTCAGGCCGTATGGCAAACCCATCTAATCTGCGGCCTGTTCCTTGTCAAACTAAGATTGCTGTGGGGGAAAAAATTAAAATTAATACTATTAAGTTAGCACTTTTAAACATCCGTTCCATTAAAAACAAATCATTTCTAGTCAACGACTTAAAAACCACAAACAACCTAGATTTTTTGCTTCTAAATGAAACGTGGCTAGAAGACAGCTGCAGTGCAACAGTCCTCAATGAAACAGCCCCTCCTAACTTTACTTTTATGAGTGTCTGCAGAATGGTTAAGAGAGGGGGAGGTTTAGCTTCTCTTTTTAAAGATGACTATCAATGTAAGCAAGTATCATTTGGTGACTATTTGTCTCTAGAATATCTGGGCATTGTGCTAAAAGGTGCTCCACGCATCCTGCTTATCATTATTTACAGGCCTCCAAAATATTGCCCAGCTTTTATTGATGACTTTACAGAGCTGTTATCAGAAATCTCATCTGAGTATGACTGTTTTGCTATTGCTGGGGATTTTAACATTCACATTGACAATCCCGAATCCAGTACAACAAAAGATCTCATGACTGTTCTTAACACTTTTGATTTGACACAACATGTACACGGACCCACACATGATCGTGGACACACTCTAGATTTACTCATCAGTAAGGGTCTAAACATTTCATCGATAGTTATTAAGGATGTGGCACTGTCTGATCATTTCTGTATTTTCTTTGATATATCAATCTCTCCTGCCATTGAAACTAGATCTGTCTCTGTCAAAAAGAGATGCTTAAATGAGAACACTAGTGTGCTGTTTATGAAGGCTATATCTCTAACACCAAGCATATATGCAGACTCTGTTGATTTTCTCCTTGACTCTTTTAACTCAAAAGTTAAGAGTGTAATTGATGATATTGCTCCTGTGAAAGTCAGAAAAAAGAGTGGCAAACAAAAAGCACCATGGAGAAACTCAACAGCAGTGCAATTAATGAAAAGACAATGCAGGAAAGATGAGCGCATGTGGCGAAAGACAAAACTTGTAGTCCATTACAACATCTATAAAGACAGTCTTCGTGCTTTCAATGTGGAACTAGGCAAAGCTAGACAGACCTTCTTTTCAAATATTATAAACAGAAACATAAACAACACGCGCACTCTTTTTGCTACTGTAGAGAGACTAACAAACCCCCCGAGCCACATTCCCAATGAAATGCTCTCAGACACCAAATGTAGTGAGTTTGCTTTCTTCTTCTCCGAGAAAATCAATAATATCAGAAATGCGATCAGCACATCCTTGAGTTGCTCTGGGGTGAGTCAGATCAGACCACAACCTCAGAAAGTTACTATGACTGATTTCGAAGCAATTGATGGTAAAATTTTAGAAGAAACGGTACAGCACCTAAAAACATCAACCTGCGCCCTTGACACACTCCCCACTTCTTTTTTCAAAAGTGTGTTTAACTGTCTAGAAGCAGATCTCCTAGAAGTGGTAAACGCCTCACTTCTTTCTGGGACTTTTCCAAACTCCCTTAAAACCGCAGTAGTTAAGCCGCCCCTGAAAAAGAGAAATCTGGATAACTCCATACTGAGCAACTACAGAACTCCCCTTCATAGGCAAGATCATTGAAAAAGTTGTTTTCAGTCAGCTGAACAAATTCTTGAACTCAAACGGATACTTTGACAATTTTCAATCTGGTTTCCGACCGCATCACAGCACAGAGACAGCGCTCATAAAGATAATAAATGATATTCGCCTCAATACAGATACAGGCAAAACATCAATTCTGGTGCTACTCAACCTCAGTGCTGCATTCGACACTGTTGACCACAACATACTTCTTGACAGGCTAGAAAATTGGGTTGGGCTTTCCGGAATGGTCCTCAAATGGTTCAGGTCATACTTAGAAGGGAGAGGTTATTATGTGAGTATAGGTGAACATAAGTCTGAGTGGACATCCATGACATGCGGAGTCCCACAAGGGTCAATTCTTGCTCCACTCCTATTCAACCTGTATATGCTCCCACTGAGCCAAATAATGAAAAATAAAATTGCTTACCACAGCTATGCTGACGACACCCAGATCTACTTAGCCCTTTCACCTAATGACTACAGCCCCATTGACTCTCTGTGCAAATGCATTGAAGAAGTTAACAGTTGGATGTGTCAAAACTTTATTCAGTTAAACAAAGACAAAACTGAAATCACTACATTTGGAAACAAAGATGAAATTCTCAAGGTGAACGCATATCTTGAGGCTAAAGGTCTAAAATCAAAAGATCAAGTCAGGAATCTTGGTGTGATTTTGGAGTCAGACCTGAGTTTCAGTCGTCATGTCAAAGCAATAACTAAATCAGCTTACTATCATCTCAAAAATATTGCAAGAATTAGATGCCTTGTTTCCAGGCAAGACTTAGAGAAACTCGTTCATGCTTTTATCACCAGCAGGGTGGACTATTGTAATGGTCTTCTCACCGGCCTTCCCAAAAAGACCATTAGACAGCTGCAGCTCATACAGAACGCTGCTGCCAGGATCCTGAGCAGAACCAGAAAATATGACCATATCACACCAGTCCTCAGGTCTTTACACTGGCTTCCAGTTACATTTAGGATCGATTTTAAAGTACTATTACTTGTATATAAGTCACTCAATGACCAAGGACCTCAATACATTGCAGACATGCTGATTAAATACAAACCCAACAGATCACTCAAATCATCAGGATCAAGTCAATTAGAAATACCAAGGGTTCACTCAAAGCAAGGAGAGTCTGCTTTTAGCTATTATGCCAGCCGCAGCTGGAACCAGCTTCCTGAACAGATCAGATGTGCTCCAACAGTAGCCACTTTCAAATCCAGACTCAAAACACATCTGTTCAGCTGTGCATTTACTGAATGAGCTGTGCTACTGTACGTCCGACTGATTGCACCGTATCTTATGCTTTTACTGTGTTAATTTTACTTTTTATTTTATTAACTTTATTTCTGTTTTAATTATACTTTTTATTTTTTATTTATTTTTTATTTTGTTAAGGCTGCCTGGGTGGAAGAGGTCGAGAGACGGGGGAGCGATAAATCGAAATCCCTCCGTTATTGTGGTTCGAGTCCACATAGTTATCTTCAACAATTAAGTTGAGAAGAAGCGCTTAAACAGTTATTGTGGTTCGAGTCCACATAGTTATCCTCAACAATTAAGTTGAGAAGAAGCGCTTAAACAGTTATTGTGGTTCGAGTCCACATAGTTATCCTCAACAATTAAGTTGAGAAGAAGCGCTTAAACAGTTATTGTGGTTCGAGTCCACATAGTTATCCTCAACAATTAAGTTGAGAAGAAGCGCTTAAACAGTTATTGTGGTTCGAGTCCACATAGTTATCCTCAATTTAGTTGAGAAGAAGTGCTTAGATAGTGCGAGGAAGACCCGTTTAGATCTGCTCTGACGGGTAAAACATCTAGAGAACGCCCTCAAGTTAGGCCAAGAAGATTTGTCTGTAAGGGTACTGTCTAAACGCACAGTTACCTGACAAATATTTTTAAAGTAAACCTGACTCTCCATTTTCTTCCACCCCAGATAGGGGATTTCATCTTTATTTTATATTTTCTTTTAATTCCTATTATAACTGTTATACTATGTATATTTTTAATTTTATTTTATTCACTTATGAATATTTTAACTTCATTTCTGTAAAGCACTTTGAATTGCCCCTGTGTATGAAATGTGCTATACAAATAAACTTGCCTTGCCTTGCCTTGCCTTGCCTTGCCTTGCCTTGCCTTGCCTTGCCCCAGCCAATGAGGGAGACGTCTGTTGAAACGGTTTCCCGGCAACAGGACGCTCCAACACTGACCCTTGGGACCTACTGAGGGTCGTGCCTGCCCTAGTGTGAAGCCGGAGACCGGGCACAACTAGGACTTGGGAAACCCAAGCGCCTTCGGCGCCCCAGCCAATGAGGGAGACGTCTGTTGAAACGGTTTCCCGGCAACAGGACGCTCCCAACACTGACCCCTGGGACAGAAACCAAGGTTTCTTCCATATAACTAGGGAACGAAGGCATATGCGCGTTACCCTGATCATACGAAAGATATTCCCTCTGGGGGAAACCTCTTGGTTTCCAACCACCACTGTCAAGGTCTCACGTGCAGCAGGTCAAAAGGTCTCACCTTGGACGCTGCTGTACTGAGCCCCAGCACTCAAAAGTGTTCCACAGTGAAGGTATCTTACTCCGCCGTCACGTGAGGCGGGGGATGTAATGCCTGAAGAACCAGGGAACTGACCAATCCTAAGTTCCCTGGTTCATCCGACTCCAATGGTCCGAAGGGGGCCTCAGCCAGCCTTCGAGAACCACTGCCAGATCCCAGGTTGGGAGCTCTGGAACGAGCCACAGGCCGCATCCACCGAACCCCACAGGGGAACTGTACAACCAGATGGTGTCTACCCAAGCCCATCACCCAAAGGAGTGTGGAAAGCCTTATGGCAGCCACGGACACCCTGAGTGTGGACGGGGTTGGACCCGCAGAGAAGCGAACTCGGAGGAACTCCAGCACTAAAGCCACCGGCCAGTTAACTGGGTCCACCTCACGCTCCCTGCACCAAGTGGCTCACCACTTGGGGCTGTACAGTCTCCTCAAAGATGGAGCCCCGGAGCCGAGTAAGGTCTCTATCACCTCTGCCGACAGGCCAGTCTCTAGGTACCTGACCCCCTCAGGGGCCAGACCCAAAGACTCCAAATCTCAGGCCGGGGGTGAAATATTAAGCCCCCTGCCTGAGATAAGAGATCCCTCCTCAGAGGGATCTGCCATGGAGGACCTGCCAGCAGCGCTATGATATCCGAGAACCAAACTCGCGTCGGCCAACGGGGTGCTACTAAAAGTAGGCTGACCCCCTGTTGGCGGACCCTCTACAGAACTCCCGGGAGCAGAGCAATCGGGGGAAATGCGTACAGACGCAGCCTCGGCCACGTCTGAACCATGGCATCCAACCCCAGTGGGGCTGGATGCGTGAGGGAAAACCACAGTGGACAGTGGGACGTCTCGCGAGACGCAAACAAGTCCACTTCCACTGGGCCGAACCTCTCACATATGGCCTCCACCACCTCCGGGTGGAGTCGCCACTCCCCGGGCCTCAGCCCCTGCCTCGACAGGATGTCTGCTCCCTGATTTTGTACCCCCGGGACATACATTGCCCTGATGGACAACAGTTTCCCTTGGGACCACAGGAGAATTCGATGCGCCAGTCTACAAAGAGGGCGCGACCTCAAACCCCCCTGATGATTCAGGTACGCTACAACAGACGTATTGTCTGTTCGTACCAGGACATGTTGGCCGCAGAGGTCCGGGAGAAAGCTCCTCAAAGCTTTGTAGACCGCCATCATCTCCAGGCAATTTATGTGCCAGGAGGAATGACGGCCCTCCCACGGGCCCCTCGCAAAGCGGCCCTCCATGACCGCGCCCCAACCAGTGAGGGAGGCGTCTGTTGAAACGGCTCTCCGGCAACAGGACGCTCCCAACACTGGCCCCTGGGACATAAACCAAGGTTTCTTCCATATGACTAGGGAACGAAGGCATCTGCACGTTACCCTGATCATACGGAAAGGATTCCCTCTGGGGGAAAACCCCTTGGTTTTCAGCCACCACTGGAGGGGTCTCATGTGCAGCAGGCCAAAAGGTATAACGTTGGACGCTGCTGCCATGTGCCCCAGCACTCTCTGAAAGTGCTTCACAGTGATGCTGTGGCCTAGCCTTATTCGTGAGACCATCGCCAGTATGGTCTCGACTCGCGCGGGAGACAATTGTGCCCGCATCGTAGTCGAATCCCATACTATCCCTAGGAACATAGTCCTCCGGGATGGCGTCAACACGCTCTTTGCTGTGTTGAGTCTCAGCCCCAATCGCTTTATATGGGCCAGAACGACATCTCGATGCCGAACTGCCATATCGTACGACTGGGCCAATATGAGCCAGTCGTCGATATAATTCAGTACACGGATGCCCTGGAGTCTCAATGGAGCCAGAGCTGCATCCATGCACTTTGTGAATGTGCGTGGGGAAAGAGCTAGACCGAAGGGAAGCACTCGATACTGGTACGCCTCGCCCCCGAAAGCGAACTTCAAGAACTTCCTATGACATGGAAGAATGGAGATATGGAAGTATGCGTCCTTTAGATCTATCGTGACGAACCAGTCCTCGAACTGGATCTGACTCACGATGATAGGAATCGTGAGCATTTTGAACCTGAACCTCCTCAGAGACCGATTCAAATACCTCAGATCAATAATCGGACGCAACCCTCCATCCTTCTTAAGGCCAATTTATACTTCTGCGTCGAGTGTACGCCGTAGTGTACGCCGTAGGCTACGCACGTAGCCGACGCCGTCGTGAGCATTTATACTTCTGCGCTGTTGTCTGCGTCAATGTGCAGTTACACATGCAGACGCTAGTAGGCAGTGTCCTCGGGCATGTTGGTGTAATCAAGAGAACAGCCGAAGAAGAAGCAGCTTCGTGTGGAGAATCTGTACATTCATGTCGGAGTATCAGCAGCAGTGAGAGAGCGGCTTTTCTTGCAGCTTGAGTTGTTGTATCTAAAGCAAATTAAGCATCTCTAGTTGATTAGTAAAGTTAAATAAGGCGATCTGGCGCTGGAATGTGTTTGTGAAATCATGCGGAGCTCGTGGCCGCTGTTTTCAGCAGCGGTGGCTCGAGCAATCGATTGCTGTTGCGGAGACTTCATTCACGAAATATACCCTAATGTGTCCCTGTTCTTGATATACAATTACTGATTAACATCTTTGGTTTTAATGAGAAAATAAATAAACTATACTCAGCGGATCTATGTATTTATTTACTACCATAAAGAATCGCTGGACTGCAAAATATTGTGTTATAGCAGACGTAAGGAACTATCATCCAATTTCTGGACACACACACACACACACACACACACACACACACACACACACTCCTATCGCAGATTTTTTATTTATTTATTGACCTGAGGGAAGGGGTCTGGCAGACCAATCACAGTGCTTGGGGTCTGCGTAGAATTGACGCGTTGTTAAATTTTTGGTGAGGTGCGCGTCAGGGTACGGCGTAGGGTACGGCGTATCCAACGCGTCTATGCGTAGGGTACGCCGTACCCTCTGCGTGCACTCGACGCAGAAGTATAAATTGGCCTTTAGGAACAATAAAGTACCGGCTGTAGAACCCGGACTCCCTCTCCGGCGGAGGAACAAGCTCTATGGCTTCCTTCGCCAGCAAGGATTTTACTTCTAGTTCCATTACCCGAACCCGCTCTGGTACCACCGCGGTCCAGTTCAAACACCTGAAACTTGGAGGAGGATGACCGAACTGCAGTCTGTAACTTTTCTCTACAGTACGCAGGACCCATGTAGAAATATTCGGAAGGCATTTCCATGCGCCGAGATAATCTACTAAGGGAACCAGCCTCTCGAGGCTGGCGTCGGGTGTTACGCGAGCCTCCTTCCCAACCCCTCTGAAGCGGATGACCGGCAGGAAGTAGTTGGGAACGATTCTCTGTGTGCGGATGCGCAAGCTGCCCAGCCGCAGGTCTTTCTAGAGGCGGCTGGAACAGCATGCGTTCGCGGGAAATCGATGTGGCCCAAAGCGTCATAGACGGCGGGATTCCACATCGATTTCCCCAGGGCGCTGCAGAAGAAACAACCTCGGTTGCTCTTCTGCTGGGGGGACCGCCCTTAGAAGCCCAGCTGTAGCTAGGGCTTCTTCCCAGCAGCCTTCCGTGCCTGAAGCACGCTCCTTAGATCACCTCTAGGAGCGGAAGGCTGTTGGTGAGTCTGCTGGAGAGAGCGCCGTCTCCGTTGCCAAGCTCCCGGGGGAGGGGCTCTGGAGGCGACGCTCTCCTTCTGCAGCTGACGGTGGGAGGAGCTGGCTGATGGCTGGGGCTGCCCACTAGGGGTAGCCCTCCCAGGCTCCGAGCGGCGAGGGACGAACTGTCGAAAGGCCGCAGACTGGCTCTTCGCCTCCCGGTGCTTGGCGACCACGGCCTCCTCCGCGTCACCAAACAGGCCAGAAGGCGAAATCGGGGAGTCTAAGAGGAAGGACTTGTCCTTCTCTTTCATCCCCGACAAATTTAGCCATAAATGTCTCTCCACTGTCACCAAGGCAGCCATTGACCGGCCGACAGCACGAGCCGTCTCCTTGGTGACGCGGAGAGACAAGTCCGCAGCCTTCCGGAGCTCCAAAATATCCTCCGGAGAGGGTCCCTCGTCGAGCTCTTTAAGGAGGTCGGCCTGGTAGGCCTGCAGAATGGAAAGGGTGTGCAGGGACCCACCAGCCCGACCAGCCGCCATATATGCCTTGCCCACCAAGGATGAGGTGTCCCGACAGGGCTTGGTGGGCAATACTGGGGCTTTGAGGGACGATGCAGACTCGGGCGAAAGATAGCTCGCGAGAGCCTCCTCCACCCGAGGCATCGACCCATACCCTGCCTCGCGAGCCCCCAGGACATTAGCATAGTCCAAAACAGGGGGATTGGAAACCCGCGAGGAGAAGGGTCTCTTCCACGATCTACACACCTCGGTGTGTAGATCCGGGAAGAAAGGCAAGCCCCGGCGAGGTGTTTGCACCCGGCGAGAGAGGAACCGGTCATCCAGCCTACTGGTTGGCTGGACCTCCGGCGCCTCTTGTGGCCAACTGATATTTAATTTGGCCACCGCACGGGTCAAAACCTCGATCAGCTCCTCCTGGGCGGGTGGATGAAGCACTAATAGGCTTTCTACTTCACCACCCGCCGCGATGCCACCCTCATCTGGTTCCTCAGAACCAGAGAGGATCAGCATCTGATCCTCAACCCCGGGGGAAGAAGCCGCAGCGCGGGATTCCACATGGGGAGGAAGATCATCGGCACTGTCAGAGGAGGATTGGGAAGGTGCCGCAGCAGTCCCAAAACCCTCTGACAAGTCCCGCTGTGAACCCCATGATCTGCGACGCCGCGCTGCCTCAACAGCCGCGGGTCCAGAACCATGCGGTTCACGAGGCTGGCCGCCCTCATCAAAAACGGCCAGCCAAGAACGAAGCAGTCTGAGCGGGAGCAGCTCGCAATGTTGACAGGCGGCTCCCTCGAGAGCCGCCCGAGCATGCTCCACACCCAAACACTGCACACAAAGCAGGTGTGCATCCGAGCCAGAGATGTAACGTGGGCATGGATGCACACACTGCCTGTAGTTCTCACTCATTTCTCTTTCTTTCTTTTTAAATTATTTTCTAAAAAGAACTCTCTCACACACACACTTCTTGGACAGACAACAGTAAATAGACAGACTTGTCACACAGAGCACTATGCTGAAGAGCAATAACTGCCGTTTCAATGCGCCGGTTGCCCTTTATACTTCCGGGTACGCCGTCACGATGACGTCATCACGCACGACAAATCAGATTGGACTAGTTTCTATACGGACTTCAGATTCGCTAGTGCTTAGGGAGTATCCCCCAAGTGTCTAACCAGACGCAGTGAGAGTTCCCTCGAAAGGGAACACCAGTTACACTGTAAGTAGCCTAAATATTTGAGATTTTGGCACTAAACTTACTAACTTAACACGTGAGAACATGATGTGTGGCGTGGGACTGCCATGGCTTGTCGGACGTAACGACAGTAACTAAGGAGGGTGGATCTTTGCGAGGGGTCAATTGGACTACATTGATGAGCTCATTATTTGCATGATAGACTTTGGCTCTTTAGACATATCTGATGATGTTGATATTCGATATTCGTTGATATTCGTTGATATTCATAGTGGCTCTCTAAAATGAAACTGAACTACGCAACCAAATTAAGTGCAGTGTTATTTACAAACTATTGTTAGTAAATAGCCCCTTGTGTGGTGGCTCTCAACCTTTTTTTTATTTGAAGTCTGACTTTCTGTCTTGTTTCTGTCTTTTCCTAGATTTGTAAACAGATTAGTACTTATATGTTACTGTAGATGCAATGGGGCACTCTATTCCTTTGCAAATGTCTGTAGATAGTGATGTGTGACTATTCTGTCACTTTACTGTATTGAGACAATCAGTATCAATCAATCAGACAATGTGTTGGACAATTTAGACTATTTGGACAAGATCATCTGTGTATAACAGTACATTTATATAGTAAAAAATAAAAAATATGATACAAAATTATATGATAATAAAAAAAATAGCTGCATTTTTTTAAATACATATTTTAGCTTTTTTTTACCACCATAGCTGGACAGATAATGTGGTGGAGCAGTAGACCACCACAGTTGAGTATATTGCACTATATAGAAAGTGCAAAGGAAGCAAATCGGTGATGGGATAAGAAAAGACCACAAGCGAAATTTGAACTTGGTCCCCCTTCATTGTGAAGATCTTTAATAAATAGTTTATTGTGGGTATTTGTTAAACTTACTGTGAAGTGTACAAAAACATTTACTGATTGTTATTGTAAAATTAAAGAAGTTCACACAATTCTGTCACTTGCAGGGTATTTATTTGCATTAGATTGCATTACATACATCACAACATTGGTATGTGTATTAAATTAAATATGTCAAAGAACAATACATTCTACATAAATACAGCTCACATTATCTTCTGAAAATGTAAAATGTAATGTATTTCTTATTCTTCCTTGATATGTTTCTGGATCCAGGAGAGAATGTCCTCGTCAATATGAATGGAAAGAGTTCCGTCTGGATTGATGGGAATAGCGACAGGAAGAGGAATATCCATCCTAGACAGTGTCATCTAGAGAAGCAGGAACAAAACTAATTAGTTGTATTATCTAATTATATCTCTGTGTGAGTCATAATTTGATGGAAAATTATTTCACCTCTGGAATCCTAGCAATGACATTCAAGGATCTCTGATTTGGCAAGGCCGCAGTCAGATCAATCTCTTTTTCACTGTTCGTTGCTCTTTCAAGTCTAAAGCCCGTCTGGAGAGCCGCCATAGGGATGTGCTTAGACAACCTAATTGTGAACGGATGCACAAAGAAGAACAGGTTAAACAAGTGTCATTTTCTACTCTATACATTTGTCATTCAGTGTTGCTAAACATTACTTTTTGGCGTAGGTGGTGACAATTATTGGCAGCCTCTCCCATTCCAGCTCTAGACGTGCAGCAGGGAATTCGCCCAGGACACCGGCTTCAGCTTTAGCAATGACTGCATACTGTTGGCATTCTTGACCCCAAGCAACCTTGGCCTGAAAAATGACATTTGTGTTCAAAGGATGGTATTGATGTCAATTATTTCACTTGAGAAATTAATTTTGACAATAGTCTTACAGTGACTTTGTGCTTGCTCAGCAGGGCACCATCAGCACAGATCTTCAGGTTGTCATTTTCAGCGATGGAGGAAACGATGAGCTGCACTCTTGCGGTTGGCTTGTCAAAGTAAGCAGCGAGTTGGTAGCCCAGCAGCTTGTGGTCAACTCTCACAGCACGGGCAATGACAGCAAAAACAGGTGGACTAGCATTTCCAAGGAACTTAGCCTGAAACCATAAATCATAATCAATTCAAGTGGATTTTAGTTCAAAATTTCACATTTGGATTTTATGACACTAAATGATTCACCTGTTTCTGGATAGTCTCAAAGCTAGAGGCAGCACTTCCACTGCTTACTGCCTTTGAGGCGCCATGGGCTGCCAAGTACTGCAAGTAAAAAACATTACAGACATGATAATTGATGATCTAAATAAACTCTAAAGATTTTAACAAAATTATTTTTTGTATGGTTACCCGATCTTTGTGGAACTTCCTGAAAGGCTCCATGATGGTGGCAGTCTGAAAATCCATATAAAACGATTAAGTGTAAATGAATATTTATGACAAATATTGGCTACCTAACCAACACGGCACATTCAACATATCCTCACCTCAGTCACACGAGAGCTGGACATGGAGGAGCTTGAACTGCTGATGATGCGGCTGCTGCTGCTGCTGCTTCTGCTGCTTCTGCTGCTGCTTTCAGAAGAGACGTTTCTATTTTTATCTTCAGTCTCCAGGATTTCCCTCAGTTTCAACAGGAAGGCCTTTCCTTCTGGAGTCTCCTCATCAATAAGGCTGATTTGCTTAAGGAGCCTCTCAGCAGCTCTAGGACCAACTTGGACTTCAAGCTCAAGTCTTTCAACTGCAGGACCTTCAGCTACAGCCAAAAGGACAATTATTATTTTGTCTGAAAATATTTGAGTTTAATCAATGGTAATCTTCCCTGAAATAATACCTCTTGTCAGTGCAGCACGGGCTGAGTGCTGTCCAATAATGTTGAAGAGAGGAGTATTTCTGATGAAAGCAGCATTGTGAGAGTGCACCTCAATGCACCCCTTGATTTCAATGTATGGGACAGCAAGACAGAGAGTCTTGTGAAATGGAGCAGCAGATCTCACAGAAGTCTCATCTGGTATTTCAGAGGACTGAAAAGAATAATTAGATATTATAACAAGCCTTGCTATTTTAAAACTTGAAGCAAATTAATGCTAAGCACACTAACACATATCCATCATGTGTGTTCAACATTTACCAAATAATCAGAAGGTGTCTGGGCATTTTGCATGGCCACCTCAGGTACTAAGGGCACAATCCTCTCAGCGGTGGGCTCTTCAATGTTTCTGACCACAGCAACAGTCTCAAAGCTGTTGTGGGTCACATTTCACTTTCAGAAACCATTTGAATTGTTTATTAATTGATTTAAAATGTTTGCTACACTGGCCTGACTAAGATATCATTACCTCACATCAGCAACGTGTTCAGGGAGCTCAACAGGCAGAGCCTCCACCTTGTAGTTGCCCTTGAGAATGTCTGCTCTTGCAGACACTTTTCCAGGGACAATAGTACGGATCTTTCCTCTTGCCATAACAGCAGCTTGGATGAAGGCAGTGTTCACTCCCATCACAGCAAAGGTCTGGAGAGCAACACTGAAATAAGGATAAGGTTTGTAATTGTAAATGTTATTGTTGAGATTGTTTGTAAAACTGTTGTTGCATACTTTAAATCTCATCTTTATGAATGTAGCTGCAAAAGTGTACCTTGGTCTAGCTTCAGCTTGGAGTTGAACATCAGTCTTCTTGAGCTGCTCAAGAGTCATAGTCTCAATGGCCTCTGGGAGAGGAGGTGTAATGGTGGCCTGAACTAGAAGGATGAACAGAACAACATCAAACATTCGAAGTGACACCTTCATATCCAAGAAAGGATGAAAAATTCTAAGAAAAAACATACCATTGAGACTTGCAGCAGCGACAGCAGCAGTGTACAAACTGAGCTCCATAGGCACACCAACTGCTGTTGGCAAGATACGACGCACTTCAGATGCAAGCAGGGGTTTGGCATACTGAATGGCAATTCCTTCCTGCAAAGCTTTAAGGGCAGCCTTCAACATT
Organism: Romanogobio albipinnatus; assembly: GCA_023566225.1. NCBI lineage: Eukaryota > Metazoa > Chordata > Actinopteri > Cypriniformes > Gobionidae > Romanogobio > Romanogobio albipinnatus. Next base: position 14,702,694 of record CM042263.1, read on the forward strand.
TCACGTGGTTTGGGTCCAGTGACAATCTGGGAATAGAGTTTATGAGAAACTTAATTCTAATTGTGAGAATTATTTGCGAGACAGATCTCAAAAAATATGGTAATGAAAGAGGAGACATAAATTACATGACATTACCGGTATTGCTTCCTCAATGATGGTCTTGTCAATGTTGAAATAAGCCACTTCTTGTCCAAGTAATTTAACATAGGCTGAAGCCAATGGCTGATTGGTTGGCAAGGCCTTCCAGTTTGTGAGCTTAAAGAGTTAAAACAGATAAATAATATACATTTTGTGTGTCGTTTAAAATATTACATAAAAAATAAAACAATACACTGGACATGAAAACGTACTGCTCTCAGTGTGCGCTTGATCTTTGTGATACGGTCTACACTTTCATCTGCAGCAGGAGATTGCAGAAGAGCCTCCTGGATTCCTTCAGTTCTCACACCGATCTGTTTGAGAGAATCAACTGAGTGAAGACTGAAAACATTTTAAAACCATTAATTAGATTTTTTTTTTTTTAAGTATTGGCTGTCCCACCTCAAGAACATCAGCAGCAGCTCCAGCCAGGTAAGCACGTGCTTTAGCTACAACAGCTCTGGGCAGTATGGTGGCGGCATCATTGATCATGTAGGCACTACCAGCAGCTCCAATCATAAGAGGAGCTGCACAGGGACGGAGGTAAGAATACAATTATTGCTATCTGTTATGTCAGGAGAATTTTGAGCAAATTTTGAGAAACACCCAAGACACTATATTTTTAGCCTTCTTATAAAAATGGCAAGACTCACTATGATAGAAGTCCAGCTGAAGGGCTCTGCTGAAACGGAAGCTAAGCCTGTCCAGCTTGCGGCTCATGAGCTTGATGGCAACATTAGCTGCACCCGCACTGAAATGGACAATCAGGTTTACTTCTGGCTTGTGCTCAAATAATGTGATAAATAAAAATTAATGAAAAAAATATTTTGTTTTTCTTACACAGATGCCATATCAGGAGCAGTAACTCTGGTCAAGGACTTTATGTGGGAATAAGCAAAGCTTGCAACATGCATGTTAGTCTCAGTCTTCAAAGCACCAGCAAGACTGGAGATAAGGGCCACTGAGGGTTTGGTCTCAAACAACACAATACAAGCAACCATACGCACTTCAGGGTGGAGAGTCCTGTCCAATACAAGCTGCAGAGCCACTGGCTGAACCTAAGGAAACAAGATTAGTATAATATTGGAAGAAAATATGCATAATCATCTTTTACAGTACATTCCTACAATGTCTGACACTTACTAGTTTGGGCTCTTTCTTGGCAATGTTTCTCAGGGCCAAGATGGCATCAACCTGGACTCTAAGAGGCAGAGAAGTAGCTGCAGTTCTCAGTCCAGGTAGGAGCTTCATGATGGGTTTAAGACTAGCAGGGTGCCCAGCATTGCCCAGAACTTTCAGAGCCAAAGTGATTTGAGGAATGTCATTCTTGGAAATGGCTTCTGCCACAATGTCATGGATGGGCTGAGGAGTTTGAGATATGTACAGTTAGACAAATATTAAAGATTAAGTCCCTGACAGAAGTTTTGAAGGGCTTGAGGTGTTTACCCTGAGGAGCTCGGCAGGGCAAGTGGGAACTGCAACACAGTGTTTGGCAATCATGGAACCATATCCAAGCATGACGACTTCACGAAGAGCTGGGATTGTGGAAATTTTCTCATGCATAGCCAAACTCTGTTCAGCAAAATACAGATATAGATTTCATAATACAGATAAAATTATTAATTTAATTTAGGTAATAATTAAAGAACAGCACTTTGAGTATAGTAATATGTACCCACAGCTGTCATCTGGATGGTGTCCAAATCAGCAGTGACCATTTGCAGAGCAACCACAAGAGCCTGAATGAACTCAGGAATGGTAAATTCACCGGCCAGGAACTTCTCCTTGATGAATTTTACAATGACTGGTGTGCCAACAGCAGGAAGAGCATCCAGAAGCCAGCGCCTAACAGATTCATTGGTTAAAATATATATTTTTAAAAAGTTTCCCTTTAACTATATTCCGATTAGCTTATTGGTCACAAATTGTACCTGTAAACTGGTTTGTCTTTGAACTGAGCCCAGATAGCCTCAATATTCTCCAAGGTGGCAACACGCAGGAGCTGGACGAGCTGAATAAACTTAAGTGGAGCATCATCATGGACCATGGCCACATTGTTTGCAACCAAGTGCTTTAGGACCTCGATTATCTAGAGAGAGTAAGGGCAACACTCAGATGACATCTTAATAGATCAAAGGCTTTGACTTGGAGACTGTTAAAAATTTGAAGTAATGAATTATACCTGTGCTGGTGCATCACTGATCTTCAGGAGTTGAATGGGGGTCTGAAGAATCTCAGTTGAAAACTCATACTGCAGGGATCCACGGGCCAAGTAATCAGCTTTGATTGGAACAATGGGTGTCTTCTCTATCTCAACAAAAGCCAAGGTTTGTCTGAAAGTAATAGTAATATTAATAATATTGTTAGTTCATATTTTAAAGGGTAACTTCAGTGATTTAGCATTAGGCTTTGTATCAGTAGAAACCCGGTAGTATATTTGAATTATCATACTTTCCCCCCTCATATCCCCCTGAGACGAGAGAATTATGCATTTTATTTCTGGAAAAAATCCTCCGATGACGCAAATATCGTCATTTTGTGTCATCGGAGGATTTTTTGGCCAGAGGCTAAAGACTACAGCCACTAGATGGAGCTGTTCCACATGTTATCAAACCGCCCATTGGGGAGAGATCTCACGCACAGAATGTAAGACACAGACGGCCGCCCGGACAATCATCACGGATATTCAGCGCGGTGCTGAGTAAAGTGAGTGTTTCAACTTTTCAATGAATTCCTGTGATACTTTAGCTTCCATATGCGATCTGAAAACGTGCCAGACTGGCGCTTAACGTTACCTCAGCTCTTCGTGATGAATGAAATCTGATCCTGCTTCGTCTTTGCCATGACTTTCGTTTGGCTCACTCACACTTTATTGAAAAGACACGTTCAGTTTTTAATTGTAGTGTTTATTCTCTAACTGAACTAAATGATTGTATTACTATGAAGATCAAAACGACCGTGTACGGAGTGACCTCTTAGGGCAGCGAAGCAAGTGCATTCTGGGACAAAAATCCAAAAATCAAAAATCCACATGAGACAAAAATACATTTTCTGTCTTTTCTCAGTCTAGAAGGTACCAAATTCAAAAATAATTTCACATTTCTACTGAATAAATTACCCATTTTAAATACAAAGCTTAATGTTAAATCACTGAAGTAACCCTTTAAGAGAAATCTCACAGAGGATCACTCATACTTTGCTTCCATCTGGGCAGCACCATGAATCTCATTGAAGGGTGAAAACTGATACACTTCCTCAACTGTTGCTTCAGCGATCAATACACCTGCAGCAGCTGGTTTCATGATGTAGTTGTAAGATGCAGTTTCAATCAGACTCTTGACCCTCTGTTGAGAGAAAAGTCTATGACTCTTGTCATTTTCATGATAAGGCCCATTTGACTCTTTGCATTTTCATTATATTGAAAATATCTACATTCTTCCCAGTCTTCTTCATTACCTCTGTGCATTCAGCACACTTCTCAGTGTATGCCAAGCCGATGTCCTTTACGATTCTCTCCTGGCAGTGGCTCAGATCCTTAGACTTGGTGACAATAATGTGGTTGGCCTTTGGATCCTCACTGATGACATAGTGGGTCCTACACACTCCCTGAGCTCCAGCCTTGATGGACAAATAAAAAATTAGATCACAGAACTCAATATAGATAAAAAACGTACTAGGATTCACAAGTTCACCTCTTGCAGTTCATAGATGTTCTGGGTCTTCTTGAGGTTGAGCTGAAGAATGTTGAGGATTCCTCTGTGCAGGTTCAGTACAGTAGGGGAGACTCCTGCAGGGGCGAATACCTTTCCAACCACACCATTAGCATACTCAAACTTGATGGGAATCTGAAGCTGAGCAGCCAGAGCTGAGGTGAGCTTAGTGGCAGGAACAAATGGATCCTTGGGCCAAATGCCAGCATACTCGTGGAGTAGAGGATCCATGAGCTGTAAGGGAACATTTTAACTTTAAATGAGGGAATTGTTGCTTACAACAGCATGTGCTTGCTCACACATTTTTTCTCTCAGCGTTGAACATCTACAATGTATACAGTTCTTAATGTCATTACCTTCATCAGGAAGGTGTTTTCTGTCACGGCACTGAGTTGAACCTTGCTGCTGACTTTTATACCTGCTCTGGCCAGACCTTCTTGAGGAAGACCACCCAAAAGCAGAGCCTCATACTTGTACACATAGGTCTTATCAAGGGCAAACTCAGGAACTGAAAATGGTAGAGTATTTATTTGGTTGAGTTCAAGCAAATATGCAATATTTGTAATTTACCAATTTATAAATTATCAAATTATAATCAAGTTACTTACCAAGGTTGATCTGTTGACTTGCTGAAAGAAACAAATGAGACAATACACTTTGAAAATCACTTAATTTAACACATTTTGTTAAATTTACTTTCTTAAAGGGTTAGTTCACCCAAAAATGAAAATTCTGTCAGTAATTACTCACCCTCATGTTGTTCCAACCATGTAAGACCTTCGTTCATCTTCGGAACATAATTTAGTATATTTTTGATGAAATCTGAGAGCTGTCTCACTCCTCCATAGGCTTTCAGAGGGACTGAAACTTGATGGCCCAGAATAGTAAGTAAAAACGTCATTTAAGGAGTCCAAATGACTACAGTGGCTCTGTATTAAGTCTATCATGCGACGAAAATACTTTTTGAGCGGAAAAACAACAAAAATAACGACTTTATCCCACTATTTATCCCACTATATACTCTGTGACGAGAGTTCGCGGGAGTGCCACGACGCATGCGCGAGAACTCGCGCATGCGTCGTGGCACTCCCGCGAACTCTCGTCAGAGGCTCAAATTGAACAATAATAGTGGGATAAAGTCGTTATTTTTGTTGTTTTTCCGCTCAAAAAGTATTTTCGTCGCATGATAGACTTAATACAGAGCCACTGTAGTCATTTGGACTCCTTAAATGACGTTTTTACTTACTATTCTGGGCCATCAAGTTTCAGTCCCTCTGAAAGCCTATGGAGGAGTGAGACAGCTCTCAGATTTCATCAAAAATATACTAAATTATGTTCCGAAGATGAACGAAGGTCTTACATGGTTGGAACAACATGAGGGTGAGTAATTACTGACAGAATTTTCATTTTTGGGTGAACTAACCCTTTAAAGAGACATCTTTTAAAAAAGAGAAACAGGAACTTCTTAAGTTCAAAACATAAAACTTACCCACAAGGGCTACAGTCAGGGCAAGCACAGCAGCTCTCATGGCTGATGGTTTGTGAAGAGCTCCTCAGAGAAACAGACCTTTTATATTATTTTCTTGCTGACCAAGTATTAATTTTTAAACTAATTATTAACAGATGTCAATATCAATTAGAGGTTAGGCTACCCTGGCCTGTCATGTCATCCTCAAGAGCAATGACCAACGTCAATTTTGTATTTGTCTTCATTTGCAAGAAAGTTGATCAGGAAAAGTTATCTTTGCTTAATTCTTTCATAAATATAAATATAAAAAAATAGCTGGTTCCCTTTCGAAAGGGAACTCGCGCTGCGTCAGCTTCGACGCTACGGGGAAACGCCTCCAGCGTGACAGGTGCCTGAAATCACATCAAATCACGTCAATCCTATTGACCGGCGACAGCCTCTGACGTCATCTAGGCGCAACCAGGAAGTATAAAAGGGCGCCTTGCCAACATGACAGTATCTCTTCGTCTTCAGTGACTGTTTTTGCCTGTATTTCACGAAGCGTCAAAGCCAAGGAAAAGCCAAGCATGAAGTGCACTAAGAAGCAGTGTCACTTCCGCAGGTGCGCAGAGCCGTGTACCAGGTACCTTACACCTGATGACACTCACACGCTCTGTGTGTACTGTCTGGGGGAAGAGCACGCACGGGAGGTTCTCGAGGGAGCCTCCTGTGCGAACTGCGAGCGTTTTCCTATGAAAACGCTCCGCTCTCGTTTGGCTCTCTTCTCGAGGGGAGAGAGTTAAGCAGCTGGGAGCGGCCCCGCTCGCACTGAGGCCGAGCGGCGGCTTCAGTCCTGGGGCTCTCAGGTGGATCTGGCTCGTCGTCTGGAGACCGGTGTAGTGCTTGCAGACAACGAGCCAGATCGCGAGGGGCAGACTTCGGAGGTGGAGCGGGATCTTAGCTCCTCCTCCTCGTCTGTGGCTCTTCCAATGGAGCAGAGGATGGTTGGGGAGCCAAGTGAAGCGTTCGAGGCCGAGGCCTCTCAACCACCTTGTCCCATGTAAGGGGAGCTGGTGGAGGTTATGGAGCGCACTGCGGGCAGACTGCAGCTGCCTTGGCGGCGCGCTAGGAGAGATGACGTTCGTCTAAGCAGACTGGATGACCGTTATCTCCCCGCCCGTGACCAGCCAGCTCCCGGGAGCCTTCCATTCTTTCCTGATCTCCATTTTGAGATCGCGAGAGGATGGAAGAAGCCCTATTCAGCCCGGATCCACCGACGTCAGCGGGCTAATTTCGCTGACGTCGAGGGATTACCGGAAGCTGGGTATGTGTCGCTGCCGCCCGTTGACGAGACGTTCGCGAACTACCTCGCTTCCGGGCGGCTGTCGACACTAAGGGCTCCCACCCTGCCGTCAGAACCTCTGAGGACAACATCGCGTCTGAACGGCAGGGCATACATGTCGGCGGGTCATGCCGGGGCGGCTTTACACACGATGGGAGTGTTACAAGCCTACCAGGCAGATCTGCTGAGGGACCTCGATCAGGGGGTCGGACTAACCCCTGATGCGGTGGCCGAGCTGCGTCGCACCACAGATCTCTCTCTTCGGGCCACCAAACAAACAGCCCTCGCCATCGGTCGTTCGATGGCGGCGATGGTGGCCACAGAGAGACATCTGTGGCTGAACCTGGCGGACATCGCGGGGAAAGAGAGAGCCTTTCTCCTCGATGCCCCGGTCTCGCCTTCTGAACTGTTCGGCACCTCCGTAGAGGCAGTGGTGGATAAGTTCAGGGAGGCGAGGGCGCGCTCGGCAGCATTCAAAACATGCATCCCGCTGAGGTCCGGGACCGCGCCCAGGCAGTCGGGTGTCCCTGGCCCGTCCCAGTCTGAGGGCTGGAGACGGGAACAGAGAGCCAGTGTCGCCTCTCGAGCGCCCCCACAGAGGACCGCGGCGCAGAAGAGGCGGGACACCCGCTACAAGAGGAGGGAGGAAGCTGGAGCTGGCAACCGGGACCAGCGCAGGCAGCGGACCCCGCCCCCGAGAGGACGCAGGTGAACGCTGCCTCTTCCCTTCCTCTGGGTTTCCCTGGGGGCTTGGTTGTGACAGCGCCCCCCTCAGGATGGCGGGCGGATACTAGCCTTATGGATGGCTGGAAACACCGCTGGGAGCGATTGGTGAGTTCCCCTCTCTGAGGGTGAAACATTTTCAAAACTATGTTTTTCAGAACTCAGATACTTTCGCTCGCCTGAGAGGTTTTCTGGGGAAATTTGGATCGCCGCTCGATCTTCGCAGGGCCTGCAGCTCCCCGTGAGTAAGCTAAGAACGATCTTCTTTGCAACATTATGTCGTTGTGTGTGAATACCTCACTTTCTGCTAGTAGAGTCTGCTGCCTCTCTCTGCACTATGTGGGTAACTGAATCGCGCTCTTGCCTGAGGGCTTGTAGTGTAAGAGGCGAGCTGTGTTTTCCAAGTGTAAAAGTGGGAAGTAGCTGAAGACCGGGTATGCACGACGTCACTTCCGCAGGTGATGCACTAAATGCACGAGCTGTAGTGAGATCTGCGCCCAGCTCTGCGGGGCATTGGGTAAAGGGTTTTTGGGCCTCATTGTGTAATATTAGAGGTGATAATATTTCTTTCCCGGGCCCTGAGTAGATCTAGTGTGGACTTATGTCGCACCATTTGGCCTAGGATTTGTCAAGGATGGGGGCGTTCCCTTTTAAATAAAATTGTTCGCCCCTGGCCTGTCTTTTTATATAAGAACATGGCGTTGTGTATGCATCCTTGTTTCAGCCTCCTCTGTTACAGAGTTGTCCGGCCAAGGCCTGCCCCCTTCTCTGCGTTTTGGGGTCACAAGTAATGCAGATGAGGTGGTGCAGGAGACAGCGACTTCGCCAGTGGTTGTGGGGTGGAACTAAGCGTCTTTTCGCCAGTGGCGATTAGACTTTATCCGCTGTTTCCGCCTTTCGGAGCTTGGTGGCCGCCATCTGCTGGCGGCCCTCGGCCTCTTCCTGGATGATGGTACGGCCGGTGGATTTCACATTTCTGTGATATTGTTCCCTTGCTCTATGTCTCTGCTTCACCTCCTTTTAGGGCCCGGGTCGAGCTGAACATCGGGTGAACCTTCTGTTAATGTGGTTCTGGGGATGCTCCCCTGAGGCCCGAGCATTGCCGACGGCTGACGCCCTCGCGTTTACGGTGAACCGCTGCATGAAAGTATGACAGCCGCCCCGATGCAGGTGACGTAAGTTGTACTCCCCTCGCTCTAGAGGGTCTTTGTTTAAGCACTTCTGCTGAGTACACTGCTGTTGGCAATGTGATTAGGTCCATGTTTGTAGGCACTGCCCGAGAGACTGCGCCGTCCTGGGGGCCCTAGGACACGGCGAAACAGGTTGTCCCTAGCTGCCCCCGGGATGGAGCCAGCCCCAGGTGCGGGCATGGGAGCCAGCTGGCTGTGAGCGGCCAGCTGGGACTGTCTGGGCAGTAGGACTTCAAGACAGGTAGTAGGACGTTAACCGGCCTCCTTGCAGGAAAGTCCCGACACCGTGGCCCACGAGTGGGCCTCGGAGGCTCTTCTCCACTGGTGTCGACGTCAGCAGTGTCCCGTCATTAGCCCTGGGGATGAGTCCCCAGGTGTTAACTGGATTTCCAGGCCTTTCAGACAGCTGCCGTCAGCCCAGGTAGCAGCAGCCAGCCTTCTTAGAAAAGTCACGGCAGGATCCTTGGAATCCACAGACCCCCTATTCGGGGGGGTAGGTCCCGTCAGGCCTCCCTGAGGGGTAGGCTCCCGGTCTGGGTTACCTTCGTTCAGGAGTTAGGCCCATTTTGGCCTCCCTGAGAGCCTGCTGTGGTTAGCAGGCGCTGCCTGGTCTCCCCCGAGGGGGCACCATAGGCATTAAGTTCCTCGACGGCTGGTACGAGCTGCTAAATAGGTGGTAGGCCCTACCGGGCCTCCCTATGGGCCTGCTGTGGGGTAAGCAGGCTCACTCGACCTCCTCTGCAAATGGCGTTCCTGGACCCCAGTCACTGGATGGCTAGCATGAGTGCTAGTAGGTGAGCGTGAAGTGCTACGAGTAGCACGTTCGGCTATCAGGTTGTTAGGCATGGTGGCCTCCCTGAAGGCAAGCTCCCGGTTCCCAGTCGCTGTGGTGATGAGTGTGAAGTGCTACGAGTAGCACGTTCTGCTATCAGTTGGTGGGCACGTTGCCTCCCTGAAAGCGAGCTCCTGATTCTCAGGCGCTGAGACGACTAGCGAAGCGCCACGGATGGCATGTTCTGCTACCAGGTGGAGGCATGGCGCCTCCCTGGAATCGTTCCCTGGTCCCCAGTTTCGGTAACGGAGCATAGCATGGGCTGCTATCAGACAAAGCTGCACGGGTTTCCCTGAGGGGATTCGCTTGGAGTGAGCGTGAAGTGCCGTGAGCGGCCTGACTCAGTTCTGCTGTCAGATGGTAGGCATAGTACCTCCATGAAAGCAAGCTCCCGGTCCCCAGCCGCTGTGGTGAGCATGAAGTGCTACGAGTAGCACGTTCAGCTAGGCTGTGAGTGCCCGATGTCTGATGCGCAAGCAGGCTATACAGGTTCCTAGGTGGAGGCCCCTCTCGGCCTCCCTGGGGGACGAGTTCCCCAGGGGGAACACACAACTGTTTTTTTGCTGACAGCTAGTGGCCACCCGCTATCAGGCACCGGTCTCTGGCCGTTTGCGCGACCTGAAGGTGGTGTCCTTACCCTAGCATGACGAGACGTCGCTGCTGCTATGCGGTCCTCACAGGAGGGGACCTTCATAGTCTGCCTACGACATGGTTACGTACCGGGCAGGTTTATGAGCTCCTCTCAAACCGAGGGTCTGCTATGAGCTTACAGCCGCCTGGCGCTGATTCGTTGGTGGTTGGTCCCGCGGGGCCTTCCCGATACGATCAGCCTGAAAGGGCTGCCTCCTAAGCACGTTTTAAAGTAAGTGCTTGGTAGATCCGAGGATCAGGTTTGAAAGCGCTTCGCTGAGCGCTGCTCTCCGGGATTACCCGTCTCTGAGGTTCGGCTAGTCGGTGACACTGCCTTTCTTGCAGCACCCTAGCGGGATGTCTCTTCGGAGGCGAGTACCAGAGGCTCTGTACTGTACAGACAGGGTTGACCGTATTACGTGTCCCATAGCAGACTGGGTCACCTGGTCAGGTCTCCCTGGTGGCATTCGGTGAGAACCTCCCGAATAGTGACTGGCATGGGTTCCCTCGGGTTCCCTTTGCCACGTTCCCTTAAATGAACCCCTTCTAAGACGAATGGGTTGGTTCCAGGCCTTCGAGCAAGACCTGGGAAGGACCTCATGTGTGTGAAAGTTTCCTTCTCAGGCGATAGCTTGGGCTATGACCGTAGGGAGCGCTGTCACTGACAGCCTAATGTGACCAGAAGGGGAGTGGTTCAGGCATTTCAGTAGAATTTGCTTGTCTTGACAATTGTCACTGCCATTGGGCATGCACTCCCGTCGGTATGGCGGCGTGGGTATATCGTTCCCCGTAGCGTCGAAGCTGACGCAGCGCGAGTTCCCTTTCGAAAGGGAACGTCTCAGGTTACAAATGTAACCTTTGTTCCCTGAGAACAGGGAACCAGACGCTCTATACATGGGTAGATATTTTTAGAAAAAAAAAAAACTACTAATCCTTGAAATTATTAAGACGTATATAATATGTTTAATATATACTATTTATACTTTGTAATATGTTTATTATTTAAAATCCCCCCAAAAATGCACAATTTCTGTGACTGGCTTGACATGATTGTGATGCAAAGAATACAATTACCTTAAAAAAATGACACAACTTAACAGCCTGTAAAATATGGTAAGGACAACAAATTTATGATTTTCTAAATGTATGTATGTTTTTAATTACTTAATACTTCATTACTCATTTTTGAATGCAGCTGTATACCATGTGAACTACATTGTTTTTGAAATTGGCCTAATGCAGATAAATGCCTAACTTTTATACATTTGAGTCCCTCAACCTAATCAAGCCATCTACAGTGATAATCCAGAGTGGATTCATTTATTAGAAGAGACAAAGTTGCTTTGTTTTCGTAGGGTCAGTCAAGGTAAAGGGATCCACTGTTCTGTGTTCAGTTCTATTGGATAGTTGTCACGTGCTGGAGAAAGCAGACGAAGGCGAGGATCTAAATGCAGGGTTTTAATAAAATAACACATTGAACCAAATAACTCCAGGAATATAGAAACAAAGTAACAAAAAAACCACTAGGACACACAAACTAGAAGCAACCATAACATGTACAACAACCCACAAACACCAGTAAGACACAAGCACTATATACACAAAGGGAAGACTAGCTTAACAAGATAACAAGAGGGAGTGGCTAAATTGGAAACACCTGGGAGAACTAATCAACATGAAAAACTACAAAGAACTACAAAACAGGAAATAACAAAAGTCCTCACAAGACAGAGAAACACAGGCTGGGATCATGACAATAGTCCAGTCTCATCTGATGGCAGTATTTCATGTGGATACACTTTGCTTTGCTTTTTTAGTTGTAGTTTTTTTGCTCTCAAAGTACACAATACAGACAGATTTGGCATAAGACTATCAGTTTTAGGTTAGGTCAACCTGGCTCATGTAATCAAAACTTGCTAAAGTCAATATTAGTTTGAAGACTATGTCACAGTTTCACGTGAAATATTTTATAATTGATCATTTTAAAATGTATTAATACTCCTAATACAAGTAATTTTCAGTAGCTTTTTGTGACTCTATCAGCCAATCAGCATTGTCATGATATGATTGACTTATGGTACTTGTTCTGTGGCTCTAGAACTGTTATAGTTAAATAACAATGAACCAGTTGAGCAAAGATGGCAGATTTTTCAGGGGGTCCTGTGCCAGCTATGGATGCACTGTTTAATTAACCACTAATCAAAATCAGCTGATGAATGAATTTTGAGTATGGTTGCTGAACTTCATTGAACTAGCACATTACATAAACCAATTACATGTTAATGACGCAAAAAAAACAACAACACTGCTGTTTGAGAAAAGGGCTGTGAATATGATGTCTCAGTCTCCATCAGAAGTCAAGTGTATCAATGTAATAACAATGCAAGTTAAAAGGTGGGGTATAATTCAAACATCTTTTATAACTTTTGACCTTTGTGCATTAACAGTAGCACTGCAGCTGTTCAGTTTACATGAAGGTCTTATTTGTTCTCTCACAAGATAGCCTGTTCCCTTCATAAAATTCAGCATGAAATTAAAATTCACCTCATCTATTTTGTAAATGCATGTTATAGATCTTATTGTGAAGGATTCATAATGTATTTTTCTTTGGCCTCATTATGTTTAACCAAAAATGTCATAAATTGATCTTACAGTGAAAACATCAGACACTTCTCTGTTGACTTTTTTGATCAGTCATTGCACTTGAATTCATTACACTGTATAAAAAATAAAATAAAAAAATATGCCAGAAATGTACAGGATTAAATAATATTATTTTACAATAAATTACTGGAGTAAAAAAGTTACTTTGAAATCATGCCGCCAATTTATATTTATTTATTTATTTATATGTACAAATGACTGAATAAACAGCAGAATGACGCTAACATCACAGTAACAACACTTTTTCCGCACTTCTTGGAATGTTCAGGATTCCCCAAAACAGCCTTGAGTTCACCGTGGTCTCACACTGTTTCCAATCCTCAAGCAGCTTATTTCCTCTCTCTCCCGGCAATTACAATACAATTACTAAAGAAGCAGGTGTTAGACACTCTGAACTTGACCTACATAGGCCTTGTCCACACATACTTTTTCATTTGATCTTTTTTTCTGGTTTTAACCTTCTGTTCACACTTAGATTACTTTTTTGTCCTTAGTTTAGTTTAGTTTATTTTCACAAATACATTATATATATATATATATATATATATATATATATATATATATATTTATTTATTTATTTATTTATTTATTTATTTATTTATGAACAGACAGTGCAGCGGGCCAGAGTGACACAGGCTGTGCGCAGACTGTGCAGGTGGCCAGACAGACAGGCTTGAAGACCCCCAAGGTGGAGCAGAAGACCAGCACAGCAGATCTGGTAAGACTGGAGACCACCATGGTGGATCAGGTGAAACTGAAACATAGGGCACAGAGAGGTTAACATTGGTCTCAGGGACCGTGTCAGAACTGGCAGGGAGCTTGAGTGTGTCCTCCATGGACACAACAGGACTGGAGAGGTGTATCCGGTTGGCCTCGCTGGTCAGTTCAGAGCTGACAGAAAGTTAATGGATGACCTCTGCGGTCGTGTTGAGACAGACAGGAAGATCGGGTACAACCTCTGTGGTCGCAACAGGGCAGACAGGGAACTCAGGGGTGACCTCCGTGGTCGTATAAGGGCAGACAGGGAACTCAGGGACGAACTCCGTGGTCGTATCAAGGCAGACAGCGAACTCAAGGACGACCTCCATGGTCGTATCAAGACAGACAGGAAATTCATAGGTTATGAGGCTTGGCTCTGGGACTGGAGGGAACTCTGGAGTGAACTCTGTTCAAAATTCTCCAGTGTCTCTGCTGGTTCCATCCAGCTCAAAGTCTCCTGTGTTTCCACCAAGCTCGAAGTCTCCTGTGTCTCACTGGTTCCGCCCAACTCGAAGTCTCCTGTGTCTCCAGAGTTCCTGCCCAGCCTCCCTCTCCCACCTCCTCTTCTAAGGTCAGTCAGTCCATCAACCCGCCTCCTCTTGTTCCCTTCAGCCCCTCGGTTTCTCCTCTGTCAGCAATCTATTGTGTGGGTTTGCCTCTGTACTTCTCGTCTCCAGCTCCACCTAGTCAATGCCTCCTGCCATCGATCCCATCACCCCGGCCCGTCGACCTGTCGGCTTCGCCTTGGTTCCTCCCTCCCTCGGCTCCACCTGGGACTATTAGTCTTATGGCTCTGAAGATTTAAATTGTATTGTTTAATGTTATTTTTATTTAGTATTATTATGTTTTATTATTTTTCATTATTATTTGTATAATGTACAATGTAAAGTCAGGCTGTTTCTGAACATGTGTCCCAAGGAGAGACATGGATGAGCTATATTTGTTACAGGAATGTGCATACTTATAGAACATGTTTCCACTGATGCATACAGTAGCATGCATCTGTTCCATGATGTATTGTCAACTGATTCTTTATAAGGAAAGTGGATTGGGCAACATATGTAAGCATGAAGTATGCGCTCTATTTTAAACATAGGACGCATGTTTCTATTCCTTCTAAGGAAGTCTCTTCCTAGTGAGATCCTCTGTTAATAGTATATAACATTCAAATTGAGTGTCCTGCCTCAGATGGGAGACGAGAGAGGGCGACGTGAGAGAGAGAGAGACGGGAGACAGGGACAAGGGAGGATGGAGAAGGGAGAGGGAGAGAAATGGAGGAATGGAGAAACATACAGCTGGCATGAGACAATAACTTTTCAATGTCTCTACTATGTCTGACATATAAAAATAATAAATAAGAGAATTCTTGACAAATGACTGGTATCTGGTCCTGTGATTCAATCATAACGGGGACAAAGCTGAATTTTCAGATCAACAGACTCCAATGGTCTCCCTCGTTCCTCTGGCTCCACCTTGGTCAGATGTTGATTTCCCTGCGCCATGGACTTCCGAGCTGTCCACTGCGCTCTGTCTCTCCACCCCTTCGACTCTGTCTGGCTCCGCCTTCCCTCTGGCTCCATTTCAGCCCTGCCGGGCTCCACATTGGACAGTCATCACTGCAGCTCTCACTCGCTGGCTCTTCATCTGCTCCCAGGTTTCCATATCCATCGGTTCCATTTCTGTACATCATCCTCCTGGTGTCGACAACCAAATCTCCACAATGGCTGCTCCCTCCCTCAAACCCGCTGTGGGCCATCGTCCTGGCTGAGATCTGGGTCCCCACCTGGCTACTCCTGTTCCTGGCTTCTCCCACAGTCGGTTCCACCCTAGTCTGTCCCTCTGTCCTGATCTCCTGCATGTAGATTTTGATTTGTTAACCTCTTTACAGATTATTTTACCTCAGATTACCCCAGATCACTGCATGTTAAAACATCATATGCATACTTGATCTGGACAAACTGAGTATCATTAGAAAGATTTAAGACTCCAGCTTTGATATTTGACCACTGTTTATGATAAAACTCGGTTGCAGTGACATTAATTTCTCAATTTATTGTCAGGAGTGCAAAATAATCTGTAATTTTTTAATATTTTGAATGGAATAACAACACATTCATATTCAGTCACGTCTGCTCCTGTTTATTTGTGTTCACAGTCCGAAAGTGCACATATATGAAAATATTGATATATTAAATTTTTTTTAGACACAATCATCATTTCTATTAATTGTCCACTGATTTATGCAATCTGATTAGCATTAGCGGCCTCAGACGCTGTCTGTCCGTGTTTTCACTTCTGCGATCGCTGTTGACTCAGAGGAAGATCATTCGCTGCACATATGGCACTCATATTACGCGTTCAACTGTCCATGTCTCTTCGGATGATGAACATCCATTACACTTCCACAGTCTGTTCCATATACAAGAAACCCATATAAATGTTTCTACACATGAAAAATGAAGCTAATAAACACATGATAAAGATAGTAAATTATTTGTATGTGATTTTCATGTGATTTGGCTTATTTTCTTAACAATAAAGGATAACATGAGAAATGCTAAGCAGGTGCAGTGATTCTTATAAAAGAATATAAATAACATATTTCAACAACATAATATAACCAAAACCCACAAACCAATTGGAAGTTATTGCAAACACTCATTGGTGGTATAAAGTGAGTTTTGAGTAAAAGCATAGTATTAATGGTATACATTGTCTTATGTAGCTTGATGCTAATTGTTGCTCTAATGCACTTGCTGCACAGGTGCAGTTATATTTCATTATATATTTTATCAAAAGTATTCACGTATAGACGGTTTCAATGGAAACAACATAAACAACGTTACTTTGTGGCCCAAACTTAACTTCTGGTGGACGTCCGCAAAGAATCAATAACAACACAGGCAGCGTTATCTTTCTTATGCGCTATCATCTTTCATTTTAATTGGGCAGCATTATCTTAATTTACATGTTTTATTGTTTCAGCATGTTTATTATAAATAATAATAAACCAATTTCTGTCTACAATATAGAGTGGGGGAAACGACCCCCTTAAAGGGTTAGTTCACCCAAAAATGTAAATTCTGTCATTAATTACTCACCCTCATGTTGACCTCTATCCGTAAGACTGTAGAGAAGAAGAAAAATATCTTAAGTTGTGTTCCGAAGATGAACGAAGGCCTTACAGGTTTGGAACGACATGAGAGATAGTAAAAATTACAGAATTAAAATTGTTGGGTGAACTAACCCTTTAAAGACTGTGTAATGCCGTTTTCTGTACAGTATCTATAAATGCTTGCGCGCTCGCCTTCAATCATGCAATGCATCGGAATAACATGTTTCTTTGTTTCATAACATAAGATTTATGTTGGGACAGTTAACTTGTAGATAAAGTACCCTATTTGAGATTGTATATGAATGCATTACAAAAAATCTGTGCTCTATGGACACTGCCATTAATAGAGGACAAAGTGAAAGTTGTTTTGCACTCCATGATAAAGGCACATTTAAATATTTTGCGGGAAACACAAATCTGATCAGTTATCCAGATGGTGACCACTTAATGTGAACAAATGTAAACTTGCCTGATTGACTGATGATTTCGGTGATCGCATGTTAATGCCAAGTGTAAACGCAGCCAAAATAAGTTACATCTAGAGTAGATTATTTCTGATAATAAGCAAAATAAATAACAAGTAAATTACATTAGACATACAGTCTAAATTACATTAGACGCTGCTCTCGTATGACTGGATATTTATGAAGCATTTAAAGGTCCCGTTCTTCGTGTTTTTTTGAAGCTTTGATTGCGTTTACAGTGTGCAATATAACATGTGTTCATGTTTCGCGTGTAAAAAAAAACAGTATTTTTAACACAATTTACTTATCTGTATACAGCTGTTTTCACTGTCCTAAAAACGGCTGATGACTTCCTTTATTCTATGAAGTCCCTCCTTCAGAAATACATAACGAGTTCTGATTGTGCCAGCGGTTCCCGTGTTGTGATTCGACAGCAGCTTAGCAAACGTGGCACGGTTCCTGTGTTGTGATTCGACAGCAGCTTAGCGCACGTGGAAAGGTCACGCCTCTTAACGGGAGATATATGCGCTTAATGATCTCTACACCGTCTCTGGGAAAGCCAAACAAAGGTGATTTGACTCCGGGATGAAAATAACAGCGTCTCGACAACATGGCGACAAACACACTCAAACGCAACAATTCCTTTTCTCCACATGACCGTCCTCTTCTCCACGTGGGACAGCAACAAGACCACGCCCCCTTTTTTCGCGTATTCTTGTGGGCGGAGGTTAGTCTGTTCTACTGTTCTACTGACGTCATTTATGAAGGAAGTACCAGGATGTAGTCCAAGCCGGCCGTTCGCTGTAGGCTTTGAAAGGGAACTTCTGTTAAATAAAATATCTCGCTTGGCATTGAACTTTGAGCTTTATAATTTTACAGGTATTATTTATGCTCTAACAGCAACATTACACACTAACTAAAGTTTGAACAGTGGGATCACGAAGAACGGGACCTTTAAGGCTTTTTGGTGAGTCGCACACCCTGTTTTTGCGCTGGTGTCATATTCTCTCTGCTTGATCGTTAATATTTATATAATGTTATCCAAGAATAGTGCGTCAAAAATGTGTTTCTACTGAGTAGTGAGCCATACTATCCCCTTGCCAGACCGATAAACAAACACAGACCGGAAGCTAACTTCGGGCCAGGCACGTAACTGTGGCAACTCGCGTCCGTTAAAGGTAGGGTAGGTAAGAATTATCTAAAACACTTTTGTCCAAATTTGTTTAAACTTTCTTTATATGTCAATACATAATTAAAATGTAAGTACTCTGAAAAAGAGAATATAAAAATCGAGTGACTCTAGACTTTTTAATCTGCAATAAACACTGCTCATTATTTTCGTTCGGGACGAAACAAGTGATTGGCTTGGGCGACTGTCACTCTCTCTCGCTACCATGGCTACCACCCCTTTTTCTACATGATCTGCCCATGCACGCACCCGTTTGATTTGAGGAGTTCAAGAATCAAGACTCGACGCAGGTCCTCTTGTCCTAAACTAAGTGCTCTTTGCCCTGCACTCCGACCACCCCGTCCTCCGCCTCTAATTCCTCGGACCCTAGTTGCCCACCCTCTTGCACGACCTCCTCTGCTCCGCCCTCGAGCCGACGATGCGGTACTTGTCTCCGGAGTGTAGTCCTCATCAGAGTCAACAATGCTTTCATCATGGAAACTCTTACATGCAAAACACTGTATGTGTTATGAATCTTACACGAAATTCATCTTTATCACAGTATAACTGATGTTATTGGAAAAACATGTATCAATGCTACCCGTTTTTAGCTTTGCCTTATAAATATAACTAGCTCGTTACCGAATCAAACAAAAATATATATTTTAAACTTTACCAGTATCGGTATTCTAGCTTGATAGTAAGTACTAAAAGACATCTTATTTGTTTATATTCATAATGATAAAGTTAGATTTTTTATTACATGTGATTCTGATATGATGTCACTACATGCACTCCACTCCTTCTCCGCTCGTCTCAGGTAAATAATGCGTCTTCCAGCTGAGTGAGCGGTCGGCGTAGCACGTTCATGTGTTTTGGGGGCGTGGCTTTGGAAAGAGCCCAGAAGGGAGAAGGTGGAGTGAATGGAAATAATGAGCTGTCTTTAAAACAGTCGTGAGAGGTCTACAGATACTAGGGGTGGCACGGTACATGGAAAAAAACCGAACCGTTCGGTTCGCTTGTCTCGGTTCGGTGTGTGTGCGTCGCACGGTTCGCGCATGCGCAATGTATCCTTGTGCCCGTATGTTACCTCAGACAGTGGATGTCCTTTTCGCGCGAAATAAGAGGTTTGTGTGGACATACAGTAAAGTAAAAGTGGAGTGCTGCAGGTCACGTCACATGTAGAAATGAAAGTGGGAGAGATAAGGAAGGCTGCCCGGAGTTGGAGGATGCGCTAGCATCGTATAGCAGGGCAGATGCAGTGCGGAGAGCGGGAGCCGTGCCGCCCGTGCCCATTGAGCAGACATACACTGGCAGGTTTGTCTCGCGAGTCGCGCAGCTGAACCACAGCTCGTGGATTGCAAATACAGGCAAATATAGTCCATTCTGTCACATTTTCCGGTGTTCTCCTCCGACCCCTGTCTGTCTCGTGCTTTGATTTATGATGGGCAACATATATATATCTGCTGCAAGACCGTGTTCCCCTCTGTCTCATACACACATTCATATGTTGTATATAAGTAATTCACATGATAAATGTAACATTTAAAAGTTAAGATATGCTTCTAGTTCTAATAATTTAAACATGCCTTTGAAGTTTGGGCAAAAACTTCTGGCAGTGTTGTGTTTTCGTGTATTTTATGTTATTTTTTCACAGCGCTGGATGTCATATGGTGATTGTGAAACACACGGAACACTTCATGGTGAAATGTGTTAATCAGGTCAGCTGAATTAAAGCCACAGTGCATTGTTCTGATCAAAATTGATATGATTAACATGAAAAATGTACGCCAATGTGTCAGACTCGGTAGACAGCCAGTTAGGAAACAACTTGATATAACAATTTGTAATACTGTATCCTAATTAGATTAGTACAAGTACAAGGCAACGAAATGCAGTTTAGGTCTAACCAGAAGTGCAATAGCAGCAAAGTGCAGGATATACAGTGGTTGCGTAAGTGCAGGACATGGAAATGTACTGAATATATATATATAAATATGTATAAACAGAGAGACGGTTATTACTATAAACAGAAATGTGGATGATTAAGCTATATATCATATGCTGAAGTAAATAAAATAAAAACAACAACAAGAACCGTACAGAACCGAAAACCGTGACCCTAAAACCGTGATACGAACCGAACCGTGGGTTTTGTGAACCGTGCCACCCCTAACAGATACTCAATTTTTATACTTTCTTTTTCAGAGTACTTACATTTTAATTATGTATTGATATATAAAGAAAGTTTAAACAAATTTGGAAAAAAAGTTTTTTAACCAATTCTTACCTACCCTACCTTTAAGTTAATTAAACCTTACAACTTTTATTGTTTTCTAGAAAGACTATATATAATAAGTTGTTAAATTTATATTGGGATCAAAGCAATGTGGATGGGAAAGCCATGTGATGCCAGAATAAAGGCTAGCAGCCTCTGAATAAAAACTAAATAATTGTGTTAAAAGAATAATGAAGATTACGTCTTATACCCAGCAGGGGTGTGAAAGGTTTGCCAAGTAAGAACAATAGAAACATGAATAGGATATTTTTTTTATCAGCCTCCTCTAAAAACACACCTGACATGGTCTTAGAAAATGTATCATGAAATTCATATTTTTAGAGATCATCCTCAGATTTAAAATAAAGCATGACCACACTTGTGGCTTCAGCTTCATTGTGTTGGTTTCTAAACTTCAGCCTCATCATTTTTTTATACATTTAAAATATATATTGTAAATATTTTTATTTTTATGTTTGAGATTATATACCTCCATATTAGTGTGGGAGAAGGGGTTAATAAAAACTTTATTTTGGATACTCCTTTGTTTAGTTGTGCGATTTACACAGCCACTGTTACAGTTTGTTTAGTCATTTTTGTGTTTTCCAATACAGTGAACTCACAGTAAACCAACCTTTTTTTTAACAGTACAATTGTAAAAACCTGGTTAAAATGACCTCAGCACTCATTGTTTACACCTGTGTCTCAACTACCACATTACTTCTGCCTATATCTAGCCTGTTCACCCTGTCATTCACTGCGAAGTCTTGTATGTTGTTACACTGCATCTCTGAGCATTTTCTTGGTTTATGTCTCTTGGTTTTTGGATTTCTTGCCTGTCTTTGGATTTCCCCTTTGCCTTTGTTCCCAGCCTTGTTTGTTTGTTTGTTTGTTTGTTTGTTTGTTTGTTTGTTTGTTTGTTTGTTTGTTTGTTTGGACTGCCTGCTTGTGTTTTGGCCAGTGACGGTTAAAGCAAATGTGCGTATTGTCGAAGCTTCGAAACAATCTGACACCCATCTCCACTGCGACCCAGTGGCGCGGGGCTACTGTTTAACTGCTGGAAAAAAAAAGATATATATTATTATTATATACTGTATATTTATACTGGAATATATGAGATTTTTCTATGAAAAGAGACTGTGCAGATATATGTTTGAGTTGAGTTGAGTTGAATTTATTCAAATAAAATCAAGATGTGTATTAACCAATCAAATGTAGACTATCGTTGCCGTGCAACGTGAATGAGGGACGTAATTTCAGTTAGACACACGGAGCGCTGTGTGAATTTAAGCATGTCGCAAAAGAGAATTTCTGAGTTTTTAAAAAACCCTAAAAAAAAAAAGTTTCAAGGACGAGCGTGGATGATTCAACTGCCACCAACTCCGTGTCCAACTCAACCGCTGGCGACTCAGTCAACTCCGCCTCCGTCATTTGTGATCTGTACAGTATGAAGTGCTTGTATCAGAACTGTCATTCGTATAAACTATAATAACCTGGACGTGAGTCACATCTCTCACCCGCATCCATGCATTTGCCGTTTTTATGCATTAGTTCAGTGTTGTTTGCTGCTGTGGCTGCTTCGACACAAAGTGTGTTAGTATTCAAGTTTGCCGCCTGTTGTAGTTTACAACGTTCAAAATTGAGTATAAAATATTGTCAATAACTTAAATCTAAATTATCTGGGCCATTCAAATTAATTCTAAAAAATGAATATCGCTTAGAATAGAGCTTTTAGTGTGACGTCACTATATAGACTGACTTTCTCTCAGCACCCCCAGCTGTGACTGACTTCCAGCGCCTCTGCTGCGACCCCTGTTGGTCAGAACAGTGTAAATGCAACAAAAACCCAGGCCAAACATGCATACAACACCTACTGCAAATGTTTTATTGAAAGTAAAATCTTTCAAATGCAATTAACTAATCATCTAATAAAATTAAATATTAAGTGTATATGTTATTTTATCAATTGTAAGGGCTTGTTTTGTTTGTTCCATGGATGGCTCAGATAATCAGTCCAATACGAGACTATTAACTACTATTATCCCTTTTAATTATACTAATGTCTAATTAAAATGTCTACATTTAAAACATGTATACATGTATAAAACTGATCAGAGATCAGGTAAAACCCAGAGACACTATAGTTCAATGGTTCTCAGTGACTCCTCATGATTCATGGGTTCACAGAGAGCATCGCCCCCCAGCGGTGAACCATTGACATTTCGAAGTGTTTCAAAACACAAAATCACGTGTTTTTGAAATCATGTGATTTTGGCAGTTTGATACACGCTCCGAACCAATCAATTCGAAGTGTCGCAGTGTTTTAAAATTGCCAACACTAGTTTTGACCTGTTGACTGTACTTTGGATTACGTATCTGGATTGTCCCTCTAATAAAGCTGCATTTGGATCCTCAACCTTTTAAGTCTCTGAGCAGTTTGTATCAACTGTAGACTTACAAGACATTTCTGAGATTGTTGTTAGATACCAGTTAGATACAAGAGAAGATAAGTCCTAATGTGAAATTACTGTGAAAGTAATGCAATTATTAATCAGTAATATACTGTAATTTTACTGTAATTGTGGGGACACTAAATATTCAACTATATTACTGATCTGCCCGCATTGACACTATATGATAGTTTTCTCCAGAGCGCTGTACAGCAGAATAAAATTCTGTTGCATTATTTTCCTGTTTAACAAAGTGAAGCTGCTTTGAAACAATCAGAATTGTAAAAAGCGCTATATAAATAAAGGTGACTTGACTTGTTGTAAAAAAATATCTATCACTACTTACATTTCATAATGACTTTAAAGTTTCAGGAGACATGTACAGTGTTAAATGTGTATGTAACATATTTTTAATTCATGCCATTTAGAAATGGGTGTAAAATTTATGTATTAAATGTATCTGTGATATTACGTTTTTTTGATATGTATTTATACGGGTATTCAACATCAAGTCTATTAGTCTCAAACTTTGATATGATATCCCCATATTTGTATACAAATACTACTGACTACTATTGACTGTTGAACATCAGCTGAAAACATAGGCATTTGAAAAATTGCACATTAATGTATTGTGGTAATCACATTTACTTGTTCAAAATAATTTTTTTGAACACTCTTATTTCATTTTAAACATTTTATATCATATCCTGTAGGAGTCTAATTAAAAATTAAATAAAATCCATAATAATAAAAATATATAACATACATCAAAAACACAAAAAATCTAATAAAGAAAAACTAGTCAGCAGACAAATTTTGAGAATGCTCATTCAGATTTATTGAAATTAAGGCATTTATTAGGTTCTATTGAGGCAAGAATTGGGTTTAAGCACACTGCTCAGTGCAGCGACAGGCCACATGAGCATCTGTAGTCTCTCTCAAGTCTACAGTCTTCTCATAGATTCCAAACATGTTGAGGTTGGAGTCTGTAACACAGGATATAAAAATAAGTGACACTTAGAAACCAAAATGTTATGTTACTCACTTGTTTGGCAAGTTGTAGTTCATGATCATATTAAATGTCAGTGTTTGATTTTAAGATGTAAAATCTGCTTTCTCAAGCAAAACCATATGAGAATTCCTGGATTGAGTCATATCAATCTTCAAACAAGTAAAGAAATCACTTACCAGTGGACAGGCAGTGGTATCCTACAGTGACAGGGATGGTTCTGATTGGTGCACAGCCTGGCAGACAGCGCAGCACAGGCTCAACAGAGTAGCATTTAGATGCCTGTCCATTCAAAATTGCTTGCTTCTCCAACTTCACAGACTCAAGTTTCATGCGGCATTCTAATGGATGAAAAATATTTGTTTTAAGAAAAACATCTTTAAAACATATGATACTGTTGTAATACACAGCGTCAGACAAATCTTACGGCTGGTATCACGGCAGCTCTCTGCAGGAAGCACCCATGAGTGAGCAAAGCTGACTGAGCTCTTGGTCAGGTATCCACTGGGTGTAGTGTACTCCTGTCTGATCTCTCCATCAGCCTTTCCACAGAGTCCACACGTCTGTCCCTTCATCCAGTCCGCAACTTGAATCTATAAATGAAAATTTATATCAGGAGTTAATCAAATTCTGGATGGTGTGTTTTTGTTGCAGAAATACAGTAATGGATAAATACTCATTAATTTGCAGTCACCTTCCAATGACCTTTGGCAAAATAGACTTCCTGAAGCCCGTGACTAGGAGCATAAAGTGACAAACCATCAGCCTTCTTCCTGATCTGGATGGAGCCTAAACCAGAAGTGCATTTTAATTTATATTAGCTAAACATGTTATGTGAATTAGGTCAAAGGTGGACCTTAGAACCTACCTGAGGGATGCTGATAGGGAAGACTGCTGATGGGAACTTCCATTTCATTAACCTTAACTTTTGCATCGGTGCCCAAAGAATACAAGACTACATCGCTGTTAAAGACAGGTGATCAACTCAGTGCAGTAGTAGTAATGTTATAATCAAAGTAAATAAACCTGCAGATTAAATGGATAGTTCAAAACAGGGTGAAGTTGAACTTACATGTCAGCAAGTTTAACATTCAGGCGGTTTTCTTCAGACTGTTCATCCTTCTTGAACAGAACAACAAATTTCAGCTCAGGTGTGCAGTCCTGGGCCAAGACTTGGTAGCAGGAAATGGGCAT
The DNA here is from genome assembly GCA_023566225.1 of Romanogobio albipinnatus. Classification (NCBI taxonomy): domain Eukaryota; kingdom Metazoa; phylum Chordata; class Actinopteri; order Cypriniformes; family Gobionidae; genus Romanogobio; species Romanogobio albipinnatus. The sequence continues at coordinate 14,727,810 of CM042263.1, forward strand.
TTCGTTCTTGTACCTCCTGTTGTTAAAGGTGGTGATGGTGTCCTGCATCATGCTGCACTGAGCTAAAAAAGAAATTGAATCAAAATCAAGCAACTGCGTGGTTTCTGATTATATTTCATGCAAATGTATTTCGACGCTGTAATTACTGTAGGTCATGCCAATGATTTGTACCTGTGGTGTGATCATAGATGTAGTTCTGGGCTCTGAACAGAATGTCCTGATCAATTTGAATAGAAAGAGTTCCATCTGGATTGATAGGAACAGTGACGGGGAGAGGAATAGCCATCCTTGACAGTGTCATCTAGAGCAGCAGAAAATAGTTACAGTAGTTGCTACTGTGCTACTTGAGTCATAGTTTAAATATTTCTGGTCACTCACCTCTGGAGCCCTAGCAATGACATTCAGGGTCCTCTTAGTTGGCAAGGCCACAGTAAGGTCAATCTCTTTCTCGCTGTTCGAGGCTCTTTCAACCCTGAAGCCCGCCTGCAAAGCTGCCATAGGGATGTGCTTAGACAGCCTATTTGAAAAGACACAAGGAAAAGTATTCAAAACATAACATTTCAACAATTACCACAAAACAGTTCATGATCATTGTATTTACTTTTTGGCATAGGTGATGGCAATAACTGGAAGCCTTTCAAATTCCCACTCTAGACGGACAGCAGGGAATTCTCCAAGGATTCCAGCCTCAGCTTTAGTAATAACTGCATATTGTTGACACTCTGCACCCCAAGCAACCTTGGTCTGGGGAAGAACATGTGCAATTCAAACCATCAGAACATCAAGGACAGACTTGGAAAAAATGTGAGATTTCAGGAGATTTCAGCTTCAGCTCTGATCTTACAGTGGCTTTGTGCTTGCTCAGCAGGACACCATCAGCACACAACTTCCAGTTGTCATTCTCAGCAATTGAAGAAACAATGAGCTGCACTCTTGCGGTTGGCTTGTCAAAGAAAGCAGCAAGCTGGTAGCCCAATAACTTGTGGTCAGCTCTAACAATACGGGCAATGGCAGCAAAAACAGGTGGAACCGCATTCCCAAGATATTTAGCCTGAAAGAATGAACAAGCATGTAACCAATTCATTCAAGACGTGTGGAATTCCTTCGTAGGTTTTGTTGTAGACAAATCAAATCACATAAATTGGTTCACCTGTTTCTGGATACGCTCAAAGCTAGATGCGGCGCTTCCACTGCTTTTTGCCTTTGAGGCTCCATGGTGTGCCATGAACTGCAAGCAAAGTTTTTGTTTGTTACTAACTGTACTGGAGGGATCTCAATCTATCCAAATAGAGATATACAAGAATGTAATAAACCTTTGGAAAGTAATGAGTAAAAAGTATTCCTTAGTAATTACCTGGTTTTTGTGGAATTTCTTGAAGGGCTCAGTGTGATTGGCAGTCTGAAAACCCATAAGAAAGAAATGAGAATTAATAAAAAATGAGAAATTTATTATATAAATATTATATGTAAGCCATCAAACAAGATCCCACGTCCTCACCTCAGTTATACGAGAGCTGGACATGGAGGAGCTTGAACTGCTGCTGCTGCTGCTGCTGCTGCTTCTGCTGCTTCTGCTGCTTCTGCTACTGCTTTCAGAAGAGACGCTCACATTTTTATCTTCAGTCTCCAAGATTTCCCTCAGTTTCAACAGGAAGGCCTTTCCTTCTGGAGTCTCCTCATCAATGAGGCTGATTTGCTTAAGGAGCCTCTCAGCAGCTCTAGGACCAACTTGGACTTCAAGCTCGAGTCTTTCAACCGTAGGACCTTCAGCTACAGCCAAAATGACAAAACTAATTACAATTGTATGTGAAAATACATCATGCTAACTCAAGTATTTTGTTTTTAAAAATACCTCTTGTCAGTGCAGCACGGGCTGAGTGCTGTCCAATAATGTTGAAGAGAGGAGTATTTCTGATAAAAGCAGCATTGTGAGAGTGCACCTCAATGCACCCCTTGATTTCAATGTATGGGACAGCAAGACAGAGAGTCTTGTGAAATGGAGCAGTAGCTTTTACAGGAGCCTCAGCTGGCATGTCAGGATCAAGGATCTCAGAAGACTGAAACAGAAAATGAACAAGTACTGCAACAAGTCTTGCCACTTTGACTTTGAAGCATACTTCCACATATTCATGTGTGGCTTACCGATGTCTGGGGGTTTTGCAGGGACAACTCAGGTACCAATGGAATAATTCTCTCAGCAGTGGGATCTTCAATGTTTCTGACTACAGCAATAGTCTCAAAGCTGTTAGAACAAGAACATTTTGGAGGAAACATTTCTGGTGAAATTCATTCAACATTTTTGCTACACTTACAAGACTAAGATTTCATTACCTCATATCAGCAATGTGTTCAGGAAGCTGAACAGGCAGAACCTCCACTTTGTAATTGCCCTTGAGTATGTCTGCTCTTGCAGCCACTTTTCCAGGGGCAATTATACGCATTTCTTGTTTCGCCATAACAGCAGCTTGGATCAAAGCAGTGTTCACTCCCATCACAGCAAATTTCTGCACAGCAATACTGAAACAAGAATAAGGGAGGTTATATTTTTAAAGACATTGTGGTATATGGTACTTCTTAGTTTAATGCGTTTTTAAAGGTGTACCTTGGTCTAGCTTCAGCTTGGAGTTGAACATCAGTCTTCTTGAGCTGCTCAAGAGTCATAGTTTCAATTGCCTCAGGGAGAGGAGGTGTAATCGTGGCTTTAACTAGAAGGATGAACAAAGGAATATAAAACTCTCTATAAGTGACTCTCTCATTTCCAAGGAAAGAACACTAAAAATTAGAAGAAAGAAAATGTTTTACCATTGACACTTGCAGTACCAACAACAGCGGAGTACACACTGAGCTCCATAGGCAAACCAACTGCTGTTGGCAAGATACGACGCACTTCAGCTACAAGCAGAGGTTTGGCACGCTGCCAGACAATTCCTTCCTGCAAAGCTTTAAGAGCCCCTTTCAACAGTTCACGTGGTTTGGGTCCAGAGGCAAGCTGGGGATGTTTAAGAAAAGACAAAATAAATCTAATACGTATTGCTGAAATATGTGAAGATAAGAATTTTTTTTTTTTAAACGAGATCCATGAAATACCTGTATTGCTTGTTCAATAATGGTCCTGTCAATTCTGGCGAAAGCCAATTCCTGTCCAAACAGTTTTATATAGGCTGAAGCCAATGGCTGATTGGTTGGCAGAGCCTTCCAGTTTATGAGCTGAAATTGTAAATAACAGAAATTACATTTTTTTAATGTCACGTCTGAAGTTGAATAGCATACAATAATATACAATTAACTTACTGCTCTCAGTGTGCGCTTAATCTTTGTGATACGGTCAACACTTTCATCTGCAGCAGGAGATTTCAGAAGAGCCTCCTGGATTCCTTCCGTTCTCACACCAATCTGTTTGAAAGGATCAATTGAATGAAAACAGAAAATATTTTCATATTTTAACCATGAATCAATTTAAAATAAAAGAGTCTTTATTGGCCCACCTCAAGAACATCAGCAGCAGCTCCAGCCAGGTAAGCACGTGTTTTAGCTACAACAGCTCTGGGCAGGATGGTGGCGGCATCATTGATGATGTAGGCACTACCAGCAGCTCCAATCATAAGAGGGGCTGCACAGGGACAGAGGTAAGAATACATTTAATGGGTAAAATTGTATTTTATGAAAAGCTTCAAGCAAGTAGTATTAGTTTGCAATACTTACAATGATAGAAGTCCAGCTGAAGAGCTCTGCTGAAATGGAAGTTAAGCCTGTCCAGCTTGCGGCTCATGAGCTTGATGGCAACATTAGCTGCACCAGCACTGAAATGGACAACCAGGTTTACCTCTGGCTTGTTCTCAAATTATGTTATAAGGTAAAATATATGAAAAATTATTTTTTTTTTCTTACACAGATGCCATGTCAGGTGCAGTGATTCTGGTCAAGGACTTGATGTGGGAATAGGCAAAGCTTGCAACCTGCATGTTAGTCTCAGTCTTCAAAGCACCAGCAAGATTGGAGACAAGGGCCACTGAGGGCTTGGCCTCAAACAACACAATACAAGAAACCATACGCACTTCAGGGTGGAGAGCCCTGTCCAATACAAGCTGCAGAGCCACTGGCTGAACCTAAGGCAGGGAACGAGATTAGTATATTATTGGAAGAAAATATGCATAATCATCTTTTATAGTACATTCCTACAATGTCTGACACTTACCAGTTTGGGCTCTTTCTTGGCAATGTTCCTCAGGGCCAAGATGGCATCAACCTGGACTCTTAGAGGCAGAGAAGTAGCTGCAGTTTTTAGTACAGGAATGAGCTTCATGATGGGTTTAAGACTAGCAGGGTGACCAGCATTGCCCAGAATTTTCAGAGCCAAAGTGATTTCAGGAATGTCATTCTTGGAAATGGCTGTTGCAGCAATGTCATGGATGGGCTGAGGAGTTTGAGGCATGTACAATTAGACAAATATTAAAGATTAAGTCCCTGACAGAAGTTTTGGAGGGCTTGAGGTGTTTACCCTGAGGAGCTCGGCAGGGCAAGTGGGAACTGCAACACAGTATTTGGCAATCATGGAACCATATCCAAGCATGACGACTTCACGCAGAGCTGGGATTGTGGCAATTTTCTCGTGCATAGCCAAACTCTATTAAGAAAAATACAGATAATTTCATAATACAGATTAAATTATTAATTTGATTTAGGTAAAATTTGAAGAACAGCACTTTGAGTATAGTAAGATCTACCCACAGATGTCATCTGGATGGTGTCCAAATCAGCAGGGACCATTTGCAGAGCAACCACAAGAGCCTCAATGAACTCTGGAATGGTAAGTTCACCAGACAGGAACTTCTCCTTGATGAATTTTACAATGACTGGTGTGCCAACAGCAGGAAGAGAATCCAGAAGCCAGCGCCTAACAGATTCATTGTATTAACATTTTTAATGTTTAACTATATTGCTGCTAACACTTTTACAAAATTGTACCTGTAAACTGGTTTGTCCTTGAACTGAGCCCAGATAGCCTCAATATTCTCCAAAGTGGCAACACGCAGGAGCTGGACGAGCTGAACAAACTTAAGTGGAGCATCATCATGAACCACGTCCACATTGTTTGCAACCACGTGCTCTAGGACCTCAATAATCTAGAAAGAGTAAAGGCAATGCTCAGTTAACATCATCATGGAACAAGGGTTTTGACTTGGAGGTTGTTGATTTTTGGTAATGAATTATACCTGGGCTTGTGCATCACTGATCTTCAAGAGTTGAATGGGGGTCTGAAGAATCTCAGTTGTAAACTCATACTGTAGAGCTCCTCGGGCCAAGTAATCAGCTTTGATTGGAACAACAGGGGTTTTCTGGATTTCTTCAAATGCCAAGGTTTGTCTGTAACAAAAAAATATATATATTATCTCTTTATCCTCACTTTTTGAAAAAGAATGAAATATGTTACTTCATATTTGAAAGGTGTCATGAACTGGCTTTTTTATATATATATATATATATATATATATATATATATATATATATATATATATATATATATATATATATACTGTTGTCTAAGGTCTACTTATGACGTTTGCGTGGTTTTTACATTCAAAAACATCATAATGAATAAGTAATAGGCTATTTTCTGCCATGGTTTTGAGGCTCTCTCAAGGCACGGTCGGTTTTGATGGGTGTGCATGCACTGAAGACTTGGAAGTAAATGCCACAGCTAGGATTGGATAAGCTTTGCATATTTAATAAGCTTCGGCTCCCACATGAGTACGCGTGAGGCATTGTTTTGAAAGTGTGTGACAAATGGCAACCGGAACACTGGAACAAACACAATGATTCATCTCTCATCCACCCGCAATTAATATGAATGTTATTTTATATTTCTTGGCCCGCCCCATCGGTGGATATACGCGTGCGCCAAAGTTGCAGAAAGCTTGATCAAAACTTCCGCAATTGTATTTTTCCTTCAAACATCAAGTCAAGAGTCAAGGAATTTTATTTCACTATTTATGATGATATGTATTGGTAGCCCATCTAGAAAAGGGGACGTTGGGCTGCCCTGTGACAGTGGTAAGTTATGTTTAGTTAGACATGTACACAATGTGACATTGTATTTGATCTGTAACAATGCAATACTATCACATATAAAACATTTTTACTCACATTAGTTATTAGCTTCATGCATTCATGTAATCTCATCCTGTCTGCAAATCCAGTCTCTTATTTACAAACAAATCCGGTGAAATGAACATACGTGCAATGTCTTTGGATAAAAGCGTCTGCTAGTGATGGGGAGTCGACTCCAAAAGAGTCGATTACTCGACTCTGAATAGCCCCTGAGTCGGGGTCGACTCCAGCACAGGAATCGACTCTCGGTGTCGACTCTGTTGCTGTGTCCGAAATCGCTCACTTGTTTAATAATTCTCTAATCCCTATAAAGTGCATGGCAGTTGAGTGCACTATAAGCAAGGAGTGAATGAAATGAAGCGAGGAATTCAGACACTGACGTAAAACATTGTGTCAGACAGCTGTCACTGCAGAAAATTTCACACACATTTATTTGAGTGCTTACTTTAGAAATAGAAAACAGTCACAGCGACTTTAGTTTGTAATTATACATAGGCTTCCTCCATGCTAGCTTTAGTTTAATTGATGCCTATTAATGCAATAAATATACATTTGGTTTTCTATGGTTAACCTTGTGTTCATAATCATTAAACTAAATCATAAAAAAAAACTCACATCAAGAAGAAATACATGAATAAGTGTACATTATTAAATTTATATCTTTAACTCACCTTTTAAGACAATGAGAAGCGTTTAGCCCCATCACTCGACAACAGCTTTTTTCATGACTTTTTTTTCCTGTTTAAAATTAGGTATCGGCAACAGCTAGGTAAACGCTGATAGCCACTCATCAAGTCATCGCTAAATTGGACTCATTTGGACGATCACACTAAAAGGAGCGAGGTTTTAATAAGGGGATTTTAAGGCTTTGTGTTGGGGGAGAAATATTAATTTAATATAAATAATAATAAAATAATAATTTAAGTGTGTAACAACTGCAATTTTGTCCTATTTCTGACCCTGTTTTGATGTAAAGTAAATGGAGTCGAGGAGTCGAATCCATAGACTCCTACAGTGGGAGTCGGGAATTGGAGTCGACTCCTGGAATCGAACATCCCTAGCGTCTGCCAAATGCATAAATGTCTTCCCCACGTGAGCTGGAACTTTAAAAATAAAAGTTTAACCACTCATTCCTAATATTATAATCCAAAGGAAGCTTACGCAGGGACTGTGTTCTTCCACAACCAAGCACAGCGCAATGTATTACTCTCTTCGCCATGTTTATAGCTTGGTAGCGCGATCCGTTTAGCTCCACAAGTCGGTGGGCGGGGCTACAGAAGCAGGCGTACATATTTATCTGTAGAGGCGGCGTTTCTGCACCCTATTACTTCAGTGGTCGACATATCCTGAGAGCTCTCATTTTCTGGGCCTGGTGTCAATAAAAGCTTTTCTTTGACTAACAAGGAAGTTTTCAGCTCTGAAACTTACAGGATATTCTTATATCACGATTAACTTTTATAAATCAAAGGCTCAAGGGAAAGTTGATTTCTCAGTTCATCACCCCTTTAAATATAAATCTCACAGATGATCAAACATACTTGACTTCCATCTGAGCAGCCCCATGGATCTCATTGAAGGGTGAAAACTGATGCACTTCCTCAACTGTTGCTTCAGCGATCAATACACCGGTGGCAGCTGGTTTCATGATGTAGTTGTAAGTTGCAGTTTCAGTCAGACTTTTGACCCTCTGTTGAGAGACAGGTAAGTGTTCTTATTTTGCTCTAGAGATTGTTTTATTTATACACTCATGAGTGCAAGATTAGTTGTTAACATTTTTGTTCCATTTTCTCAGAAGAGAAAGACTAATTTTGTACATATTTAGGTGGAACACTAGCATATAGATTGCCCAAAAGCCAACAGAAATGGACTAAAACCAAACAATTTAGCATTAGAAATAGCTAACAACATAACAGGTACATTTCTCAATTCTATGCTGTCTTTTTCATTACCTTTGTGCATTCAGCACACTTCTCCGTGTATGCCAAGCCGACGTCCCTTATGATTCTGTCCTGGCAGTTGCTCAGATCCTTAGACTTGGTGACAATAACATGGTTGGCCTTTGTATCCTCATTGATGACATAGTGGGTCCTGCAGACCCCTTGAGCTCCAGCCTTGAAGAACAAGTCAAAACAAAAAATTATATCGCAGAACTTAAAATGGATAAAAAACGTACTAGAATCACTATTTCACCTCTTGCAGTTCATAGATGTTCTGGGTCTTCTTGAGGTTGAGCTGAAGGATGTTGAGGATTCCTCTGTGCAGGTTCAGTACAGTAGGGGAGACTCCTGCAGGGGCGAATACCTTTCCAACCACACCATTAGCATACTCAAACTTGATGGGAATCTGAAGCTGAGCAGCCAGAGCTGAGGTGAGCTTAGTGGCAGGAACAAATGGATCCTTGGGCCAAATGCCAGCATACTCGTGGAGTAGAGGATCCATGAGCTGTAAGGGAACATTTTAACTTTAAATGAGGGAATTGTTGCTTTCAACAGCCTGTGCTTGCTCACACATTTTTTTCTCTCATCTACAATGTACACAGTTCTTAATGGTCATTACCTTCATCAGGAAGGTGTTTTCTGTCACGGCACTGAGGTGAACCTTGCTGCTGATTTTTATACCTGCTCTAGCCAGACCTTCTTGAGGAAGACCACCCAAGAGCAGAGCCTCATACTTGTACACATAGGTCTTATCAAGAGCAAACTCAGGAACTGAAACATAATTTTATATATATTTTAGTCTGTTGTAGAATTTATTTGTCGCTTAAAAGAAAATTAAATCATAACACTTACCAAGGTTAATCTGTTGACTCGCTAAAGGAAACAATAAAAGACAATGAGACAAAACTCTAAAAATAAAGTTTTTGCATCTTATAAAATTTGACAATGAGTTTTCTTACCCACAAGGGCTAGAGTCAAGGCAAGCACAACAGCTCTCATGGCTGGTGGTCTGTGAAGAATTCAAGAAAAGAACAGCCTTTTATAGTTTTTATTTTTGCTAACCAAATATTAATTCTAAAATAATGATTAACAAATGCTTTGGCTGGTTAGATGATTGATAAGTAGATATCAATTAGAGTTTAGGTTACCCTGGCCTCTCATCATGTCATCCATAGGCCAAAGTTCACAGTGAAACTCTGAAATATATTTAATTATTCCATTTAATGAAAGATTATTTAGAATACTTAACGTTTTTCTGTAAAAACTGTAGAATATTTCTGTAAAAAGCTATAGAATACTGTAGAAATGTAGAATACTTTTACTTAAATATAACAATGCCCAATTCAAATATTTTTGTTGTATCTTATTGTAGATACAACAATTTTGCGGATGAATAAAATACGATAGGCACTAGTTATATTTTTAAGGTAGATAAATTATCTTTTGTACATGATGCTTGCACTCATGCATGTAACATTTTGAACATTGTTCAATAAACTTAAAATTACATTTAGTAGAACATAAGTCACAGGAAGACCTAAATATACTTTCAGAATAGGTGAAAGAGCAATGTCATGTCATTTGTATCATGCAATTTTGACTTGGAACAGAGCAAATCAATATCAAGAAATCATGGTCATTGTTTCTAATATTGATAAACAATCACATTTGGTTGTCATCTAATATTTATGCATATGGCAATATATAATAAGAATGCACACAACATCAAAAGCATATGGAACTTCTGTTGAAATGATTTAATTATTATCGCTCTTGAGTCTTTGGCAGCCCATAGAACCGTATTGTAAAAAGTTGTGAAATTTGGCACACTCATAGAGGACAGTCTGACCTGTCACCATAGCAAAAGTCTCTAACTCAATCCCTCTAGCGCCACCACCTTTCCAAAGTTTGACATGTTTGTGCTAATAACTTTTGAACTCTAAGGGCTAGAAACCCAGTTAGGCCCCACTTTATATTAGGTGGCCTTAACTACTATGTACTTACATAAAAAAAATAAGTACAATGTACTTACTGTGTTTATATTGTATTGCAAAACACTTTTGCTGATATGGAGGTGGGATACGGGTAGGGTTAGGGACAGGTGTGGTGGTATGGGTAAGTTTAAGGGTAGGGTTAGGACCCCTCCCTTACACCTAACCGTTAGGTGTAAGGGAGGGGTCAACAGTTTAATTACATCTGTAATTAATTTATGTAGTTACATTTGTAATTACATACAGGTATATTTAAAAATGTAAGTGCAATGTAAAGACATGTACACTCACCTAACGGATTATTAGGAACACCTGTTCAATTTCTCATTAATGCAATTATCTAATCAACCAATCACATGGCAGTTGCTTCAATGCATTTAGGGGTGTGATCCTGGTCAAGACAATCTCCTGAACTCCAAACTGAATGTCAGAATGGGAAAGCAATTTTGAGCGTGGCATGGTTGTTGGTGCCAGACGGGCCGGTCTGAGTATTTCACAATCTACTAAGTTACTTGGATTTTCACGCACAACCATTTCTAGGGTTTACAAAGAATGGTGTGAAAAGGGAAAAATATCCAGTATGCGGCAGTCCTGTTGATGCTAGAGGTCAGAGGAGAATGGGCCGACTGATTCAAGCTGATAGAAGAGCAACTTTGACTGAAATAACCACTCGTTACAACCGAGGTATGCATCAAAGCATTTGTGAAGCCACAACACGCACAACCTTGAGGTGGATGGGCTACAACAGCAGAAGACCCCACCAGGTACCACTCTTCTCCGCTACAAATAGGAAAAAGAGGCTACAATTTGCACAAGCTCACCAAAATTGGACAGTTGAAGACTGGGAAAATGTTGCCTGGTCTGATGAGTCTCGATTTCTGTTGAGACATTCAGATGGTAGAGTCAGAATTTGGCGTAAACAGAATTAAAACATGGATCCATCATGCCTTGTTACCACTGTGCAGGCTGGTGGTGGTGGTGTAATGGTGTGGGGGATGTTTTTTACTTGGCACACTTTAGGCCCCTTTGTGCCAATTGGGCATCGTTTAAATGGCACGGTCTACCTGAGCATTGTTTCTGACCCTTTATGACCACCATGTACCCATCCTGGCTACTTCCAGCAGGATAATGCACCATGTCACAAAGCTGAAATCATTTCAAATTGGTTTCTTGAACATGACAATGAGTTCAATGTACTAAAATGGCCCCCACAGTCACCAGATCTCAACCCAATAGAGCATCTTTGGTATGTGGTGGAACGGGAGCTTTGTGCCCTGGATGTGCATCCCACAAATCTCCATCAACTGCAAGATGCTATCCTATCAATGTGGGCCAACATTTCTAAAGAATGCCTTTAGCACCTTGTTGAATCAATGCCACGTAGAATTAAGGCAGTTCTGAAGGCGAAAGGGGGTCAAACACAGTATTAGTATGGTGTTCCTAATAATCCTTTAGGTGAGTGTATGTACACAGTAAGTGCATTGTATCAAATTATTAACTAAAATGTTAGTACATAGTAGTTAAGGCCACCTAATATAAAGTGGGTCCCAAAATTATTCCTTGGGTCAAGATGATTAATGGCGAATTAACAAATTAAGATGAAGGCTACTTTAAAGCAATGGGCAAAAGTATTAAAACAGTTGTGGGAGTCATGATGCAGTGGTTAGTGCACATGTTGAGTACACTGAAACAAGATGATATGTACAGTTTCGTAGATTTGCTTGCAGAGAGAGAGAGAGAAAAAACAATCTAATGTCACACATTTGTGGTGTTTTGGCAGTGTTTTTATTTATTGCAGAGCAATATTTAGTTACAAAGGTAACACTTTACAATTTAGCTCATTATAACATTAGTTAATGCTTTAGATAATGGAATTAACAATCAACAATATTCTTCACATCATTTATTCATCTTGGTTGATGTGAATTATTCTTCATTGTTAGTTGATAATGTATCAACTAATGTTAACGTACACAATTATGTGTATGACGATCCATAGACTTATGTCTGATATTATTACATCAAAAGAAATATCACAATTGTTACTAAACACCATGTTTATTAAAATTAGGGGGGGGGGGGGGGGGGTTTACCTGTCAAACTAGCAATTGAGATAGATTTCTTTTCTTTTTTTTACCCATATTGAGTTAAAATGAGTTTACCCATATTGAGTTTACCCATGTTGAGTTTTTTTGCAAAAAAAAAAATAAAAACTTGCATTTTTGCTAAAGCAGTTAAACACACTCATCTGTACAATAACAGGGCATGTGGGCTTCTGAAGTTTCTCTCCGATTTTCCGTCTTCTTATAGATGCTGCTCAGATTTGCAGAAAAGTTGGATTTTAGGTCTGAAACAAAAACATCAAATGAAACAGTAGCTATACTGAAACAAATCATTGAAATATTATATGATAATTTGGTGGATGAAGGTCTTACTAGAAGACAGGCAGTAGTATGTGATATGACTAGTCCTAATTGGCAGACAGCCAGGCAGGCAACACAACACACGCTCAACAGAGTAGCATTTGGATTCTTGCCCTCTGACCTCTGTTTCATGTGACACTCTGGGGAAGATGGTATACAATAAAAGCGTTTTATTTGAGTACATTGTTGTCACAGAATAAGCAGTAAAACACTTATGGTCAGCATCATGACAGCTCTCAGCAAGAAGCACCCATGAGTGAGCAAAGCTGACTGAGCTCTTGGTCAGATATCCACTGGGTGAGTGATACTCCTGTATTTTCACGGGTCCACAGGTCTGTCTCTTCATCCAGTCCGCAACATAAATCTGTAAAATCAAGGAAATGGATGGTAATAACAACCATCTGTCTGGTGCAAGAACTTATTTGAATTATATTTATATTTTAGTTGACATTGTGTATCATATTAAAAAAATTAAACTGTCTATTAAACCCTGTTGCTATCATATTTGTCCTTTTAAATGGACTGAACTAATCCTTGAATGCAATGTCTGTCATATCAAATTATACTGTAAAACTGTCAATCCTGTTATACCCTAACATATTTTTAAATTAATTTAGCCTGAGGCACATTACATATTGTACATACACACATTATTTGTCTGATTGAATGTTTTTGCCTTTATTGCGATAGGATACTATCTAGTAGACAGGAAGTGAAATGGGGGAGAGAAGGGGGCGGGATTGGGAAAGGTCCGCAAGCCAGAATTGATCGTCCGAAGCGCAATTGCGCTACATGTTGGAACGCTTTCCTCTGTAAGGCTTTCCTCTGTAACTTTGAGTAGACTCGTTCACTCTTGTAGTTTGGTTTGCTTGGTTTGTTTGGCCAAGCGGTGGTTTAGGTGGCTCGCCAATGTATTCAATTTCTCTAATACATAAATAAGTATGTTTGACCAGAGTTCTTGTGGGGAGAGGAATTTATTGAAGGTGTAGTGTAGCAGTTCTTCAGCAGCGATGTTAGTGCATCAGCCTTCAACTGTCTGTGAGACAGAACTTTATACATGAAGACAAATGGGCTACAAACAATAGTAAGGACCTCCCACAGGAGATTGACTTAACCTTCTTGGAGAAATGTTGTTTCGATCTTTGTCATGCACACCCATCATGATTCACACCTTTACAGACACAGATAGAGTTGATTGCATTCTGAGGCACAGTCACAATGTTGGGAAAGATGACTGAAAATACACATAATCTTTCACATTTTAACACAGAACCTAAAGATACTGAACCTAAAGAAACAGGGATATGTTCACAACTTGATTGGTTGGCTTTAATAGTTTGTGGGTTTCGGATGGCAGCGTTCACACTTATTCAAGTTTAAGCTTTCAGTCAATCGTCAGATATGAGTGTATGCACCGAGTACATCTGGTGTCCAAATTTGTGGTGACCATGTGCACAGTGGCCAGAAGGACCTGAGTGAACAAAGTTAATCTGCGAAAAATATCATCTTGATGAATTTTAAAGCAGCTAGGAACAGCAGGAACATAATCTAAGATCCATTTCCTTAGAGGAGTAAAGATGAGTGACATTTTAAAGGATTCTTTTTTTAGAGTGTTAAATTTACTTTGATTTACCCCAAAGGATTAGTTCACTTTCAAATGAAAATTAACACAAGATTTACCCACCCTTAAGACATCCTAAGTGTATATGACTTTCTTTTTTCAGACGAAAACAATCAGAGTTATGTTAATTCATATCCTGACGCTTCCAAGCATTACAGTATAATGCTAGTGAATGGGAGTTTGAAGCTCAAAAATGTGCATTCATCCATCATCCACCTCTCGCTGTTCAAAACACTTATATCATACGTCACACCAGTTACGCTTTTTTCATAAGATGAATACGGAAGGTGGTCTGGCGTATCTAGCTAGATATTTTACTTTATAAAGTTTTAAATATGGATATTTTTCTTACAAAAACCCATCGATTTGCTTCGATTTTGCTGCTTGCTTTACTCACCCTACAGTTGTGATCCACAGCTCCACATGCATACACAAAAAAAATAACACAGCTATAATTAAATCAGAAGGATAGTGCATGAACAAATGTCTTGCCTAGTTTCCATCTGGGTAGCATCACCATAATGAGTTGTACGGAACTGAACGGAGGAGAACTGAACTAATTAACAGACACAGGTGACAGGGATGTTAACCAATGACACATGGGAAGACTGGGTGTAACAGGTAAACATGAACAGAACACAAAAACTAACTCAAAACGTGACAGTACCCCGCCCTCCCGAAAGGCGCGTCCTCACATCGTAATACATCAATTGGGATGGAAGGGTGGGCGTCATTGAAGCCTCCAGGGCGATGCCGTCAGTTCAGGAGACCATGGTGGCGTCAGGCTGGTGGTTTTGGGCTGAAGCAGAATCTGGAGCGGATTCATGGACTGTAGTCATCACTGGACGCTGGACGGGGAGACTAATTCATCTCTGGACTCTGGACAGGAGACGAAGTCCTCTCTGGACTCGGGACAGGGACGGGCGTCAATGTGTGTGCTGGAATTATGTGAAAGCTTACAGCAATAATGTAGTTAAGTAAGGCATAATATCTATCATGTACAGTCAAACTGTCACAAAAAGAAAATCTTACATGAAGCAGAGCTGACTGTATTTTATCCCACATATTACAAAGCTACTTACCAAAAAATAAGACATTAAATATATTGATTTGAGCTGTATTTATTTTATTATGCGATTAGAGACTGAGTGCGGAGTGATACATGAGAATACAAAGTGTAGGAAATTGGTCGCTGGGGTGGAGACAGTGAATTATGCAATTTACAGTATATTTCCCAAATGCAATAATATGATTAGCTCACTAGAGGGCAACAGTTTGTCATTTGAACTTGACAGTGGAATAATGGACATCCTCTGTTTCAGTGGTGTCTGTTTCACATAATTCTGTAGGGATTGAAGATGCATCTTTTGTTTTAAATTGAATGCTGGAATATTGAATGTCTTCATTGTCTGCATCTGCTTTCTGCGTGAGGTCAGAGGATGCAGTGTTATCGTGCACAGAGTCATACTGGTGGGGGAAACACAATAAGTAAATAAGAGAATTTAACTTTTTAAATAAATGTGTGTAAATGTACATTTAGGGTCAGCCATTCTCACCAGCACCTCCTCCTTTTTAACCCTGCTGTTGGTTTTAGACAGGGTACATCTTCTCCTCCTTAAAGAAGCACAACAATTTATATAGTTTACAGTGGGATCCACATTCAATACAACTTATGTTAACAGATTACATTGATATATTATCAAATTGCATTAAATTATTTCACAATTTGAGTCAACATTTTTAACAGATTACATTTTATTTGTGATAAAATGATGCAGAATCTTAAATATTTCTATTTGCTTAGCTCATAATTTTCTGTTTTAGGTTTTTCAAAATCCTACAAAAATTTACTGACCTATACCACAGGACTCCTATGAGTGCAAGAGTCAAAAACACACACAGTCCGACTGCAGTGTTTCGTAGTGCTGTGCTCTCCTCTCGGCCTGTACACAGAAATGTAACATGCCATAAATTAATAGTTCTGTTGCACTCAGAATGTAGCAATCATTTGACACTGAAGCACATGTATCGTGAGAGATGTGTTACCTCCTATAACACAGGAATACTCTTGAAGCTCTTCATTGCTGACTGAGTCCAGGTACAGCTTGTTGTCTTTAGTGAATCCATCCGTTACCTGCTGTCCGTTCTTGTACCAGATGTAAGAATGTTTGTCGTTCAGAGTGCATTTAGTTGAGCAGCTTAACATCACTTCCTGTCCCTCTGATATAATGTTTGGGCTGTGTATCACCTGCGTATCTGAAAAACAGAATTACAGCACTTCAAGCTGGGCCTAACATTGATTTTGACTGAAATGGAAAAAAAAAATCATAAAATGGAGTAGTTGTCTTGATAACAGGAAATTGTTTGCAAATCTTCTCATTAAAATCTTATAAAATTCATAATGATCAGTTACAGTACCTGTGACAGTAAGAACGGCTCCAGGTGATCCAGAGTATTTTCCTTCTGTTCTGTCAGTGATGATCCTGAATTTATATTCTCCAGAGTCGCTGCTCTTGAGCTCTTTGATTCTCAGTGTGTTCCCCACATACTCCACACGACCAGAAAACTGATCCTCCTCACGCAGATCCTTAAAGTCATCTTTTCGATAGTAATGCCAGAATGTTTCATTTACAGTGTAACCAGAGGGATATGAGTATGTGCAGGAAATGTCTACTGTTGAGTCCATCAAAGCACAGACTCTTCTAGAGGTGTAAGTCACATCCCAGCAGCCACTCTTAGAAATGCCTGAAAGAGTCACAGATTAACATGTCACACTTACTTTAATACATGTTTAAATATACACACGGATGAGCAAACAGTACCACATTATGTGTATTATTTGACACTCACACACAGAAGAGGAAAGATGTTTAAGGGTACTATCAAGAAAACAGGAATATCTGCCAGCATCTGTGCTGGGTGACACAAACATGTCGCGAGACTCTGTAGATCTGTAATACCATCCATTCCTCATCCAATACCAAACTACAGAGGTGCAGGAAGAGTCACAGGTCAGTTTTACTGTCTGGTCTCTCGGGTCTGCAGATGCTGGATTCATTCTCACTTCCAGGACTGAATTAGAGTAAAAAATAAGAAAAACATCACATGCGGAATAAAAAAAGCTGACCTGACCAGAATCTAGACTCAGTTTCACCTGTGACTGTTAGATTGACAGAGACTGAGCTGAGACGTTTAACTCCATCCTCCATGATGAACATGAGCTGATATTCTCCAGAGTCTCTCTCTCTCAGGTCTGTAATTGTGAGTGTTGAACTGCCGTATACGACCTCCTGCTTCACCCGTCCTGAGTAGTCCGAGTCTAAAGTCAAATCTTCAGGTTCATCTTTCCTTCTCCAGTTTGAACTCTGTTTCCGGCTGAACCAGAACACAGTTTTGATGGTGTAACCGGAGTAAAAGCACTTCAGTGTCACCTGATACCCCTTCACAGCACAAATACTCTCTTGACTACAGGTCACATGCAGGTGGTCCAATGTCAGAGAGCCTGAACAAGAAAACATTTCATTAAAGAGATGAAGTTTACATACAGACAGAGGAGATATCCTCAATTGTTACAATCCAGACTCACCGATCTGCTGATCTCACCCACCCAACCATGATGATCAACTTAGTTCAAAATGAAAAGTAGTCCAAAAAATATTTTTTTACATGTAACTATAAACTGACGGAGAACAGTGAGGAAAGTTAAACTATACCAACATTCAGACCTAATGGACATTAAGTTAAACTGATCTTAAATGATTTCAACCATTAGAAAATATGAGCAATAAGAAAACACTTTTGGATCATTTTAAAGATCACATTTAAATTAAAATGCGAGAATAAGACACAATAATGATCAAACCTGTAATGTACAGCAGGATTAGGATCAGGATCAGAGGTCTGGAGTTCATGTTCTTCACTTTCTGTAAATTCAGATTCAATGAAAGACTCAGAGCTGCCCGTCCTGAGGAAAAAAAACACTCGAGTTTGACTGAGACACACTTGAACACATAGAGTCAGAATCATGAACACAGTAACACACTTCAGAAAGTTGTAAAATGTGCTTAAATTACGTGTACTATTTAAATGCAAGTGTGATTATATTTACCTTACATGTTGCTGTTCTCTGGTTTTAGTTGTAGTTTCTACTGTCTGTTTTAGAATCTGTGCAGGCTATCTGGCTTACTTCCTTCCCTTTTCTTACTAACACACACATATCAAAAATGAAAAGAACGGAGATGCTTACGCTTCAGAAAATGTTTACTGTCAAACTCAACTCAGGAAGTCAGAATTAGCCATTATGTTACATGAGCTGTTTAAATTAATCAGTTTAAATTAATTAAACCTTGAGTTTTGTTACTTTCTATTTTTAAGTTATATTAAATAAAAATCAGAATTTACTAAAAATATTTTTAAATAGTCCAGATTTGCATATATTATTTGATAATTTTTCCTGAAATAATTTCGGGAAGCTTAAGATTAAGGAAACACCTTTATTATTTCATCGTCAGATGCCCTTTTGTTTATTTTTATAGCCACAGGATTATGGGAAATCAAACAGTGAAGGATACATTTATGCTGCACTCAATAACCAACAGCATGAATCTTAGAAGACATAAAGTTACGTGATGATGTTTTTCTCTGGCCTATATTAAATATAAAAAGCTAAACGTTGATAAGAATGTTTTAGCAGCACAAAAACTCAAAGGTAAACAGAGATAACAATTTAAAGGGATAGTACACCCAAAAATTAAAATTTTGTCATCACTTACTCAATTCACTTCCAATAGAAGATTGGAAAAACGTCAGCATTTGGCATTAACAACATAAAAGCTTGGATCCAGACTGCCTTGTATACACGGTTCAGGCTGCTGGTAGTGTAATAGTGTGGGGGATATTTTCTTGGCACACTTATGGTCTTATTATGGCCATTGTTTAAATGCCACAGTCTGAATATTGTTGCTGACCATGTCCATCCCATTATGAGCACAGTGGACTATCTTCTTGGCTACTTCGAGCAGGATAACGCACTGTGTCACAGAGCTCAAATAATCTCAAACTGGATTCTTGAACATGACATTGAGTTCACTCAAGTCAAATGTCATCCACAGTCACCAGATCTCAGTCCAAGAGAGCAGTGGTTCTCAAACCTGTCCTGGGGATCCCCCACCAGTGCACATTTTGCATGTCACCCTCATCTAACACACTTGATTCAACTCGTCAGCTCATAAATTATAATATTACGCTGGACCAGCATGGTTTAGAAAATGGATGGATGGTATTCTCTAGCCGCTGAGAGTCCATCGTTAGTACGCCTGTTATTGCAGTGCATTGTGGGA
Organism: Romanogobio albipinnatus; assembly: GCA_023566225.1. Lineage (NCBI taxonomy): Eukaryota > Metazoa > Chordata > Actinopteri > Cypriniformes > Gobionidae > Romanogobio > Romanogobio albipinnatus. The sequence goes on from CM042263.1 coordinate 14,747,229, forward strand.
TTGAATGATTGCACTCAATAATGTCCACTATGGTTTCGGACACCACTACAAATGGCTGTCCCCTCAAATGTTGCCCTATTTAAGGGTATAGGGGACAATTTCGGACACAGCCTTGGTCTTTAGCGACAATACTTTTTTCAATACTTTTTAGATAGATTAATTAGTATAGTAATATAATTACTCTGTTGATGTAATTTATCCATCTTACCCAAGTAACTCACCCAACACTGATATTAATGCAGAGTTTGTCAGTTGAGAAACACTATAGTAACCCATTTGATCAGCATGACAAAACAGACTCAAAAATCTCTGACTAACCAGTTTTGGTTCCTTTTTGGCAACACCAAAATGGCTCACACTTGAAGTCTCATAGGAAATTTAAGTATTTGGGTCCCAAATACTAGTAAAAACTTGTCAGCCTTTGCATTCGACTCAGTTACAACCTAGAAAATGGATGGGCTAAAGAAAAGACCAAGTTGTCCATATATCCACACATACGGTCAATCAAATAATTTAAAACTGGGTTAAATGTTTGCTTAAAACAACCCAATATCTGGGTTAAAACCCAATCGCTGGGTTAAAACAACCCAATTGCTGGGTTTGTCCATTTTCAACCCAACTTGGGTTGTTTTTAACCAAGCATTTTTTTAGAGTGTATGAGTTGGAGCTAAACTATGCAGGAAAGTCAAACCCTCCCATTGGTTGCCATTTCTACTATATATTTAAAAGAAATGTTGACACTGCTGATGTTATTTCCTTCCTCTTTTGAAAAATGAAGTCAGTTATCGTCTTTAGCCAAAATAAAGCACAGAAGGGGCCAGCAAGTTTGGGTGTTCATTTGGCTCTCATTAACTATGGTAACAAGGAATGAAGTTAAGAGAAATGAAAAAAGTTCCTTCAACTGCACCAGAAGACTTTACAATCTTCCCACAATCTTCTGAACAATCCCACAATCTTCTGAACTCTACTGAAGGCACGGGATAATGGGAAGACAGGCTGTTACATGATGCTAATAATAGCTAACATATTAGTGGCACAATGCAAAGACTCAAAAATCAACAGGGTACGCTTTTAATCGTGTTCAGTAAGGTTTCAATACAAAACCTTTAAAAGACCCAAAAGAGCTTTACCCACTGTGCCACTTTCAGCAAGACCAGTATATATATATATATATATATATATATATATATATATATATATATATATATATATATATATATATATATATATATATATTAGGTTTTATTGTACCCTGTTGATTTTTGAGTCTTTGCATTGTGCCACTAATATGTTAGCTATTCTTAGCATCATGTAACAGCCTGTCTTCCCATTATCCCGAGCCTTCAGTAGAGTTCAGAAGATTGTTGAGTCTTCTGGTGCAGTTGCAGGAACTTTTTTCATTTCTCTTAACTTCATTCCTTGTTACCTTATATCTCAAAAAATTAGCATATCATGAAAAGGTTCTCTAAACGAGCTATTAACCTAATCATCTGAATCAACTAATTACACCTGGGATTCCTGAGGCTTTTAAAAACTCCCAGCCTGGTTCATTACTAAAAACCGCAGTCATGGGTAAGACTGCCGACCTGACTGCTGTCCAGAAGGCCATCATTGACACCCTCAAGCAAGAGGGTAAGACACAGAAAGAAATTTCTGAACGAATATGCTGTTCCCAGAGTGCTGCATCAAGGCACCTCAGTGGGAAGTCTGTGGGAAGGAAAAAGTGTGGCAAAAAACGCTGCACAACGAGAAGAGGTGACCGGACCCTGAGGAAGATTGTGGAGAAGGACCGATTCCAGACCTTGGGGGACCTGCGGAAGCAGTGGACTGGAGTAGACTGGAGTAGATACATCCAGAGCCACCGTGCACATGTGCCGCATTCCCCAGGTCAAGCCACTTTTGAACCAGAAACAGCGGCAGAAGCGCCTGACCTGGGCTACAGAGAAGCAGCACTGGACTGTTGCTCAGTGGTCCAAAGTACTTTTTTCGGATGAAAGCAAATTTTGCACGTCATTCGGAAATCAAGGTGTCAGAGTCTGGAGGAAGACTGGGGAGAAGGAAATGCCAAAATGCCTGAAGTCCAGTGTCAAGTACCCACAGTCAGTGATGGTCTGGGGTGCCATGTCAGCTGCTGGTGTTGGTCCACTGTGTTTTATCAAGGGCAGGGTCAATGCAGCTAGCTATCAGGAGATTTGGGAGCACTTCATGCTTCCATCTGTTGAAAAGCTTTATGGAGATGATTTCATTTTTCAGCACGACCTGGCACCTGCTCACAGTGCCAAAACCACTGGTAAATGGTTTACTGACCATGGTATTACTGTGCTCAATTGGCCTGCCAACTCTCCTGACCTGAACCCCATAGAGAATCTGTGGGATATTGTGAAGAGAAAGTTGAGAGACGCAAGACCCAACACTCTGGATGAGCTTAAGGCCGCTATCGAAGCATCCTGGGCCTCCATAACACCTCAGCAGTGCCACAGGCTGATTGCCTCCATGCCACGCCGCATTGAAGCAGTCATTTCTGCAAAAGGATTCCCGACCAAGTATTGAGTGCATAACTGAACATAATTATTTGAAGGTTGACTTTTTTTTTGTATTAAAAACACTTTTCTTTTATTGGTCGGATGAAATATGCAAATTGTTTGAGATAGGAATTTTGGGTTTTCATGAGCTGTATGCCAAAATCATCAGTATTAAAACAATAAATTTCAATTTCAATTTCAATTTCAATTTCAATTCACTTTATTGTCACACAGCTATATACACAAGTGCAACAGCAGGTGAAATTCTTGGTGCAGTTCCGAGCAACATAGCAGTCACGACATGACATGTACAACATTTAAGCAACAACAGATTACACATCTGATGCGCCCACAATTACTCACAGCACAGTAAAACTCTACAATAAACAATAAATAATTTACACAATGTGAGTGTAGTTCTCACAGCTTTAGCCAATATACACATACTTACAATATACATATACTTTAAACAATATACACTAAACATACATTAAACAGTATACATTAAGCTATAATAATAATAATAATATACAATGTACAGTATACATTATTATTCACAGTAGAGATCCAATTATGTACAATAGGTGCTATATGATAAATGATAAATAATAAATGATACATAAATGTGTATATAATGTGTGTGTATCTACAGTGGGTTGTGCGGAGTGATATTCTGTCCAGTGTGTGTTATGATCCTGATGGATCAGGAGTTAAGTAGTCTGATTGCTTGTGGGAAGAAGCTGTTCTGAAGTCGGCTGGTGCGTGTTCTAATGCTGCGGTACCGTCTGCCTGATGGCAGCAGTGAGAGCAGCCCATGGTTCGGGTGGCTAGAGTCTCTGATGATCCTCTGAGCTCTCTTCACACACCGCCTGGCGTAAATGTCCTGGAGGGAGGGAAGCTCACCTCCGATGATGCAGCTGGCCGTGCGCACTACCCTTTGCAGGGCTTTGCGGCTGCGGGCGGTACTGTTGCCGTACCAGGTGGTGATGCAGCCAGTCAGCAGGCTCTCGATGGTGCTGCTGTAGAAGCGTGTGAGGATGTGGCGGTTCATTCCAAACCTCCTCAGCCGTCGCAGGAAGAAAAGGCGCTGATGAGCCTTCTTCACAACGGCCTCGGAGTGGACGGACCATGAGAGTTCCTCTGTGATGTGGACACCGAGGAACTTGAAGCTGCTGACTCTCTCCACCGGTGCTCCATCGATGGTGATGGGGCGGTGTTCTCTCTCATTCCTCCTGAAGTCGACCACCAGCTCCTTGGTCTTGCTGACGTTGAGGGAGAGGTTGTGCTCCTGACACCACCGTGTCAGAGTGTGCACCTCCTCTCTGTAGGCCGTTTCATCATTGTCGGTGATAAGACCTACCACCGTCGTATCGTCAGCAAACTTGATGATGGTGTTGGAGCTGTGGGTAGCCACACAGTCATGTGTGTACAGGGAGTACAGGAGTGGGCTGAGAACACAACCCTGAGGGGCTCCAGTGTTGAGAGTCAGTGATGAGGAGATGTTACTGCCCATTCTGACCACCTGGCGTCTGTTTGACAGGAAGTCCAGGATCCAGCTGCATAACAGGCTGTTTAAGCCTAGAGCCCGGAGTTTAATGTCAAGTATGGAGGGCACAATGGTGTTGAATGCTGAGCTGTAGTCCACAAACAGCATTCTCACATACGTGTTCCTCTTTTCCAGGTGGGAGAGAGCAGTGTGTATTGTAGATGAAATGGCATCGTCAGTGGAGCGGTTTGTGCGGTATGCAAACTGCAGTGGGTCCAGTGAGGGGGGGAGAACAGAGCAGATGTGGTTTCTGACTATTCTTTCAAAGCATTTGCTGATGATGGGGGTCAGAGCAACAGGACGCCAGTCGTTTAAGCAGGTGGTTTTTGACTGCTTAGGTACAGGCACAATGGTGGACGTTTTGAAGCATGTGGGGACCACAGATAGGGAGAGGGACAGGTTAAAAATGTCCGTGAAAACTCCAGCCAGTTGGTGCGCGCACGCTCTGATCACACGGCCGGGAATGCCGTCTGGACCCGCTGCTTTACGGACATTCACCCGCCGGAAGGATCGGGTTACATCCGCTAAAGATACGGAGAGTGCACCAACCTCTGTATCTTCAGCCGCGAGCTCTCTCTCCGCGAGGGCGGTGTTAGTTCCCTCAAAGCGAGCATAAAAGGTGTTGAGCTCGTCCGGGAGAGAGGCAGCGGTGTTCACGGTGGAGTTTGTGTTCCCTTTATAGTCCGTGATGGTGTTAATTCCCCTCCACATGCTTCTGGAGTCGGTGGTGTTGAACTGTCCTTCAATCTTGTCCCTGTACTGCCGTTTTGCTGCTCTGATGGTTTTCCGGAGGGCATAACTTGCTTGTTTATGCTCCTCCGCATTACCGGAGTTAAAGGTGAAGGTTCGCGCATTGAGTGCCGCGCGAACATCCCCGTTTAGCCACGGCTTCTGGTTAGGGTACAGCCGAATTGTTTTGGTCGGAACAACGTCATCTACGCACTTCCTGATGAAACACGTTACGCTATCAGCGTAGACCTCGATGTCGTCATCAGAGGCCGACCGGAACATCTCCCAGTCCGCGTGATCAAAACAGTCCTGTAGCATAGAATCTGATTGGTCCGACCAGCACTGGATGGTTCTGAGGGCGGGTGCTTCCTGTTTGAGTCTTTGCCTATAAGCGGGCAAAAGGAGGATTGACGCGTGATCTGATTTGCCGAATGGTGGGCGTGGGAGTGATTTGTATCCATCCTTGAAGGGGGAGTAACAGTGGTCTAAAACACAGTTCCCTCGCGTGTTGAAGCTAACATGTTGGTGGTATTTGGGTGCGATGCGCTTGAAGTTGGCTTTGTTAAAGTCTCCGGTCACAATAAACGCAGCGTCAGGATGCGCGGTTTCCTGCTCACTCACTGTCCTATACAGTTCCTTTAGTGCCCGGTCTGTGTCGGCTTGTGGGGGAATATACACAGCTGTGATGATGACCGCGGTGAATTCCCTCGGTAGCCAGAATGGTCGGCACAGAACCATGAGAAGTTCCAGATCAGGGGAACAGAAAGACTTGATAGAATGTACGTTCCTCTGATCACACCAGGATCGGTTGATCATAAAACATACACCCCCGCCTTTGCTTTTCCCTGAGAGATCTTTTTCTCTGTCCATTCGATGCACGGAGAACCCCGTGGTTTCGATGGCCGAATCTGGAATCTCAGCGGACATCCAAGTTTCTGTAAGGCAGATAATGCAGCAGTCCCTCGTGTCTCGCTGGAAAGAGATCCGCGCTCTCAGCTCGCAGAGTTTATTGTCCAGAGACTGAACATTAGCCAGTAAAATACTGGGAAGCGGGGGTCGGTTTGCGCGGCGTCTAACTCTGATAAGTACACCGGCTCTCTTCCCTCTTCTCCGGCGTTTGCGTGGTCGGGCCGTCCAGACAAAGGGATCCGCTGCTGTGTTTGTAAGCAGCGTGTCGTCACTGAAGAATTTAAAGTCCGGTTTTCGGTGTGCGATTGCCGAACCAATGTCCAAAAGTGTCTGTCTGTCGTACTTAGTAAGGCAGACAACATCCAAGACGAAAAACATAAAAGACCTGCAATATTTCAGTTGGTGTGCAATTAATCTAAAATATATGAAAGTTTAATTTTTATCATTACATTATGGAAAATATTGAACTTTATCACAATATGCTAATTTTTTGAGAAGGACCTGTATATATATATATAATTTCTGACCAGAAGGTGGCACTGTCTTCACAGTTAAGCACAGATCATAGAGGCAATGTAGTCAATAAGCTGCATTGTCCTTAATCACCAGTTTTTGAATACTTATTAAATTATTTTCCACAGTAACAGGCATAATTACTGCGGTTACAGTTCTTCTATTGAAATATAAAATATGAAAGTTCACACTAATACAAGAATAAAGTAATCAAAATAAAGATAAACAGAACTCAAAGGCTATGCCCCATCTTTAGGATGGATCAATATATACAATCGTTATAGAATAAATGTTTTTATTGAAAACACTTCTTACATTTAGCAGGAGGAGGAATGAAATGGAAGACATAAACCTGCATGAACTGTTGTTTTGTTTTAATTTTGTTTGACTATGAAGACTGTGCAGTCATTGATAAGTCATTGTATATGACACTGTATCACTGATGTTGCTAGGTGATGATCTCACAATGACATCACTCCGCCAGCTCTGATGGACAGAGAAACAGATGTGGAACATCAGATTCTGAGACAGACAAATAAAAAGTAATTAAATACATTTACATCAATGTATTTGCATTGCATCTCTTACAGTTCTCTATTCATAATTCCTTACCTTCTCTTTAGTTTTCAGTTTGGTTTTGAGATTAGATGCTTTCTGATGAAAAACCTGTTGAATCATAATTCACATTCTTATAATCTGAATTCATTTTATTATATTCACTGTACGACATGCAATTGTGAATTTCACTGGATGTTTTACTCACCACATCCACAGAGCCGCTATTATGAGAAACTGAGGTAAAAACACCAGGAGAATGACTGTATAATGGCTGAACGCTGCGCTGTCCACTGGATCTTTACAACACAAAGAAGTGAATCATGACTATCAGAGAAACAATCATTTGACACTGAAGCACATGTATCATGAGAGATGTGTTACCTCCTATAACACAGGAATACTCTTGAAGCTCTTCATTGCTGACTGAGTCCAGGTACAGCTTGTTGTCTTTAGTGAATCCATCCGTTACCTGCTGTCCGTTCTTGTACCAGATGTAAGAATGTTTGTCGTTCAGAGTGCATTTAGTTGAGCAGCTTAACATCACTTCCTGTCCCTCTGATATAATGTTTGGGCTGTGAATCACCTGCGTATCTGAAAAACAGAATTAAAGCACTTCAAGCTGGGCCTAACATTGATTTTGACTGAAATGGAAATACAAACATTTTATAAAAATCGAGTAGTTGTCTTGATAACAGCAAATTGTCTGAATCTTCTAATTAAAATCTTATAAAATTCATCATGATCAGTTACAGTACCTGTGACAGTAAGAACGGCTCCAGGTGATCCAGAGTATTTTCCTACTGTTTTGTCAGTGTTGATCCTGAATTTATATTCTCCAGAGTCGTTCATCTTGAGGTCTTTGACTCTCAGTGTGTTCCCCACATACTCCACACGACCAGCAAACTGATCCTCCTCACGCAGATCCTTGAAGTCACCAGGCTGAACGTAAAGCCAGAATGTTTCATTTACAGTGTAACCAGAGGGATGTGAGTATGTGCAGGAAATGTCTACTGTTGAGCCCATCAAAGCACAGACTCTTCTAGAGGTGTAAGTCACATCCCAACAGCCACTCTTAGAAATACCTGAAAGAGTCACAGATTAACATGTCACACTTACTTTAATACATGTTTAAATATAAACACGGATGAGCAAACAGTACCACATTGTGTGTATTATTTGACACTCACACACAGAAGAGGAAAGATGTTTAAGGGTACTATCAAGAGAACAGGAATAGCTGCCAGCCTCTGTGCTGGGTGACACAAACATGTCGCGAGACTCTGTAGATCTGTAATACCATCCATTCCTCATCCAATACCAAACTCCAGAGGTGCAGGAAGAGTCACAGGTCAGTTTTACTGTCTGGTCTCTCGGGTCTGCAGATGCAGGGTTCATTCTCACTTTCAGGACTGAATTAGAGTAAAAAATAAGAAAAACATCACATGCCGAATAAAAAAAGCTGACCTGACCAGAATCTAGACTCAGTTTCACCTGTGACTGTTAGATTGACAGAGACTGAGCTGAGACGTTTAACTCCATCCTTCATGATGAACATGAGCTGATATTCTCCAGAGTCTCTCTCTCTCAGGTCTGTAATTGTGAGTGCTGAACTGCCGTATACGACCTCCTGCTTCACCCGTCCTGAGTAGTCTGAGTCTAAAGTCAAATCTTCAGGTTCGTTATTTTTTCTCCAGTTTGAACTTTGTTTCTGACTGAACCAGAACACAGTTTTGATGTTGTTATTGGAGTAAAAGCACTTCAGTGTCACCTGATACCCCTTCACGGCACAAATACTCTCTTGACTACAGGTCACATGCAGGTGGTCCAATGTCAGAGAGCCTGAACAAGAAAACATTTCATTAAAGAGATGAAGTTTACATACAGACAGAGGAGATATCCTCAATTGTTACAATCCAGACTCACCGATCTGCTGATCTCACTCACCCAACCATGATGATCAACTTAGTTCAAAATGAAAAGTAGTCAAAAAAATATTTTTTTACATGTAACTATATACTGACGGAGAACAGTGAGGAAAGTTAAACTATACCAACATTCAGACCTAATTGACATTAAGTTAAACTGATCTTAAATGATTTCAACCATTTGAAAATATGAGCAATAATGATGAAAAAAATCCCTTTTGGATAATTTTAAAGATCACATTTAAATTAAAACGCGAGAATAAGACACAATAAAGCTCAAACCTGAAATGTACAGCAGGATTAGGATCATAGGTAAGAGTCTGGAGTTCATGTTCTTCACTTTCTGTAAATTCAGATTCAATGAAAGACTCAGAGCTGCTCGTCCTGAGGAAAAAAAAAACTCTTGAGTTTGACACACTTGAACACATAGAGTCAGAATCATGAACACACACTTCAGAAAGTCGTAAAATGTGCTTAAATTACATGTACTATTTAAATTCAATTAAGATTATATTTACCTACATTATATGTTGCTGTTGTTCTCTGGTTTTGGTTTAGTTTAGTTTCTACTGTCTGGTTTTAGTTGTAGTTTCTACTGTCTGTTTTAGAATCTGTGCAGACTCTATGATCTTATTTCCTTCCCTTTTCTTACTAACACAAAAAAGAAAAGAACGGAGATTCTAACGCTTCACTGTTTACTGTCAAACTCAACTCAGGAAGTCAATATTAGCCATTATGTTACATAAACTGTTTAAATTAATCAGTTTCAATTAATTAAAACTTGAGTTTTGTCATTTTCTATTTTTAGTAATATTAAATAAAAATCTGAATAGACAAAAAATATTTTTAAATATTCCTGATCTGCATAAATAAATTAAAGGCAAATATTATTTCATATTTTTTCCTCAAAATAATTTTGGGAATTTTAAGTTTAAGGAAACACACATTTATAGCTATATTAATTTACATTTCAACGTCAGATGCTCTTTTGTTTATTTTTTATAGCCACAGGATTATGGGAAATCAAACAGTGAAGGATACATTTATGCTGCATTCAATAACCAACAGCATGAATCTTAGAAGACAGAAAGTTATGTGATGATGTTTTTCTCTGACCTATATTAAATATAAAAATCTAAACGTGGATAAGAATGTTTTAGCAGCACAAAAAAAACCTCAAAGGTAAACAGAGATACCAATTTAAAGGGATAGTTCACCCCAAAATTAACAGTTTTTCATTGCTTACTCATCGCTACTAATCAAGTTGTTCAAACCTGTATGAGTTTCTTTCTTCTGCTGAATGTATGAAGGTAAAATGATGCCATAAAGAATCTCATGCGCAGGGTAAGATTTGTGAAAGTGTACACAAGATTGCAAGCGTGAATTAAATTTACATGCGCAAGAGAAGCTTTGTAAATGTGTAAATTGCCAGTCAAGTGTAAGAAAAAAAATACTGTTATTAGTAAGTGTAATTCATGTATTGTAAAACTGCAGCTTCATGCTAATGCAAAATAAATATTTTAATATAAGAATTTTAAATAGTTGTATCTCGGCCAAATATTGTCCTATCACAAACCATACATACATCAATACATCAAAAGGTTATTTATTCAGCTTTCATATGATGTGTAAATCTCAATTTCAGTCATTTTTTTATGACTGGTTTTGTGGTCCAGGGTAGCATATGGTTTCTAAATTAAATAAATAATAATAAACTATAGAATTTGTAATAAAAATATTGTAAACATGTAGAAAATACAAAAACAGCTATAAAAGTGATTTATATTCTGCAATATTAAATTTAGGCCCATCCTAGAAACATTTTAAATAAATACATTTCTGCCAAAACACCATATGAAGAGTTCAGATGCAAAAGCCTCTAAAAGCCACTTTGGTAAAAAATGAGATAACGATACTGAGTGAATGCTCTCTGCATATGGTATCCGTTCATAAAGTACTTTCACTTCAAACCCACTAAATCCCAGCCTCAGCCCATTCAGAATTACTGGTACTTAGGTAGAAACCTATACATAGAAGCCTGACAAAAAAAAACTTATTTTAAAGAAAAACGTCAGACGGACTTAGAGGGTTTTGCATCTGAAGTCTTCATATTTATTCACTGTTCGTAGCTGCGAGGTAAACTACTGGTGCTGGATTGACAAGCTTGTAGTTGTGTGTAAAGCTATAAAAAAGTATAGCTTTACCTCGTAATGTAGCCTAATTACATGGTCGGCCACAGCAGTTTTCAGCTAGATTTACCACAGAACCTGTGATGTTCCCATATCACACGACTGTATAAAACTAAATTCAGAGAGACATCAGAATGGATCAAGCAACTTGCGCTGTTTATAGCTTTATAGAGCAGCAGACACTCAGAACACGTTTGTCAGCGGCAGCTCTGTGTGCAGGTTTACCCGTTTCCCATGTGCTCCAATTAAAAAAACAACAACAAAAAAACAGAGCCTATAAGGAGGGGGAGGTCTGTCTCGTTTGGCCTGTCAATTCAGACAAACCAATGGGCCGCTGTCCCTGCAAAAAAAAAGCCAGGTATGTCTGATTATACACCCAACGCGATAGGGAACTCAACACTAACTCTCGTTGCCATGCTTCAGGCATGCCTGCGCATCTCCTTCAGACAATAAGTTCATGACGTCTAAGGCAGGCACCCTTTTACTCTTGCGCACTCCATGTGACGTCATTGGGTTGCCATCTGCCAATCAATTGGCGTGTTTCTACACATGCTTTATACACCAGTCACGACTGGGACCGCTCAAAAAAGCGTCAGCATGATGTAGTGTCTCGTTTCCTCTCAGGGAACCAAGGCTATATTCATAACCTAGACATTTAATTCAGTGCTACATTGTTTAAGTAAAATTTAAAATAAAGAGTGAGTGAAATGTACTTGAAACTGAGCATTGCAAAGTAAAGTTAAAATGAGTAGGTAGAAATTACTCAACAAAATCTTATAAGTAATTTACTTTTCTTTTAATTTTACATAACTTTAAATTCCATACATGAGAAATTTACTTTAAAAACCTGAGTGAAAAAAATGCACAAGAAAAATTTTGCAAATTATACTTGCAAAAATATTTTGCCGTTTCCAAACTGCTAGGATACTCTCAGGACATGGCACTGATGATACCTTTATTTCCCTTTCAAGGGAACTTGCACTGCGTCAAGCGCTGCGGGAACGCCTCTGCTTGACTGTGTCATGAAGCACTCGTAAAATCAGTCCAATGGCGTGACGGGACGTCATAGGCGGGTGACGTCATTGACCAGGAAACTATAATGCACCCATGAACCAAACAGTGTCAGCTTCTGTCTTCACAAGCGCTCTATGTGAAATCGTTTGTCCTGATTTATTGTGTGTGTGTCTCTCATATATATATATATATATATATAAAAATGGTGAATCCACAGTTCAGACAGTGTGTTACTCCCTGCCCTCGTTACATCACGGGTGGGGATACACATCTGCTCTGTGTAATGTGTTTGGGACCGGAGCATGCACAGTCAGCTCTCAAGGGAGCTGGCTGCGAGCATTGTGAAAAACTCCCGATGAAAACTCTCCGGTCCCGCCGAGCGCTCTTCGAGGAGGGCGCTTCAGCTCGCGTTCCCCAGGGTGCAGGTCCCGCTGCTGCCGAGGCACAGCGAAGGCTTACGTCCTGGGGTTCGCAGATGGATCTAACGGCGGGGTTAGAGACAGGTGATCCCCTATCTCTGCCCTTACCCGTTAGATCTGACGCTTCAGTTGCCGAGTTAGAAGCACACTCTGCGGTTTCTTCTGCTTGCGCTGAAGCGCAGGTGCAGCAGCATTCCAGTTCTGAGGAACTGGATGTTGTGAGCCTGGATTATTATGATGAGGTTTCGCCACCTCATTCACACGCTCAAGAGGAGCTTTTGGAGGTTGTGACTTGCGCTGTTGCCAGGTTACAAATAGATTGGCCAGCCGAGACGCAGGAAGCCCGTCAGCCTAGTAAATTAGACAAGCGTTTCCTAACATCTAGATCACAACCTCCAAAGCGGGGCTTGCCGTTTTTTCCTGACCTCCACACCGAGGTGTTGAGGTCGTGGATTAAACCGGCATCATTTCGGCCATTCAACCCCACAACAGCTGCTTATTCAAACATCGTGGGGTTGAAACAACATGGTTATGCGACGATGCCTCGGGTGGAAGAGGCGCTTGTGAGCTATCTCTCCCCTGAGTCTGCATCGTCGTTAAAAGCCCCGCAGCCGCCCACTAAGCCAGTTAGAACGATGTCAGCTTTAGTGGGTTGGGCATACTCGGCAGCAGGTAAGGTGGCCGCATGTTTACACACTATGGCGGTACTTCAAGGCTATCAAGCCGACCTGCTGAAAGATATTGATGATGAATGTGAAGAAGTGGGGAGGGAATCGATAGCTGAGATTAGGAGAGCTGCTGATTTGTCTCTTTGGGCCACCAAGGAGACGGCCAAATCCATCGGCCGTTCTATGGCAGCCCTGGTGGCCACGGAGAGACACTTATGGCTGAATTTATCTGATATCAAGAATAAGGATAAAAAAATCCTATTAGACTCTCCTATCTCCCCTGCATCTCCCCTCCCCTTCAAAATGCTCACTCTAAAACAGATCATGTGTCAGATCAGGTCCGAGGACTGGTGTGTCACAATAGACCTAAAAGACGCATACTTCCATGTCTCTATCCTTCCTCAACACAGGAAGTTCCTCAGGTTTGCTTTCGGGGGCGAAGCATTCCAATATCAGGTTCTTCCATTCGGCCTAGCATTATCACCCCGCACCTTCACAAAATGCGTGGATGCAGCTTTGGCTCCTCTGAGATTCCAGGGCATCCGCGTTCTCGACTTTTTCAGAAGCTGACACTGTTTGGTTCAGGGGTGCTTTATAGTTTCCTGGTCAATGACGTCACCCGCCTATGACGTCCCGTCACACCATTGGACTGATTTTACGAGTGCTTCATGATGCAGTCATGCAGAGGCGTTCCCGCAGCGCTTGACGCAGCGTCTCGTTCCCTCTCAGGGAACCATGGTTACATACGTAACCTGAGATGTTCCCTGGCTACTACTAGTACGTGATACTACAGTATGTACACAGGTAAGCACAAATCACTGAAGCAATGATGTCTTGCTAGCTGTTTAAGGACTTTTCTTTGCATTGCTTGGTCTTCAAATATTACAACACAAAATAACTAAATTTACAATTTTATTTGATTTTGCTGTTTCCCACACTAAAAGCCCTTTTACACCAATAACGATAACCATAATATTACCAAAATAAGGTTTTAAATATAATTTCAAGAGAATAGAGGAGTCCACACCACAACTATAACGACAATGACATTGAGAAAATATGGATGTGATTACTTTTTTCATTTGATGAATATAGATAACATTGGCAGACAAAAACCATCTGACTTTGTGACTTTATGACACTATACCACTATAACAGAAATGTTGGCCCATTATGATAGGATAGCATCTTGCAGTTGATGGAGATTTGTGGGATGCACATCCAGGGCACGAAGCTCCCGTTCCATCACATTCCAAAGATGCTCTATTGGGTTGAGATCTGGTGACTGTGGGGGCCATTTTAGTACAGTGAACTCATTGTCATGTTCAAGTCCAATTTGAAATGATTCGAGCTTTGTGACATGGTGCATTATCCTTATCCTGCTGGAAGTAGCCATCAGAGGATGGGTACATGATGGTCATAAAGGGATGGACATGGTCAGAAACAATGCTCAGGTAGGCCGTGGCATTTAAACGATGCCCAATTGGCACTAAGGGGCCTAAAGTGTGCCAAGAAAACATCCCCCACACCATTACACCACCCCCACCAGCCTGCACAGTGGTAACAAGGCATGATGGATCCATGTTCTCATTCTGTTTACACCAAATTCTGACTCTACCATCTGAATGTCTCAACAGAAATCGAGACTCATCAGACCAGCCAGGCAACATTTGTCCAGTCTTCAACTGTCCAATGTTGGTGAGCTCGTGCAAATTGTAGCCTCTTTTTCCTATTTGTAGTAGAGATGAGTGGTACCCGGTGGGGTCTTCTGCTGTGGTAGCCCATCTGCCTCAAGGTTGTGCGTGTTGTGGCTTCACAAATACTTTGCTGCATACCTCGGTTGTAACGAGTGGTTATTTTAGTCAAAGTTGCTCTGCTATCAGCTTGAATCAGTCGGCCCATTCTCCTCTGACCTCTAGCATCAACAAGGCATTTTCGCCCACAGGACTGCCGCATACTGGATGTTTTTCCATTTTCACACCATTCTTTCTGAATGGACCATTCTAGAAATGGTTGTGCGTGAAAATCCCAGTAACTGAGCAGATTGTGAAATTCTCAGACCGGCCCGTCTGGCACCAACAACCATGCCACGCTCAAAATTGCTTAAATCACCTTTCTTTCCCATTCTGACATTCAGTTTGGAGTTCAGGAGATTGTCTTGACCAGGACCACACCCCTAAATGCATTGAAGCAACTGCCATGTGATTGGTTGATTAGATAATTGCATAAATGATAAATTCAACAGATGTTCCTAATAATCCTTTAGGTGAGGGAATATATATATATCATTATTTTCCACAATAACAGGCATAATTACTGTGGTTACAGTTCTTTTATTGAAAAATAAAATATGAAAGTGCATGCTAATACAAGAGTAAAGTAATCAAAATAAAGAGAAACAGAACACAAAGGCTATGCCCCATCTTTAGGACGGATCAAAATACAATCTTTATAGAATAAATGTTTTTATTGAAAGCACTTCTTACATTTAGCAGGAGGTGGAATTAAATGGTTGACATAAACCTGCATGAACTGTTGTTTTGTTCTAATTTTGTTTGATTATGAAGACTTATGCTAGGTGATGATCTCACAATGACATCACTCCGCCAGCTCTGATGGACAGAGAAACAGATGTGGAACATCAGATTCTGAGACAGACAAATAAAAAGTAATTAAATACATTTACATCAATGTATTTGCATTGCATCTCTTACAGTAGATTCTCTATTCATAATTCCTTACCTTCACTTTAGTTTTCAGTTTGGTTTTGAGATTAGATGCATTCTGATGAAAAACCTGGTGAATCATAATTCACATTCTTATAATCTGAATTCATTTTATTATATTCACTGTACGTCATGCAATTGTGAATTTCACTGGATGTTTTACTCACCACATCCACAGAGCCGCTATTATGAGAAACTGAGGTAAAAACACCAGGAGAATGACTGTATAATGGCTGAACGCTGCGCTGTCCACTGGATCTTCACAACACAAAGAAGTGAATCATGACTATCAGAGAAACAATCATTTGACACTGAAGCACATGTATCATGAGAGATGTGTTACCTCCTATAACACAGGAATACTCTTGAAGCTCTTCATTGCTGACTGAGTCCAGGTACAGCTTGTTGTCTTTAGTGAATCCATCCGTTACCTGCCATCCGTTCTTGTACCAGATGTAAGTATGTTTGTCATTCAGAGTGCATTTAGTTGAGCAGCTTAATATCACTTCCTGTCCCTCTGATATAATGTTTGGGCTGCATATCACCTGTGTATCTGAAAAATGTCACAGTTACGACTGTAACCTTAGTTCCCTGAATAGGGATCGAGACATTGCGTCGCTGCTACGGGAATGCCTCTGTGTGATTGCGTCGTGAAGCACGTATGTAATCAGTCCAATAGAGACGGAACATCATGGGCGGGTGACGTCATAGACCTGGAACTATAAAGCAAACCGGCAAACACACACCTACAGCTTCTGAAATAGGGTGAAACAAGGCGCTTGCGGGCATGCGGGGAGTATGGCACGGTGATGCAGCGTCTCGTTCCCTATTCAGGGAACTAAGGTTACAGTCGTAACCGGGACGTTCCCTTTCAAGGGAACTCGAGCTGCGTCACCGCTACGGGAACGAGACTATACCCACGCCCCCATAGGAGCCATAGGAGCCCGGCGCACTCTCTCTAGAACTCCCGGAAGCAGAGCAATCGGGGGACATGTGTACAGGGGTAGCCTCGGCCACTCCTGTACCATAGCATCCAGTCCGAAAGGAGCTGGAGGTGCTAGGGAGAACCACAGACGACAATGAGAATTCTCGTGAGTGGCGAACAGGTCCAATTGAGCACTGCCAAATCTCTCCCAAAGAGATTGTGGAGTCTCCACTCCCCGGGCCTCGGTCCCTGCCTCGACAGGATGTCTGCTTCCACATTCAACCGCCCAAGAATGTACATAGACCTCACTGAGAGCAGTTCACCCTGTGACCAGAGGAGAACAAGGCGCGCCAACTTGTATAACTGGTGAGACCTCAGACCCCCCTGATGGTTGATGTAAGAGACCACCAATGTGCTGTCTGTGCAAATGAGCACATGATGGCCCCTGAGATATGGCAGGAAGTGCTTCAGAGCCTGAAACACTGCCAGCATTTCTAGACAATTTATGTGCCCGAATGATGGTGTTCCTGCCATAAGCCCTAGGCTGAGCAACCCCTCATGGTCGCCCCCCAACCCGTAAGGGAGGCATCCGTGGTCAGAGATACTCGCTGACACGGTGCCCCCAGTAACGGGCCTTGGGCCAGGAACCAAGGATCCTTCCACATGACCAAGGTGCGGAGACCCCGCCGCATAGCCTTGACCACACGAAAAGGACTTCCCCTCTGGGAAACCCCGGTCCTGCCTGTCATAAGCCCTGCGCTGAGCGACCACTCATGGTCGCCCGCCAGCCCATAAGGGAGGCATCCGTGATCAGAGATACTCGCTGACAAGACCGAAGGGAAGCACCCGAAATTGGTGCGCTTCTCCCCTGAAAGCGAACCTCAGTTACTTCCTGTGCTGCGGAAGGATAGAAACATGACGTAAGCAGATCTATCGTGACAAACCAGTCCTCGGACCTGATTGAGACATGATAAGAGTCTTGAGTGGTAAGAGTGTAAGCATCCCAATATATAGACACACAGATCTAGATTAGGGCGCAGCCCTCCATCCTTCTTTGGCACGAGACATAACCAGAGCCAACCAATTTATAATCTGTAGGACCCACTAAGATATATCTGGCAGATTCTCCCTGACAGAAATCTAGTAAGTGTACCAGCCTCTCAAGACCGGCCCTGTGACCCTGTGATTGACCCTGTGAGGGCACCGAAAGCAGACGGGCACGTATGCTGAGGTGAAATCCTCCGCTCTCACCGCCCTGGGCCCACTGGAGTCAGGGCTTCTTGGACACAGCCTTTCTTTAAAATAATGACGGCCTCAGAACCGTTTTAATTTTAGGAAGCTGCGCGTGAGGGCGCCACCCACCGCCCCACCCTCTTGAGGAGGAGTACGGGTGCTCTGTTTCGCTGCGCCCGGTGTGAGGAGCTCGTACTCGGTGTCTTACAACAGATGAGACCTGGCGTTACGCACCCAGGTCTTTCAGCAGGTCAGCCTAACATGCATGAAGCTATAGTGAGCCGCATGCAGCAGCCTGACCCGCTGCCGAGTACGCTTTGCCCACCAGGACTGCTTACAAACCGTATATGCAGTAAATTAAGTAATATAACTGCAGAAGATGCTCTTAATGGCTTGGTAGGCAAAGTCGGGGCTTAATGGCCGATGCCGAATCGGGAGAGAGATGGCTCGCAAGCGTCTCCTCCACCCTCGGCACAAACCATAACCATGTCTCATCAAACCCGTAATATTATTCTATACACTGATGTGGGGGCTAGAAATTTACTTAGACATGGACCGCTCCCATGATCTCGACACCTCGGTGTGGAGATTAGAGAGAGACGGCAAGCCCCGCTATGGAGGCTGAGTAGTAGAAAGAAAGAAACAAAGAAGGCGCTCAGAAGCCTGCTTTAACTGAGGAGCGCTCCTGAATATAAATATATACACATAAGATATAATGAATATATACATAATATTTAGCTGCTTATTCACCACCTCCAACTCCTCACTTGCAAGGGATTGAAGTGGCGAGTCTTTACATCCACCTGCATTGATACAACAGATATCCACCTCCTATATTACTGTTAGAGCTAGATAACTGCATCGCAGCCGCCCCCCTGGGCGGGAGAAGCCGCGGGCTTCTGAACCCAGAGAGGAAGCACCGGACCTGCCAGATGAAGGCAGAGAAAGGGATGAACCCGTCTCTAACCCCTCTGACAGGACCATACGCGAGCCCCGCGACAAAAGCCATCGCCACTGCTTCGACAGCAGCGGTGCGCGTGGCGCGGCGCCCTCCTCAAAGAGCGCCCGGAGAGGATAGCAACATTCCTACAGGACCATAGCGAGCTGCTACCAAACAAACAAAGCACATCAAGTGTGTATCCCCACTCATAAAGTATCCCACTCATAGCAGGGAGGAACACACTTTATGTACTGCTGTTTGTACTCGCCATAGTGTCTCTCTTTTATGTGTCAGTATGTGTTGCAAACTTGTTTGCAATGAAAACAAAAAAGTCTGGACCCAGACACAAACATAGAGCTGACAAGGACAATGTTACATAGCGAGCTTGTTGAAGACAACAGAAGCTGTAGGCGTGTGTTTGCCGGTATGCTTTATAGTTCCGGGTCTATGACGTCACCCGTCCATGACGTTCTGTCTCTCTATTGGACTGATTACATACGTGCTTCACGACGCAATCGCGAAGAGGCGTTCCCGTAACGGTGACGCAGCTCGAGTTCCCTTGAAAGGAAACAGAATTAAAGCACTTCAAGCTGGGCCTAACATTGATTTTGCCTGACATGGAAAACAAAAACTTTATAAAAAGGAGTAGTAGTCTTGATGTCAGAAAATTGTCTGAATCTTCTCATTAAAATCTTATCAAATACATCTGATCAGTTATAGTACCTGTGACAGTAAGAACGGCTCCAGGTGATCCAGAGTATTTTCCTACTGTTTTGTCAGTGATGATCCTGAATTTATATTCTCCAGAGTCGTTCATCTTGAGCTCTTTGACTCTCAGTGTGTTCCCCACATACTCAACACGGCCAGCAAACTGATGCTCCTCACGCAGATCCTTGAAATTACCAGATGGTCCGTAATGCCAGAATGTTTTACTTACAGTATAACGAGAGGGATGTGAGTATGTGCAGGAAATGTCTACTGTTGAGCCCATCAAAGCACAGACTCTTCTAGAGGTGTAAGTCACATCCCAGCAGTGACCATTAGAAATGCCTGAAAGAGTCACAGATTAACATGTAAAACTGACACTTAAATGCATGTTTAAATATACACACGGATGAGTACCCAAGTGTGTGTATTATTTGACACTCACACACAGAAGAGGAAAGATGTTTAAGGGTACTATCAAGAGAACAGGAATAGCTGACAGCATCTGTGCTGGATGACACAAGTAGTGACCAGAATCTAGACTCAGTTTCACCTGTGACTGTTAGACTGACGGCATCTGAGCTGAGACGTTTAACTCCATCCTTCATGATGAACATGAGCTGATATTCTCCAGAGTCTCTCTCTCTCAGGTCTGAAATCATGAGTGTTGAACTGTTGTATACAACCTCCTGCTTCACCCGTCCTGAGTAGTCCGAGTCTATAGTCAAATCTTCAGGTTCATCTTTCTTTCTCCAGTTTGACCTTTGTTTTTGATTGAACCAGAACACAGTTTTGAAGTTGATGTAGGAGTAAGAGCACTTCAGTGTCACCTGATACCCCTTCACAGCACAAATACTCTCTTGACTACAAATCACAGGCAGGAGGTCCAATGCCAGAGAGCCTGAAGAAGAAAACAGTACATTGAGATGTATTTCAGTACACTTAATTTGAAAATGAGATAAACTGCAGATAAACAGATTTGGATTGCTTATCCGAGCTATAGAGAGAGTATCTCCTCTGGGAACAAAAACAGGAAATGCAGTGGCAGACACCACAAACTCAGTGAGCTGTCATAGTAGTGAGAATTTCTAAATTTCTAAATTTTTCAACTAAATATACAAACAAATCTAATTATTAACCTAAATTAACCATATAAACTAAATTACTGATCTAATTACTGATCTAAAGCCCACACTGTCACTGTATGATAATTGAAATGAACTGATGACATCACCGTTTTCTCCAGAATGGCTATACGGCTGAAGAAAATTATGTTGCATTATTTTCCTGTTTAACACTGTAAAGCTGCTTTGAAACAATCTGCATTGTTAAAAGCGCTATATAAATAAGGTTGACTTGACTTGAGGCAAGCAGTGGTTTTATACTACTGCGTAATGATTGACAGGATTAGAGGAACTAGCTCCTACTGAACATTTGTTATAGAACAGTTTTTCGTGACACGGCTCGAGAGCAGCAGAGTTTTTATTATGCAACAGACAACCGCTTCCGCTTCTACCACTCATGTGCATGTGGGGTAACGCAGCACTGTTTTATCATATTTGATACATTTGAGTGCGTTGAAAGTTATGTTATAATGCTACTCTGTGCATTCACTCGGAGGCTACTATGAGACACTTGTTGCTCACTGCTAGATCTATACTAGTCATGGTAAAACATGGTACTCGTGGTAAATCAAGAAAATGAGATTTAAACAATAAGACTAACTGTGTTGAGCTATATAACAATGATTGGTTTTCTGCCGATGAATGTATCCAAACATTAGCTCACCTGTCTAATAAAACACATCATATATTAAAGCATCTTTGGTGTTTCCATGGTTATTATAAAATAAAATGAAATCGAGGGTAACGATTTAAACATTCTTGGAAACATTTGGTATAATATAAGTACACAAGTCAACAAAATATATAACATTGTTCTAGTGGGTTTTGTATATTTTAATCCAAAAATCTTACATATTGTGCCTTTAATATGTATTGAGCCGCAAAGAAACATTTTATTTCATTACCACAACTTGTCACACACTGATAACTACTACTGATAATTAAAGGAACACGCCGACTTTTTGGGACTTTAGCTTATTCACCGTATCCCCCAGAGTTAGATAAGTCCATACATACCATTCTCATCTCTGTGCGTGCCATAACTTTTCATTTTCCATCGGTTTTAGCACACGATGTAACAATACACATCATCACAACATATAAATAGGAAAATGTTGGCATTATGTTTGAGCAGTAGGCTAGCTGTTTACCTCCAGTCTTTGTGCTAAGCTAGGCTGGTGGTGGGTTCGTCAGACAGAGTTATGGCACACACGGAGATGAGAATGGTATGTATGGACTTATCTAACACTGGGGGATATGGTGAATAAGCTAAAATCCCCAAAAGTCGGCGTGTTACTTTAAGGATAATTCAGGTGTACAAACAAAAGAAAATAATAAAATATACCATATAGTATATAAAAATTAAGACAAACATGTCTGTTGACAAATATAAAGAAACAATATAAAAACAAACGTCACATAGGGCAAAATGTTTTTATATTTTAAGAAGAACGCTATACAAACACAGTTTTATATAATTTGAAACTGCTATGGCAGCAGGGAAGATGCCCATGTATTAATTTTAATTATTTAACCTTGTTTAATTTTTACCTGAAACCTTCCTGTTCAGACAGTAATACACAAGTGTGGACATGTCCACATTCACCCATTTCATTCAATGGGCTTACGCACTTTTACAGCATATTTATGGCTGCAGTCCAATGACACTGTACAAGCATGAAGTAATTATCTTCCATGGAAATGTGTAGAAAAACATTCATACATTTGAATTAATTTGGCAAACAACAAAATGAATCTGATTGCTCACAATAATACACTTACATGGAAAGTGCAGCAGTAGGATCAGTAAATGTCTGAAGTCCATGCTCTCAATTTGCATACATTTTAACACAAGACACAAAACAATATTGCCTGTCCAAAAAAGAAAAGAAAAAAGGAACACCTATTAGGGTTGTAGATTCATTCATCTGTTATTATAGTTCATGCGTCACATTATGATCACAGCTCTGAATGTTGTGTGCTTTAAGTCATTTGTTAGCAGTATGAGACAAATTTAGAAACTATTTCCTTCCCTTTTCTACTGAAGATTATTTGGGGAAAACCAATGCATGACAGTTATTAATAAAACCTTACATATATATTTCACCACCTCTAACTGATGTTGACCCTGATTTACATCCTGCAGCTCAACCTCCTGCCCACCAGAGGCAGTGTTGGGGAAAATTACTTTTAAAAGTAATGCGTTACAATATTGCGCTACACCCTAAATAAAGTAACTAATTGTATTACTTAGTTACATTTTATGGAAAGTAATGTGTTACGTTACTTTTATATACAGTGAGGAAAATAAGTATTTGAACACCCTGCTATTTTGCAAGTTCTCCCACTTGGAAATCATGGAGGGTTCTGAAATTGTCATCGTAGGTTCATGTCCACTGTGAGAGACATAATAAAAAAAAAAATCCAGAAATCACAATGTATGATTTTTTTAATTATTTATTTGTTATGAAATACAAGTCAAAGTAAATTTAGAAATCACTTCTTTTGTTTTTTATTTGTGTTTTCCATACTGTCCCAACTTTTTCTGATTTGGTATATATATATATATATTAGTGCTGGGAAAATTGGGCTATGAATTTTTTCAGTTTAACGCATTAAAAATATTTAATGCAATTAACGCAGCATCTGTTTTTATATCCATTTTTGCTAAGTTACTGTTATATTGGTGAAAAAATAACAACTAGTTTCCACTTTCAGTGCATCAACTCACTCGTTTAATTTTCCGGAACCCACACAACAGCGCGCACCTACGGTGGCCTCACAGTGTCATAATGTGCAACGTAAAACAGGCATCCTTAATAGCAGAACTAAAACTGTATGTATATACTGTATGTATTACGTGAACACAACATCCCCCCCCCCCCCCCCTCAAAATGTTCAAACGTGAAAGGTAGCAACAAAGTCTTTGAAGTGCCCGGGGCGCGTACGAACCCTGACAGGACGGGGCTCAGGAACAAGGGGCCCTGGCAGCGAGGCTGAAGCAGCAGCGGTGTCCTGAGCGGCCGGAACAGCTTGGACGAGAGGTGTCGCAATGGGATCCGGCACATGAGGGGCCGGCTCCGTTTCTGGGTTGCTCTGCTCCACCCCTGCCAGGTGAGGGTGATGAAAAGGGGAGGGCACTCTGTGCAGGCAGCTAGCGTGCCAACGGGAACCATCAGTCAGCTGATATGAAGCTGGGCCGAGCTGCCGACTGACCTGGTACGGAACCGACCAGAATGATGACAGCTTGTTAGCTCTATGGGGCCGACGGGCTCTGACCCAGTCTGACACTCTGATAGCAGGCCACTTAGCCTTGTGCTTCTCATCGAACCTCTGCTTCATGGAACTCTGTTGTTTCTTGACGTGAGCCTTTACTGCTGCTGAGCATGGCCGTGGGCCCACGGCCATTGGTGGACGGAGTCTTGACAGAGGAAGCACAAGCTCCCTTTTCAGCATGAGTGCGGCAGGGGAGACCCCTGTTGTAGAGTGGGCAGTTGCTCTGTAGTGGAGGAGGGTCTGTGACAGTGCGGCCATCAGGAAGTATCCCTCAGACATGTGAGCACGCAGTCCATTTTTCAGGGATTGGTTGAATCGTTCCACCCCTCCGTTGGCTTGGGGGCATGGGCGTAGATTACGCGGGGGACGGGGGGGACGTGTCCCCCGCACCTTTAATAAAACGTAAATTCGTCCCCCGCACTTTACCGAGTCTCACCGGTCCAAGTCGACCCGCTCCGTGGGGGATTCGAACCGGCGTCTAGTCGTACCGCTCTTACTGGCCTACGTCTGTTACACGGGCAAGTTTGATTACGTAGAAGCCAATGTGAATAAATCTACATGACCTGTCATTTTATTCGTATCCAAAAACAAGGCGCTCTGAACACCATGGAGTGCTAACTAACACTCTCGTGCAACACTCCAATTCATACTCGAAGCCGGAGGGCGATCTCTCACAGAAAGTCCAAAACGGATTCGTAGAAATAATCACGTTCCAAAGGCATTCACAGCGCTGAACCAGCAGCTTAAATAAAGAGAATTATGACTGATGAAACGCGACGACAAACACATGATTTCGACATTATATGTGTGTGTTTTTCAAGCCATCTCAAGGTATTTATTGACAATAAAGTATATGAATAATGCAGTGCTAACTGACATTCAGGGGCGGAGCCAGACGATGTAAACATTCGGGGCTTAGCCCAAACCTAGGGGGGTCCGGGGGCATACTCCCCCGGGGAGATTTTTTTCCCATTTACATCAGCTAAATGCACTATTTTTCAGGCTGTTTGAGATAATAGAATGCCTAAAAATCTATTTACTATCTGGGAAAATGATAAGTTACTCAGTAAAAAAAAAAAAATCACCCAGTAGAGCATAAACCTGTTTTGTATTTAACTGTTCTCCAGCTGTAGTGAATCCAAAACACCAAAAATGTTAAGGATGACTCATTTTCACCCCTGGCAAATAAAAAAGGCAACCATTATCTGACTATTTTTAAGTTAGCCTGCATAGGTAAAATTGGAATTTGGTGTAAACATCATTACTAATCTTTAGAGTTCAGTTTGGTTTACTTTGTGCTTAGCTGACAAATTTGCTACATCAGAATCCATGCCATAATCATCTAGGCTGCTCTACTAGCAAACGCTGCAGTGCCAGAGGCGCTGGAAGTCAGTCACAGCTGGGGGTGCTGAGAGAAAGTCAGTCTATATAGTGACGTCACACTAAAAGCTCTATTCTAAGCGATATTCATTTTTTAGAATTAATTTGAATGGCCCAGATAATTTAGATTTAAGTTATTGACAATATTTTATACTCAATTTTGAACGTTGTAAACTACAACAGGCGGCAAACTTGAATACTAACACACTTTGTGTCGAAGCAGCCACAGCAGCAAACAACACTGAACTAATGCATAAAAACGGCAAATGCATGGATGCGGGTGAGAGATGTGACTCACGTCGAGGTTATCGCCAGTCGCCAGCGGTTGAGTTGGACACGGAGTTGGTGGCAGTTGAATCATCCACGCTCGTCCTTGAAACTTTTATTTTTTTAGGGTTTTTAAAAAACTCAGAAATTCTCTTTTGCGACATGCTTAAATTTACACAGCGCTCCGTGTGTCTAACTGAAATTACGTCCCTCATTCACGTTGCACGGCAACGATAGTCTACATTTGATTGGTTAATACACATCTTGATTTTATTTGAATAAATTCAACTCAACTCAACTCAAACATATATCTGCACAGTCTCTATTCATAGAAAAATCTCATATATTCCAGTATAAATATACAGTATATAATAATAATATTTTTTTTTTTTTCCAGCAGTTAAACAGTAGCCCACAGACAGGGGGTGCTGCAGCACCCTCAGCACCCCCACTTCCCGCGCCACTGTGCAGTGCCAAGTAAATGTGCTCTTCAACCTACAAACTAAATATATATTCAGTTAATTAATATCAGTAGTGTATAATATTTAAAACACGTGTAAATTGATAAATTAATAAATTATTAATAGCAATAGCTATTAGAGAACTACCTTAAGAGAACTACCTTAACAAACACACATAACACCAGTCACACACACTGCAGACGAACTGTCCCTGTTTGTTGTATATGTCCATCTATAACTATTTGAATCTAATTTTGACGGGGTTTCGTGTCTAATCTGTTGTTGTTGTTTACTTCTCTTTTTATTAGCTCTTGCTACTTGATCTTTTCTGTGAACGTTTATGAGCTGATTTCGGGGTTGTCTGCACTTTTTCTCTTAAGCGGAGAATACACAAGCAAGCGGCAGCACCAATCAGATGTGGTTTTCGGCTGCAAACCTTCGCGGTTGGTTAGTTCTACAAAGGAAATGTCCATATTTGGATTAGCAAACGCTGTGTGTGAGACTGAGAGCTTTAGCATGACATGTTTCTGTGAATGGAGACGCGCGGGAGCTCGCGCTAGAATAACTTTGGTGATTTCAGGTAGAAATCTAAAGGCGCACGGTGACAAAATATAATGAAATAACCACCTTAATGTGTAATGTTGATTTTTTTTTTTTTTTTTGACATGAAAGCTTACATGTTAAGGGAGCAAACTGGCCCAAAATCTCAAAATTGACTATGTTTTCACCTGTCGTGTCTCGCCTTAATAAGTAACACCTAACGTTAACTCGCCAGCAATACAGTCATGTAACTCAAGTGTTACAACAGCGGATTCACAAACCTGTAACACTTGTCCGCGTTTGGTCTGACGCTGAATCTCTCTCTGGCCGGTGAGGTTTAGTGTTCCTTTTAAAAAATTTAGTTATGTCCATGTTAGCCGGACCGGTTAACTACGACGCCGGTGAAATATAAAAGCCCGCCAATCCCTGATGACAATGACGAATTAGAAGATGTATTATTCTTCTTCGTTAGTTTTTATTGGCAGTTGGCATTGGCAAACAAGCTGAGTGATGTGCGATGCATTGCCGACCGCCAACACACACGGTAATAGAGCTTTTGTTTCATTGTTTGCCGCTCCAGTCTGAAAGACTGAGAGGAAATGAAACAACGTTTAAGTATTTTTTTTTTTTTTTTTTTTTTTTTTAAACTAAAAGATTCGGGGCTTTTGACAAAACATTCGGGGCTTAAGCCCAATTGGCTTTATGCACAGCTGCACTACTTCCTGAACTTCAGCCAGCTCCTTTGTTTCCTGTCTGCCATTATTGGACAAACTGATTAATCCAGGTGTGCCTGACCTCTGTAGTCACAACAACAATAATCAGACACACCTGGATTAATCAGTTTGTCCAATAATGGCAGACAGGAAACAAAGGAGCTGGCTGAAGTTCAGGAAGTAGTGCAGCTGTGCATAAAGCCAATTAGCCACCCCCCCCGCTCCGCCCCTGACTGACATCCTTTTTAATGTTTTTTCCTGTGATCAAAGCTGAATTTTCAGCATCATTACACCAGTCTTCTGTGTCATATGATCCTTCAGAAATCATTATAATATGAGCATTTGCTGCTCAAGAAACATTTATGATTATTATAAATGTTGAAAACAGTTGTGCTGCTTAAAAATGTTGTGGAAACCTTGATGCATTTTATTTTTCAGGATTCTTTGATGAATAGAAAGTTAAATTAACTGCATTTATTTGCATTAAATAAAGCACTTATTAAATATAAATCTTTATTTATATTATAAATATCACTTGTGATCAATTTAATGCATGTTTAATTAATAAAAGTATGAATTTCTCTCTTTTTTAATCTTACCACAAAAGTTTGAATACTATCATGGTTTCCACAAAAATTAAGCAGCAGTGTTTTCAGCAGTGAATTAAGTAAGCAACTGTTTTCATCATTGATAATAATCATAAATGTTTCTTGAGCAGCAAATCAGCATATTAGAATGATTTCTGAAGGATCATGTGACACTGAAGACTGGAGTAATGATGCTGAAAATTCAGCTTTGATCACATTTATATATTCACATAGATAACAGCTGCTTTAAATTGGCATAATATTTCACTGTATTATTTTTTTACTACATTTTTTATTAAATAAATGCAGCCTTGGTGAGCAGAAGTCTTACTGGTGTCGAACGAAATGAGGGTGAGTAATTAATGACAGAATTTTCATTTTTGGGTGAACTAACCCTTTAATGCACAAGTGTTTGTAGTGCATAAACCAATCATAAAATTGCCATAAAATATAGGGGAAAATATTATACATATTAGTGGTTATTGTTCAGCAGTGTATTTGATATCTTACTGAATTAAAAGCAATAGATCAATTAAATCTGTCAATTAGACAGAGGTCAGAAAAAAACAGGTATTATACCTGACATTTCTGTCCCCCTCACTTATGAAAAGACGGCTACGCCCCTGCTTGGGGGTGATAGACGGAGGTTCGGATATGGGTAACACCCTTGTTGGCGAGGAAGGTGGTGAACTCCAAGGACAGAAACTAAGGACCACTGTCCGTGGTAATTGCACGAGGCAAACCCCAGCGGGAAAACAGCTGGTCGAGAAAGTTGAGCACAGCAGCAGAGGTAACCGTACCCATGGGAGCCACCTCAGGCCACTTGGAGTGCAGGTCGTAGACCACCACGAGGAACCTCTGATGGTATGGCACATTGTACAGCTCACCACAGATATCCAGCTGCAAGTGGTCCCACGGTGCAGACGGCCAGTCTACTGGCTGTAGTGGAGTTGAAGTGGGTGGCCCAGTCTTCCCACTGGTGAGGCACGCTGCACAGGAGCGGATAAGTCCCTCCAGGTCGCGGTCCATGGCGGGCCACCACACGACGTCACGGCACCGTTGTTTGGCTTTGACGATACCGAGGTGTCCCTGATGTGCCATTTGCAAGACACGCCCTCTGAGGGCCACTGGGATGACAGCACAGAGGCCACGAGCGATGCAGGCCTCACCCCAGCATGAGAGTTCATGCTTCACTCGATAGTATGACTCCAGTTCTGGTGGGACGCGGGCAGGCCAACCATGTCTGATATAGTCGCGAAGCATGCTGAAGACTGGCTCGGCAGCTGAGGCGGACTCCAGGTCACGGAGGGAGACTGTGTCCTTCAGTGGTGAGTGGACCAGGTGTACTACCTCCTCCTCATCCTCTGGAGAAGCAGCAGAGCACTGAGTGACGGCAGGGCGGGATAGAAAATCTGCTACAACATTAGTCTTGCCAGGCGTGAATTGTAACTGAAAGTCATACTGCTGTAGGCGGTCTGACCATCTGTAGAGGCGAAGGGGTCTGTGTCCTCCGCCCGAAGTGGACATCAGGGCTGTCAGAGCCTGGTGGTCTGTCCGTAGGGTAAAAGACCGTCCATATAGGTACAAATGCCACCTCTCACACGCCCAAATGCAAGCGAGGGCCTCCCTCTCACCCACTGAGTATTTCTGTTCGGTGGGGCTGAGCGCCCGGGAGGCGAAGGCTACGGGCCTCTCCGCGCCGTTATGGAGCTGTGACAGAACGGCGCCCAGAGCCACAGCAGATGCATCACAGGTCACGAATGTGGGGCAGTCAAGCTGGAAGTGTGCCAGGATTGGAGACGTGGTGAGGAGACGCTTCAGTTCGTCAAACCCTGCCTGGCATTCAGAAGTCCAGGTCCAGGGAGCATCCTGCCTGAGCAGCATCCTCAGCGGGGCCGTGACAGAGGAGTACTGCGGCAGGAAACGCATGTAGTAGGCTGTCATCCCCAAAAACGAAGCCAGCTGTGAGGCTGTCGTGGGGTTGGGGACTGCGCTGATGGCTGCCACATTCGACTGGAGAGGGGAGATACCATCTGCTGACACACGGAACCCGACAAAGTCAATGGCCGGTGCAGAGAATGTACACTTTTCAGTGTTCAAGGTGACATGGTGGCGGCTGAGGGAGTCAAAGACCTGTTCCAGGCGGGCGTTGTGTGTGTCAACATCTGGTCCGTGTACCACAATGTCATCCAAATAGGCCACGGTACCGGGGCAGCTGGCGAGGATTGTGGACATGATCTTCTGGAAACAGCTTGGTGCTGAACTGAGTCCAAAAGGCATCCTCGTATAGCGGTACAGGCCAGTATGTGTGATAAAAGCCGTCAGGTTCCGACTCTCCGGGTGCAGAGGGATTTGCAAGTAGCCCTGACGTAAGTCCAACTTAGAAAAGACCCGAGCGCCGTAGAAGTGGGTTGTGAGCTCTTCTGTCGTCGGAAGAGGGTACTTGTCCGGCACCACTGCCTTATTGACCTGTCGAAGGTCGACGCAGACTCTCAGTCCGCCTGACTTTTTTCTGGCGATGACAAGGTTGGACACCCACGGAGAGGCGTCAATCGGTTCTATGATGCCATCAGCCTGGAGGCGTTGGAGCTCCTGTGTAACGCCGTCCCGCAGAGCCAGGGGAACACGCCGAAGGGGCTGGACCACGGGAGGCACGCTGTGGTCCAGGAGTGGTTTGTGTGTGAATGAGGTGAGACACCCAAGGCCATTGAACAGTTCAGGCCGGCTTTGTTGTCAAGGGGAACCCACTTGTAATATTCGTGTTCCGTTGTTGTCCTGTAGGGTAAAACCAAGGCTGAGAAAGAGGTCAAGGCCCATGATGTTCTCACCGTGGCGTGTAATGTGGAATGGGAAGCGGTCCACAGTTGTAGAGGTGTAGCGAACGGCAAGGTAAAGTAGGCCAACAACATCGATTTTGCTGCGACCGTAGCCACAGAGAGCAGTGGATGGGGGCTGCAGCTGTCTATTTGGGAAGAGTAGGTTACAGGTGTCAGCATTCAGCAGTGACACCTTGCCCCCAGTGTCGAGGAGAAGAGGAACACAGCAGCCATCCAGGTATACGGGACACCTGGAGAAGATCCCTGGGTGGGGGCCAATGGTGCGCACTGGCACCACCGGGTCATGTGACTGTTCAGTGTAGTCAGATGGAGCGGACCGGCACCATTTAGCAAAGTGATTAGGTTTCCGACAGCGTCTGCATGTTTGGCCCCTAGCAGGGCAGTCCTGAGCCCTTGTGGCATGACGGGTGGAGCCACAATTCCCACAGCGTCTCTGCTGGCGTGTTTGCTGTGGGCGCGCGACCTGTACAGCAGCAGG
Organism: Romanogobio albipinnatus; assembly: GCA_023566225.1. Classification (NCBI taxonomy): domain Eukaryota; kingdom Metazoa; phylum Chordata; class Actinopteri; order Cypriniformes; family Gobionidae; genus Romanogobio; species Romanogobio albipinnatus. The sequence goes on from CM042263.1 coordinate 14,778,413, forward strand.
GTCAGCCAGGTTGTCTGAGCTTGATAACTGTTGCACTGGCTGTTCAATAACGGCAGTATGAGACCTGTTTTCTGCTATTTTAGCAGCACATTGAGTTGCTGCCTCCACTTGTAAGGCGAATGTTAATGCATCCTCAAGTGACAGTGTTGCATCTTTGAGTAACAACTCCTCCTGGACTCTGGGATTAGACGTTTTTTCAATGAGCTGATCTCGAATAAGTTCATCTCTCATGACGCCGAAATTACAGCGCTGTGCTAAAGCTTTTAAATCTGCTACAAACTGTCTAGCGGACTCACCAGGGCGCTGACATCTTTGTCTGAATTCCAGCCGCTGAAAGAGGATGTTCTGTGACTTCACAAAATGTCCAGTCAAAGCCGTAATTACAGCATCGTAAGTGTCCAGAGTACCATCGAGCGTGTTGAAAATTCTGTTCCCCTCCGCTCCCAGCAAGTGCAGTAGGATAGCGCGCTTCCTCGCGCTAGTGGCATTATCCAATCCAATGGCTAAAAGGTACAGTTCAAAAGACGTTCTCCACTGATTCCAAGGAACGACAGGTTCGCCAGGGAGGGGCAGAAAATAGTCCGGAGGTGGAAGAGAAAAAACCGGGGCATCAGCCATCCTCGTCGCCAATGTTATATTGGTGAAAAAATAACAACTAGTTTCCACTTTCAGTGCATCAACTCACTCGTTTATTTTTCCGGAACCCACACAACAGCGCGCACCTACGGTGGCCTCACAGTGTCATAATGTGCAACGTAAAACAGGCATCCTTAATAGCAGAACTAAAACTGTATGTATATACTGTATGTATTACGTGAACACAACAGTTACATTATATGATCACGCTTTTATTAATGTAAATACTTTTAAACAATCTAAGCGCGTCAAGATAAAAGAGAACGCACTGTATGTCAATGTCCTGTCTGTATGGGTGCATCTCAATCCACTCCCTATAGTTCAGTAGTCAGGGCACTGATCAGGGAGTCGGCTAGCCTAGAAATCTAGACGCACCCTATCAGTCAGGGTCGTCTAGCAACTCTCCGTTAGCTTGTGAGCTGGAAAAACCGAACTCTGGTCAGGCCAATCACATCGTGTATAGAGTCGGTGGGCGGGCTTAACATAATGACGGCAGAGTTGCGGCGGTTTCGCGTGCTACTTAAAAACAAAGAAGCTGGCTAACAGCGGTCTTTCGAATTGGCTTTGGCCGCGTCTCTGGAAGGCTTGGGCCTGAATCAAACAGAACACGTTTTTCAGGTTTGAAAACGCGAGGCGCACCACACCACACGTTTTTTAATTTAGAAAATAGCAGTGCGATGCAGTTTTTTTTTTAATGTTTCTAGGCAACCCCCGAATCAGCTGTGCTGTCAGTCTAATCAAGATAACCGTCACCACAACGGAAGGCCCGCCTCTCCATTCATATTTTAAAAAGGTGCCTCTCACTGCAAAAAAAGTGTTCTGTCTGATCGGGCCTTGGACTTAAGCTTTTCTTTGAGAAAAGAACAAAGAACAGCACTGAAGTCATTTTTAAGAAAGGAAGATGTGTTCAGAGTTTTGCCGACTGGATACGGCGAAAGTTAACCTACATCGTTGCTCTGGTTGGTTGTAGCGTGGCAGAGGGAATTTGAGACACACACACACACATACACATACTCGCCAGTCTCGTGCACACATTGAGTTGTCTTTCACTCTTGAACAAACAATATCAACAACACAGACAATTTTGCCAAAACGGCAGTTTTGTCGAGTATTCTCATATTAGGAGTCTTTAATTACTTGTGAGAAAATGAGATGCGCGTGACAGCGCGTCAGATCCGCGTCATGTTCAGCAACGGCCAATCTTAAAGTGACAGCAAAAAAAAAGTGACAGCAGCCCTCGAGAATATGAAGCAGAAATTACTATATTTAATAATTGTATCTATGTAAAACGCAGTGCGGCTGCACAACAGAGCCTACAGAGCGCATACGCGCACTGATTGGCTGTGCTGCGGCAACTGCAGGGAACCTATGGCCAAGCGGCTGAGCGGGAGGCCCAATGAGGTGACTACCTGAGCTCCCGCCTAAAAGCCTACCAGAATTTGCATATCGAGTCTATAAAGGACCCTGTCTTGGCGGTACTCCAGGTGTTGCAGACTAAACTTCTCCACTCACTGGACAAGTCTATCCCTGACCCTGAAGTGCTCAAGGATCTCCGCAGCGCCACTGACTTGGCCCTGCGAGCCACCAAAGCCACCACCCAGGCGATCGGGAAATCCATGGCCAGCCTGACAGTGCTCGAACGCCATCTGTGGCTGAATCTCACCGAGATGAAAGCATCAGATAAAGCCTCCTTTCTCGACGCTCCCATCACGACCGCCGGCCTGTTTGGTCCCGCAGTGGTAGGATTTGCAGAACGCTTCACAGAGGCACAGAAAGCTTTGCAGGCCATGAAACATTTACTGCCCAAAAGATCGAGCTCTGCTTCTGGTCGCCAGTCTAGGGCTCCGCCTTCACAGCAGCCGAAGACAGTGCCCGCGAGTACACAGCCTCGCTCTGCCTCCAGACCAAGACAGCGATCACGCTCCATGAGCCGTAATTCTCTCGAAAGGGAACGACTCGGTTATTTAACATAACCTCGGTTCCCTGAGAGAAGGGAAATGAGTATTGCGTACCATGCCGTGCTTGTGCTTGGCTCAGGGTGTCGCTTCAGTCGATTTTAAACCTGAGTACCTATGGCGTGACAGGGTCCTTTATAGACTCGATATGCAAATTCAGGTAGGCTTTTAGGCGGGAGCTCAGGTAGTCCCCTCATTGGAGCTCCTGCTCAGCCGCCTCGCCATAGGTTCCCTGCAGTTGCCGCAGCACAGCCAATCCGCACGCGTATGCGCTCTGTAGGCTCTGCTGTGCATCCGCACTGCGTTTTACATGGATAAAATGTGAGATGGTGGTCCAGTGGGTTAAACCATGGAACTGATATGCAGAAGGTTGCTGGTTCGATCCCAGCGGTCACCACCAGTGTGTCCTTGAGCAAGGCACTTTACTCCATGTTGCTCCAGGGGGATTGTCCCTGTAATAAGGGCACTGTAAGTCGCTTTGGATAAAAGCGTCTGCCAAATGCATAAATGTAAATAAATGTAAATGTAAAATTATTAAATATAATAATTTCTGCTTCATATTCTCGAGGAAAGGAGTTACCCCTAGCATACTGCTACGCAATACTTGTTTCCTTTCTCTCAGGGAACCGAGGTTATGTTCAATAACCGAGTCGTTTTGTAGGATTAGTTTTGGTGAAGAGTAAAGCCTGTGGTTAGGTTAAGGATGGGCTGCAAAACTTTTAAGACCATTATTATATACACGCAAGTATGACAGTCTCTTTGATAGTGACAATAGCATGTGTTATATGATATCTAACATTTAACTATGAAGATCTGAATGTGATGTTTATGTAAATTAACTGTATGTAATAAATATTATGAAGATTGAAGGGATGCCGGTGACATGATTGTTAAAGGGATAGTTCGCCCTAAAATGAAAATTAGCCCATGTTTACTCACCCTCAATGTATATGACATTCTTCTTTCAGATTAATACAATTAGAGTTATATTAAAAAATGTCCTGGCTCTTCCAAGCTTTATAATGGCAGTGACTGGCTGTTTCTGTTTTGAAGTCCATAAAAGTGCATCTATTCATCATAAAAGTGCTCCACACGGCTCCAGGAGGTTAATAAAGGCCTTCTACACAAAAGCAATGCGTTTGTGTAAGAAAAACTTCTGAGCATAAGTTAGAGATTACAGTTTGTTAAGTCTTAAATGTGGATATTTTTCTTACACAAACGCATCGCTTCGCTTCAGAAGGCCTTTATTAACCCCTGAAGCCGTGTGGAGCACTTTTATGATGGATAGATTAACTTTTATGGACTTCAAAACAGAAGCAGCCATTATAAAGCTTGGAAGAGCCCAGGACATTTTTTAATATGTAATTAGGGGCCAAGCACCGAAGGTGCGAAGGCACCTATTGAAACCGTTCCCGTTCTTACTATTATTAGGGGCCAAGCACCGAAGGTGCGAAGGCACCTATTGAAACCGTTCCCGTTCCTATTATTAGGGGCCAAGCACCGAAGGTCTCAAACTCAATCGCTCTAGCGCCACCATCAGTCCAAAATTTTACTCATGTTTATGCTAATAACTTTTTAACCATAAGGGCTAGAAACAAAATTCTTTTTTCCTCTGATTCCTTGGCTCAAGCCGATTTGACTGCACCATATGACGTCATTTTCCGTCATAATAATTTTCCCGCTATTTTGAATTTTCAGAAAAACCTACTTTTGCGAACTCGTCCTAGACGGTTCATCCGATTAGCACGAAAATTGAACCAGATCATCTTCAGACAATGCTGACAAAAAATCTTGCAAATAAAGTTGATTCGTCAAATCGTTTTTGATAAATGCGCAAACAAATTTTAAGTAGCGGTTGCAAGAACACACTTAAGACAATATCTCTGCAACGCTTTATCGTATTCAAACCAAACTTGGTACATGTCATCACAAGCATGACCTGAGGCAACATGCAGTGTTTCGGACCAGCGCCCTACTGGTCCGGAGATTTAAAAAAATGGCTGTTTTTGCTTATAATTTTTTAACCGTTTGTCCAAAAATCATAAAAGTGGTCTCGTTAGATTCGGGACGGCATGCCGAGTTGTCTGATATTTAATGTTACCATATTGGCCATTTTGGCAGTCGGCCATTTTGAATTATGTGCTAAAATGCTGTATTTTATGAACACATGAATGGATTGTTATGAAACTCGGTTTGGGTTATCAACACAATGCCCTGAATGAGCCCAAGAAGTTTGGAAACAGCGCTACCTAGTGGAGATTTTTTTTTTCAAATGCTTATAACTTTGAATGAACTTGATTTATTTTCATGGGAGTAACTTTTTTTGTCTCCTGAATCCTCGCCAAGTCCAACAATACCAGACTTGCTAGGTTTCGGCATATGGTTTGTGCAGCGTTGTAATTTAGCGCTTTAAAAACATTAGCTGATATCTTCGAAACCGCTAGTCCGATTGAGACGAAACCAGCGTCAGAAGTTCGGAAACATAGGTCGATAGTAAATTACTATTGCCCAATCGTCAAAATATTGATAGTAAGGGGGTGTAAAATCCAATCAAAGTCAGGTGTCAGTCATTTTTCATGTGTTTTTTCATATAAATGTCTATAACTCCAAAACAAAACGAGATATTTTCACCAAAATTGACACAGACATGTATGGGCTCACTCCGAGGACACATAAAAAATGGTAGGATTGTGCCACTTGGTGGCGCTATAATAGAACAAAACATGAAATTCCCATTGACTACAATGCAGTATTATGATATAAAATGCTATACTTTACAAATCAATTGGTGTATCATTACAAAACTTGGTATGTGCCATCAGCACCATGCCTTTAAGGTACTTAAAAGGTTTCAAAACAGCACCGCCATGTGGTCCATACTTATAATGAAAAGGCCTCTTGAGGCTAGATCTCTGCAATGACATTTGACACTATATTGACACCCTGCTTTGATATATTGACACCAATCTTTGCATGTGTCATTGTTCCTTTTTTTCTGACCACACCATATCAATTTCGTAACCGTGCCACCTATTGGTTGAAAGTGATAAATCATTAAATCATTATATTGACTGTATTAATAATTTTACAGCTATTTTGCCTAAAATCACCTTAATAGGTCTTTAATTGCTCATTACTGCAGTTGATCTGACATTGCCAGCCATTTTGGCATGTCTTGTCTTCTTCTTTGCGCTTGGCCCCGGTATGGCTGTTTGCAGCTATATTTATTCTTCTTCTTCCGTTTCTTCTTCTTCTTCTTCCGCCACGAAGTCTATGGCAGCCCATAGAACCGTATGGTAAAAAGTTGTGAAATTTGGCACACTCATAGAGGACAGTCTGAAAAGTCACCATAGCAAATTTGGAGTTTCTAACTCAATCGCTCTAGCGCCACCATCAGTCCAAAATTTGACTCCTGTTTATGCTAATAACTTTTGAACCATAAGGGTTATAAACAAAATTCGTTACAAAATTTTTCCTTTGATTCCTTGGCTCAAGACGATTCCAATGTACCCTAGGACGTCATTTTCCGTCATAATAATTTTACCGCTATTTTGAATTTTCCGAAAAAACCTACTTTTGCCAACTCGTCCTAGATGGTTCATCCGATTTGCACGAAAATTGAACCAGATCATCTTCAGACCATGCTGACAAAAAATCTTGCAAATCAAGTTGATTCGTTAAATCGTTTTTGATAAACGCGCAAACAAATTTTATGTAGCGGTTGCAATAACACAATTAAGGCAATATCTCCACAACGCTTTATCGTATTCAAACCAAACTTGGTACATGTCATCACAAGCATGACCTGAGGCAACATACAGCGTTTCGGCGCAGCGCCACCTACTGGTCCGGAGATACAAAAAATGGCTGTTTTTGCTTATAACTTCTGAACCATTTGTCCAAAAATCATAAAAGTCTTGTTAGATTCAGGACGTCATGCCGAGTCTTCTGATTTCCAATTTTACCATATCGGCCATTTTGGCTGTCGGCCATTTTGAATTATGTGCTAAAATGCTGTATTTTATGATTGCATGAACGGATTGTTACGAAACTTGGTATGGGTCATCAACACGATGCCCTGAAGTAGCCTGAGAAGTTTCGAAACAGCGCCACCTAGTGGAGAATTATTTTTTTCTCCAAACACTTATAACTTTGGGTGGGGTTGTAAGAACCGGGTTTGCTGCTAAGACAAAAGCTGAGACTACACCCCAACAATAAAAGTAACTAATCTTGAAAGAAAATCTCACAGAAACTGTGTGACACCACCCTGATCAAACATTTTTCTCCCCTCCCCATTTTGCCCTCTCCTTGCCCTGTTTTCAAGTCAACAAATGCAGATATACCAATGATGATGTATCTTGTAAATCTATTGTTTTATCCATTTCATGTTTGGTGTGCTTTTAAAGGTCTCAGTGCGAATGGTAGAATGGTCTCAGTTTCACTGCAGTCACTTATAGTATTAGAAAGATTGAAAACTAATGAGAATTCTGTTCTCTTTTTGAGTGGTCTCTTCAAAGATATCTGATGTCTCTCCCCCAAAACCAGTTGTTTGTGTTGCAAATATTTACAACCCCTTTTGTTCTAGTTGGAGTTTTTAAGGGAGGGAAACAGAATAGAAGGGGGGAACATTCTGTAGCCAGAACCCCCCATGCAGGTTGTGTCAGTGCCTCTGAGGCACTCACACACTCTGTGTGTATTGTGCCAGACATTATGATTTATTGAAATTATTTTCATATTGCTTTGCGATTGTGTTTATGTTTTCCGCTGATCAGTTGTGTACCATGGATTCTTGTTTACTTATTTACTTTTCCTGTCTGGCCAAAATAAATGTTAATCTTGATTTATCTTGTAAGATTCTGAAATCATTATTCTAGTATGGATCGATGTAAACTCCGATATTACCGCAAAATACTGTGTTATGGTAGATCAAACCGATGACGGCACGACTGAAGCATAAGCGCAGCGTGCGCGATATTCCGATTTCTGACTATCGCTGAATTAACAAGTGGTAGCTCAGAGATATTAATAAAATTACACTTTTTGTGGAGTGAGCATGTGCAACCCCTGAAAGGTAAAATATCTACTCTACCTCCTCTGAGTAATTCAGAAGTAATCATTTTGTGATCGTGAACGCGCGGTCCGGGCGCGTAAGTTCTGTGCGATATTGGGTCTCTCGATGAACGAATTTGAAAACACAGAAGATACTAAGAAAATCAACGATCTAAATTAAATCGCAACTAATCGAAAATCAGCTGATAAACTCTACACGTAACACACTTTCTAGAGTCACATAAAATTGGAGTCAGATAAAATGATTAATGGAGTCAGATTTAAAACGAGATTTCAATAAATGAAAATAAATTCACCAAAATGCTGAAAAGGCTTACACGCAGAATTCCTTTTGACCAAGCCGTTAGTATCCGTTTTTGGGCTAATGAATGGAAGTTTACAGGGTTGACTTATTTTCATGTGACTAACTTTTTATGATTCCTTGGCTGAAGCCGATTCGATTGCACCCTATGACATCATTTTCTGTCATAAAAATTCTCGCCATTTTGTATTTTCCAAAAAACCTACTTTTGCGAACTCCTCCTAGACGGTTCATCCGATTTGCACGCAAATTGAACCAGATAATCTTCAGACCATGCTAACAAAAAAATCTTACAAATCAAGTTGATTCGTTAAATCGTTTTTGATAAACGCGCAAAAAAATTTTAAGTAGCAGTTGCAAGAATACACTTAAGGCAATATCTCTGCAACGCTTTATCGTATTCAAACCAAACTTGGTACATGTCATCACAAGCATGACTTGAGGCAACATGCAGCGTTTCGGCGCAGCGCCACCTACTGGTCCGGAGATACGAAAAATTGCTATTTTTGCTTATAACTTCTGAATCGTTTGTCCAAAAATCATAAAACTGGTCTCGTTAGATTCGGGCCTGCATGCCGAGTCGTCTGATATTTAATGTTACCATATCGGCCATTTTGGCAGTCGGCCATTTTAAATTATGTGCTAAAATGCTGTATTTTATGAACACATTAACGGATTGTTACGAAACTCGGTTTGGGTCATCAACACAATGCCCTGAATGAGCCCAAGAAGTTTGTAAACAGCGCTACCTAGTGGAGGTTTTTTTTTCAAATGCTTATAACTTTGAGTGAACTTGATTTTTTTTCATGGGAGTAACTTTTTTGTCTCCTGAATCCTCGCCAAGTCCAACAATACCAGACTTGCTAGTTTTCTGCATATGGTTTGTGCAGCGTTGTAATTTAGCGCTTTAAAAAACATTAGCTGATATCTTCGAAACCGCTAGTCCAATCGAGACAAAACCAGCGTCAGAAGTTCGAAAACATAGGTTGATAGCTATACACTAATGCTCAAATGTCAAAATATTGATAGTAAAGGGGTGTAAAATCCAATCAAAGTCAGGTGTCAGTCATTTTTCATGTGCTTTTTCATATACATGTCTATAACTCCAAAACCAAACAAGATATTTTCACCAAAATTGACACAGACATGTATGGGCTCACTCCGAGGACACATAAAAAATGGTAGTATTGTGCCACTTGGTGGCGCTATAATAGAACAAAACATGACTACAATGCAGTATTATGATATAAAATGCTATGCTTTACAAATGAATTGGTGTATCATTACGAAACTTGGTATGTGCCATCAGCACCATGCCTTTAAGGTACTTAAAAGGTTTGAAAACAGCACCGCCATGTGGTCCATACTTATTGCAAAGATCTAGCCTCTAGAGGCCTTTTCATTACGACATATTGACACTATATTGACACCCTGCTTTATATATTGACACCAATCTTTGCAAGTGTCATTGTTCCCTTATTCTGACCACACCACATCATTTTTGTAACTGTTTGTAATTGGTTGAAAGTGATAAATCATTAAATCATTATTATTGACTGTATTTATCATTTTACAGCTATTTTGCCTAAAATCACCTTAATCTGTCTTTAATTTCTCATTGCTGCAGTTGATCTGACATTGCCAGCCATTTTGGCATGTCTTGTCTTCTTCTTTGCGCTTGGCCCCGATAATGGCTGCTTGTTTTTTGATTGAACTCTGATTGTATTTGTCTGAAAGAAGAATGTGATATACACTTATGACTTGAGGGATATCATGGGATACTTTTCTTTTTCAGGTGAACTATCCCTTTACATTTTTTGCATTTGGCAGATGCTTTTATCCAAAGCGACTTACAGTGCACTTATTACAGGGACAATCCCCCTGGAGCAACGTGGAGCAACACACTGGTGGTGACCACTGGGATCGAACCAGCAACCTTCTGCGTTCAGCGGTTTAACCCACTGGACCACCATCTCTACCTTTAACTTGTCTTTTTCTACTGACTTTAAAAAAGTTTAGCCTTATTACTTTGAGTTTGATTAACTTAAACAATGTAAGGCAATAAGTTTCCTCAAACCATTTAAGTAGCTATATAGTTCTTAAGACTTAGTTTGACTTGCTACCTGATTTCAAACTGGACTGGAATCAACTTAAAATCTTTGATTGACTAAACCAACATGAAAATATAAGTGAATTTAACTTAATGTATATGAGTTTACAGTACTCATACTTATTGGTTTTAAAACTTTTTTTAAATGGTTTAAGGCAATTGGTTTCCTGGAATGGTTTGAGTTATTGGCTTTTACAGTGTGTGTAATTATTCATAAAATGACCAAACTGTATCCTAAATTGTTACCCAAATTTGTAACTGGAATATGTTTAGCAATTTCACTTCTGTTTCCTTTTTCTTTTTATATAAATCACAAGACACCCAGAAACATATGAATATACACTACTATTAAAAAGTTAGGGCCAGAAATATTTTGTTTTTGAAACGATTATATACAAAGGCTGCATTTATTTGAAGAAAAATTCAGTCAAAACCATAATAGTCTCTCTTTTCAAGATCATTTATTTGAAATAAAAATCTTATCTTTTAAGAGCTGAGGTAATTTATTTATTTAATCTAAAGACACCTACAAGCAATTTAAGCAGGCAATGTTTAAGAGTAATTAAAAACATACATTTTAAAGATTAAAAGGTTTAAATTCAGGAGAAACAGAGTCGATTATTACGAAATGTTCCATATTTTTGTATAATTTCAATAAAATTCTGTTTCAAACAACACAAATATAAAAGACATTTGACAAGAGCAAGTTGGTCAGTAGTTTGCTAATGGTGGGTCTAAACTGAGAGTCTACTGAAGTTCACAGAGGCATAATGAACATCATCTGAGGTTGAATGTACAGTAGTAGGTGCCAAAGATGTGTTCTTCGTGGAAGACTGCTTGAAATTAACAGTTGAATAATGAACATCCTGATCCTTTATGTGATCTTGCTGTGTGCAGACCATATACAAGGGTGCAGCATTATCATGCCGTGTAGCAGAACCCGATTGAGTGTAGAAAAGAGGGCAGAATACAAAATATCAGTGACAGAACACAAAATATATTTAAGCATAGTGTGTCAAATGAATCTGTTTGGTCAGATGCTCTCACCTGTACATCATCCTTTGTGTCCTCATGCTGTTGAGATGAATCATTCCTTCTCCTCCTGTTTAAAAAGCATCATGTCAAAATAAATAGAATTTTTAATGGATCTTAAAGGTCCCATTCTTCGTGATCCCATTGTTCAAACTTTAGTTAGTGAGTAATGTTGCTGTTAGAGCATAAATAATACCTGTAAAATTATAAAGCTCAAAGTTCAATGCCAAGCGAGATATTTTATTTAACAGAAGTTCCCTTTCAACGCCTACAGCGAACGGCTGGCTTGGACTACATCCTGGTACTTCCTTCATATATGACATCGATAGAACAGTAGAACAGACTAACCTCCGCCCACAAGACTATGCGAAAAAAGGGGGCGTGGTCTTGTTGCTGTCCCACGTGGAGAAGAGGACGTGTCGCGTGGAGAAAAGGAAGTGCTGCGTTTGAGTGTGTTTGTCGCCATGTCGTCGAGACGCTGTTATTTTCATCCCAGAGTCAAATCACCTTTGTTTGGCTTTCCCAGGGACGCTGTAGAGATCATTAAGCGCATATATATCTCCCGTTAAGAGGCGTGACATTTCCACGTGCGCTAAGCTGCTGTCAAATCACAACACGGGAACCGCTGGCACAATCAGAACTCGTTACGTATTTCTGAAGGAGGGACTTCATAGAACAAAGGAACATCAGCCCATTTTTAGGAGAGTGAAAACAGCGGTATACAGATAAGTAAATTGTGTGAAAAATACTGTGTTTTTTTACAAGCGAAACATGAACACGTTATATTGCACACTGTAAACACAATCAAAGCTTCAAAAAGACACGAAGAACGGGACCTTTAAGATTTAATGTGTTCACTGTACTATGAAAACAACCTTTACATTTTAAACTTCTCAATCCAAACAGACTTACTGAAACTGCGTTGCAAAAACAGCTTGTTTCAAAACCATGACACATTAACCAACACCACCCACATTTACACAGCAATGACAACTTTCCAAAGCTCAGCATCTCAGCCCACAAATTCATGGTAAAGCAATAAGGAGGAAGTAAGACAGATGGAGTTCTGACGAGAGGACATAACGATAAGTAGGATAGAGTAGGGAAAAGTCTGTCGAAACTTGTGTGTTGCACCTACCGCTCTGCAGATCGTTCGGAACACTTTTTCACCTTTTCAAAAGGTACACTTTTGTTCCTTTTAGGTACTAATATGTACACTTTAGGTACTAATATGTACATTTAAGGTACCAATATGCACCATTTAGGTACAAAAGTGTACCTTTTGAAAAGGTACCGCCCCAGTGTCAGCTTTTGTACCTTTTTTTCTGAAGGGTCTCAATGGTTGGAAAGAGTTAACATTGTACCTGATCATTTCAATCTGACTGTAACAAATAGAGCCGGCAGCATTCGCACAGCCAATGAGAAAGCGCAGTTGCTTATTTCATATGCAAAGAGGATGTTTGGACAAAAGCTCTGAAGGCACAGCAGCAAAAAGAAGCAAAAGAGAAGGTGGAAACTGTCAAATGGAAAATGTACAAATGGACCTCAGTGAAAAATATAATACACAATAAAAAAAAAATGTTTTTACCTATACCACAGGACTCCTATGAGTGCAAGAATCAGAAACACAGACAGTATGATGATGATGATGATGATCTGTAAAGCTTGATTTGAAGACTGGATTTCTAGCATAAGGCACAAGTTACAGATACACACAAAATGAGAAATACACGTATGACATTAAAACACTGACTAAATCTCAAGTACATCATCGGAATGCTGCAATCATTTGACACTGAAGCACATGTATCATGAGAGATGTGTTACCTCCTATAACACAGGAATACTTTTGAAGCTCTTCATTGCTGACTGAGTCCAGGTACAGCTTGTTGTCTTCAGTGAATCCATCCGTTACCTGCTGTCCGTTCTTGTACCAGATGTAAGAATGTTTGTCGTTCAGAGTGCATTTAGTTGAGCAGCTTAATATCACTTCCTGTCCCTCTGATATAATGTTTGGGCTGTGAATCACCTGTGTATCTGAAAAAAAAAATTATAATAATAAAAACACAGCCAAAAGCCTATTAGAAATTATACAGGAAACATTTAGAACTCAATTTTGAATAAGCAGTTACTTGTGACAGTAAGAACGGCTCCAGGTGATCCAGAGTATTTTCCTCTTGTGTCAGTGATGATCCTGAATTTATATTCTCCGGAGTCGTTCATCTTGAGCTCTTTGATTCTCAGTGTGTTCCCCACATACTCCACACGACCAGCAAACTGATCCTCCTCACGCAGATCCTTGAAGTCACCAGGCTGAACGTAATGCCAGAATGTTTCATATACAGTGTAACCAGAGGGATGAGAGTATGTGCAGGAAATGTCTACTGTTGAGCCCATCAAAGCGCAGACTCTTCTAGAGGTGTAAATCACATCCCAGCAGCCACTCTTAGAAATGCCTGAAGGAGTCACAGAATCCTGCTGTAAAAATCATAATCAATGCTGTTCACACCAAGATGAGTGTTTGTCACAAATTCAGAAACAATGTCATGCAAACAGACGAGGGGTCAAGTGTGAAGTCTGCAAGTCTGTGTATTGGGACAGGCCTCATGTCCTAAATGGCAAACTCTGATTTGAACAGACAAATTGCATTTCATAATGAGCATTCATCTTAATAAGAAAAAAACGTTAAACGTGTCCACATACAGTATACTCATGTATGAACACTGATATTATATTAGTGCTTATAAAATTTGGCAGCGGCTATTTGCTGTGCACCAATTGTAAAAAGCAACTAGATTCTATTTTTTATTTAAGTGAAAATAAAATTCTTAGCGATGGATGCTATTTGTTTAGTGAAATAGCATACTAAGTGAAAATAGTGATATATTATATTTGCACAATTTAAAAGTAGCAGTTCTTTGCAATACGTGTAAATAGTAATTAGATGTTATTTATACTTTATACTTTATTTATACAGGATGCAATAATAACAGTGGAAATTATTATATTTACAAGGCACGCTATTTGCACTTTTAATAAATAGACACTCTGATTAAGTAAACGTATAAACACACTCACACAGAGGAGAGGAGGAATTCCTAAGATCTGAAGTGAGAAAACAGGAGTAACTGCCCTCAGCTTCATTGCGAACATTAATGCTTCTGGAGTTTAAATTTTCTATATATTGTCCATTTTTTTTCCAATAGTAATTCTGTGGTCTGGATGTCAAATAACAGGAAGTATCACAGGTCAGTTCTCTCTCATCTCTCCGGTTTGTAGATGCAGGATTCATCCTCACCTGCAGGACTGAATTACAGTAAAAATTCAGAAACACTTCATCACATGCCAACTGAAATAAGACCGGAATCTAGACTCAGTTTCACCTGTGACTGTTAGATTGACAACGACTGAGCTGAGATGTTTAACTCTATCCTCCATGATGAACATGAGCTGATATTCTCCAGAGTCTCTCTCTCTCAGGTCTGAAATTGTGAGTATTGAACCGTCATGTAAGACCTCCTGCTTCACCCGTCCTGAGTAGTCCAAGTCTAAAGTCAAATCTTCAGGTTCATCTTTCCTTCTCCAGTTTGAACTCTGTTTCCGGCTCAACCAGAACACAGTTTTGATGGTGATGTTGGTATAAAAACATCTCAGCTGCACAGTGGTTTCCCTCAGAGCACAAACGTCTTCACAGCTCACAGAGAGGCGGTCCAATGATAGAGAACCTGATGAAAAAAGTAACGCTTAGACCAAAAAGTTTGAAAGATCCTCATATGACAAACCACATGACAGCAATGAGGCAACACTCCTTCATGTTTAAAGTATATTGGAATACATTTTGATAAAATATTGATACACTACAAAGCATTAACACAATAATCTTACCTGTGATGTGTATAAGTAGGATGAGTGAAACGAGTCTGAAGTCCATGCTTGAACTTTGAAAGTAATTTACTTATTTGTCCAGAATAAAAATAAAAAAAAAATTGAGAGGCACACATTAATTTCAAATCATGTGTCTATCTCAATAACTACATGAATTGTATTTTTTTTTAAGTTAGAACATGGTTAAAGAAATGTTAATTTGACAATTTTCTTTCTTATACTTACATGTTGAAGATTTCTCCAACTATGAAGAAGTTCCAGTGCTGTTGCCAAAGTGCTGTCAACATCTGAAGTTGACCAGCCAAACAGATGATCTTACTTCCTTCCTATTTTTGGAGATGAAGAAAAAAAAAAAAAACCTCTTTACACTTGTTGACTACATGAGCATCCTCATGCCTTGAGCAAGGCACTTTACTCCATGTTGCTCCAGGGGGATTGTCCCTGTAATAAGGGCACTGTAAGTCGCTTTGGATAAAAGCATCTGCCAAATGCATACAGTTGTGTTCAAAATTATTCAACCCCCACTGAAATTGATTGTTTTGGTCGGTTTGACATTGATTTTGATCATTCAGTCATCCTGCTTACAATTAAATCAAAGAGGCACGTGTAGGTCAGACAAATATAACATAACATTTATAATGAAATAACCACAAATGTCTTTTCTGAGCTCACATCATTATCAGTTTTATTCAACCCCCAAGTGACATTCAATCTTAGTACTTAGTACAACATCCTTTTACAGTTATAACAGCTTTTAAACGTGAAGCATAGCTTGACACAAGTGTCTTGCAGCGATCTACGGGTATCTTCGCTCATTCATCATGGGCAAAAGCCTCCAGTTCAGTCACATTCTTAGGCTTGCGCACAGCAACTGCTTTCTTTAAGTCCCACCAGAGGTTCTCAATCGGATTTAAGTCTGGTGACTGCGATGGCCACTTCAAAATGTTCCAGCCTTTAATCTGCAACCATGCTCTAGTGGACTTGGAGGTATGCTTGGGATCATTGTCCTGTTGAAAGGTCCAACGTCTCCCAAGCCTCAGGTTTGTGACGGACTGCATCACATTGTCATCCAATATCTCCTGGTACTGAAGAGAAGTCATGGTACCTTGCACACGCTGAAGCTTCCCCAAGCAAAACAGCCCCAAAGCATGATTGACCCCCCGCCATGCTTCACAGTAGGCAAGGTGTTCTTTTCTTCATAGGCCTTGTTCTTCCTCCTCCAAACATAGCGTTGATCCATGGGCCCAAACAGTTCTAATTTTGTTTCATCACTCCACAGAACACTATCCCAAAACTTCTGTGGTTTGTCCACATGACTTTTGGCATACTGCAGGCGACTCTTCTTATTCTTTGGAGACAGCAAGGGGGTGTGCCTGGGAGTTCTGGCATGGAGGCCTTCATTACGCATGGTGCGCCGTATTGTCTGAGCTAAAACTTCAGTTCCCACATCTGACAAATCTTTTCTCAGTTCCTCAGCAGTCACACAGGGACTTTTCTCCACTCTACGCTTCAGATAGCGCACAGCAGTTGAAGTCAGCATCTTCTTTCTGCCACGACCAGGTAGCGTTTCAACAGTGCCCTTTGCCTTGAATTTGTGAATAATGCTTCCTATGGTGTCTCTTGGTATGTTTAACATCTTTGCAATCTTCTTATAGCCATTGCCCTTCCTGTGAAGAGTAATCACCTGTTCTCTTGTCTTCCTGGACCATTCTTTTGACTTCACCATGTTTGTAACCACACCAGTAAATGTCTAGAAGGAGCTGAGTATCACAGCTGCCTAATTGGTGCTTATTAGGCTTTATTGCTGCTCCCTGACATCCACAGGTGTTTTCAATACCTGATAGAAAACACTTCAATGAACCTCTGTTCTTCAGAGTGGTAGTCTTTAAGGGGTTGAATAATTGTGTCAATAAAGAATTCACAAAAGAAACATTTACTACTGTATTACAAAACTAATTGATGTCATTTTAGTTGCATATGGTTCTTTAAGAAGTCCTTGTAGGATTTCATTCTGAATACAATTACAAATGTACACTAAATTCCCTAAAACCATTTACAGCATTGGGGGTTGAATAATTTTGAACACAACTGTAAATATAAATATAAAGAAGTAATTCAAGAAGTATTAAAGATATTGTAATTAGTGCTTTCAATTGATTAAAAAAATGTAACTAATTCGTTTTTTCATTTTTCTGTAATTAACATTACAATTTGTAATATTTTTATACTTTAATACTTTTACATTAAATCTCCAATAGAAACAACATAAAGAAAGTATATTTTAAATATTTGTTTAATGGAATCTTTTTTACTAAGCACTATTAATGAAGGACAGTATTAACACCACCAATTACATGTATTTTTGTTTTTATTTCAATTGTAGCCATTAGCCATTCAACAGTAAATTTGAAAACCATCCATTTTTACATTTAATAGGCTTTAACACGCTTACAAATTATTTAACTGACCTTAAAGGGTCATGAAACCCTAAGACAAATTTTCTGAGATTTTAACAGTTATGTGTGTTGAACATCATAGAAGTCAATGTTACTGTCTATTAGTTTTGCATGTGTGAGAAAACTAGTTAATTTTAAACCTTTTTGCTCTATTTTCAACTTTCGGGTTTAAATTCATCTTCATGTCAACGTCATAGGTTGTGACGTTTTCTTGTACTCTCCATAGTTTTCAGTCACGTGACTGTCACGGAGCCTTGGAGGGCAAATTTCCATCTTAAAACAAAAATATGTGAACAAGATGCACGTTTTGGGCACTTATGATCCATATACAGCACCTGCTCCAGTATTTCAATCACTGAAAACAGCGGGACGTTTTTAAAACGCTTAACATGAAAAACATTATAGTGCGCTGCACCAATAAGGATTAAATTAAGCAAAGTTTGAAAGATTTGTTGATATGGGTTTTATTTTAAATTGAGTTGTTGCACCACTTCATTTTAAACACATTAATTATGCAGTAAAACGTTATAGAGCTGATCAAGCAGCAGACGGAGGTGAACTGACGACAGGCTATTCTTTAGCCTTAGTGCAACCCACCCTTTAAAGTGCCGTAATGTACTAAAACAGTGATATTAAAAGATCAAATTCAGTTTACACCTTTTTCATGATGCATACTATATACAGGCGAGTAGATGAGGCAAGAATATGAACGCAACGCGTTTTCTTTACAATGGGTTTCGATGGGGAAAACACCTAACGAGAAACCTTGTGTTGCACTAATATTCTGTGTTCGTCTGCTTTCCTGTACAAAGTATGCAACATCAATAAGGTGTATATTGAATTTGGTATTTTAATATCACTGTCTTATCGCATTAATACTGACTACAAACCTGGTAAAAATGACTGGTGGGCAATAGACCCTTTTACAGCCCACGTGATCAAATAGTTGCGCGCGCATTTTGGCAACGGAAGTGGTGTTGTTCCCCAGTGGTTCTAACGTGTTAGCAACTCCGAAAGTTTATCAAAGCGGTTTCCCAGCATCAAAATGTGTGGCTGTTGCGTTTTTGGTTGCACTAATCGATATTCCACCAATGGGCTTAAGTTTTATAGGAGTCCGACAGGATCATGGCCGTTTCAGAAGAACCGGCGGCACCTGTGGCTGCAGGCGATTAAACGCGTTGATTGGAACGAGGACATAATAAAAAATGCTCGCGTTATGCTGTGAGGACATAGTTCTCTCGTTGGTTGATTATTATGGCGTTCCGAAGGGTTCTTTAATATGACTTTCGGCAGACGCAGGCGACACGTTCATTGAGACGAGTGCATGTTGCAAAGTCATATTAAAGAACCCTTCGGACCGCCATACACAATTGACTTTCTCTTCACTCATTCCTCGCAATGAACGTGACATTTGAGTCTGTCTTATGCCGTGACGTCTGCGCCTGTGATTTTATTTGAGTGTGTAAATGCGTGTGTGAATTCTTGTTTAATCCCACAAAGATAATATGTGGGGCCTATATATATATATATATATATATATATATATATATATATATATATATATATATATAAATAATTATTATTATTGGGGTTGTTATTGTAAATAACCCAAGCATCATACATCGTTGTCTGAATTTCTGATTTTAACACACAAAACTCCGAGTCTATGTCATGGTATTTGACGTTCTGTACATGCCCACAGACAACATATTCATAAACATCCAGTGATTTATATGCTCGTGATTTCTCTCGGGTGTACATGTTCGGTTTCTCAACTAAATACGTATATATCCGGCCACTGTATATTTGGCCATCTGCTAACGTCTTCTATCCACTCCACTATAGTACACGGATCTGGTAGCTGAATACCATTTGATAAAATCAACTTTTTAAAATAACTTTCTCTGTCTGTGTTTCTTAATCCGCTCGCGTAGCTTGACAAGCTGCTGATTCTCGCCATAGTTTGTTGCCAAAATGCGCGCGCATACGTTGCTACGTCATCATTGTGTACAAACAGTAAAAGGGTCTATGGAGGAGAGCCTTGTTTTGCCCTCCAGGTGGGCGTTCCTATAAGCGTGTGACGACACGTGAAAACTATGGATAGTATGGCGATGACTCATTGGTGTCTCATAATTATTCATGAGAGTGTGTGTCCTTATCCTATGAGAAGACGCGTTGACAGCACACGCTTAATTATTCATGACAGCACGGGTTGATAGGCATTTTCCTCTGACTGGCATTTTAAACAGTGAGATTGAGTAAGTGAGAGATGCATTAATGATCAAAAACGAGAGTTTGTTTTTGCTTTGTAATAGTTTCTGTGTTGCATAAGTTCTCATCAATAGATCCTGAGTATAGATCGACACAAACCCAATTCATCCACACTTTGAGTTTAACCGCTCTTTACGGCCCTTTAATCGACCAATCGGCTTATTAAAACTAAAAGTAAATGTAAACAAGTAAACGGCATCTACTCCAGTAAAAACATTTTAAGAGAGGACCCAACCCACATATTTTTTGCTTCCGACACCCATGGTTTAATTCCAACAAAGTTATTACATTGCAAAATTTAAAAACAGTCAAAATGACTGCCTTGGTAGTTCTAGTGTTAACCACGCCCACTTCTGTAGCATTTTTCAAAACTGTGCATTGTGGTGAGAATCGCAGGTGACTCTATCGCAGTTTTCATTGGTCAAAAGGCCAACCAAGAGGATGCTTGACTGACATGTAACGCAACCGAACACAGTTCGCTTCGTTTAGCGTCATGTTTAGGGGCATGAAAATAAAGTCGCTGTCCCTGCAGTAAACGGCTGGCTTGTGTCTATAAATTATTAATTAAAGAACATTGTGCGAGTTTACTGCAACAATGGAGCCACGAACTTCACATACTTTTGAAAATCCAGCGCTCATTGTCACAATTGTAAACACGATGCCGTTCTTCTTCCATGAGGGAGTTTGCATTTCCTTTGACGTAGGAGCTTGCAACAACGTATGATGACGTGTAAAGGAATAGTAGTGGAGTCCCATTTCTTAAGGGAATATTTTTTTATCCATTCCCTGTCAGGATCCTGCCCTGACAGTCTTGTCTGTTTTGTCCTTGTTTAGTGTTTCTTTGTTTGTCTTGTGCTTGAGCACATGGCTGTGTCTTTGTTTGTGTGTTCCTCTTGTCCTGCCTCCTTGTTTCCCTTTACCACGCCCCCTTGTTTAGTCATTGGCTGCGTTCGAAACCGCATACTTCCCTACTATATAGTATGTAAAAAGCAGTAGGCGAGAGAATAGTATGTCCGAATCCATAGTATTCATAAAAGAGTAGGCGAGAACTACCAGGGTTTTGGACTATTTCTCGCGAGATTCGGACGTGCGTATACTGATGTTGCGTTCGAATATGCCTACTTACCTACTATATAGTAGGCGAAAACAGTACGTGAAAGGAGTAGTATGTTCGAAACCTCAGTAATCATAAAAGAGTAGGCGAGAAGTTCCCGGATGGCCTACTGATTCCGCCCAGATTGTGAAGCACCCATCGTCGGATACTTTTCTATCCCTGCCTTCCCATGAGGCCACAGTAAAGGATACGTCAGGCGGAGAAAAGCCAATCAAATGTGAGTATTACAAACCAAAATCACGGTTCCTTGTGTTAAAATCGCATTTGTTGGACTACTGTAGAGTAACGTTAAACTGTTGAATTGTTGAAAGTGTAAAGACGACAGACAGTTATAGTGTAGTTGTGATTGGGCTGTAAAAACACGTTTTATTATGTAATCCAAAGTGGATTTACATAAACGATATACTTAAAGATAAAGATGCTTACTAAATGTTTATTTAACATCTGACAGGAACATTTTCGATAAGTATTGCAGATGACATCACAGCATGAAATAGACATCTGATCAGAGTGATGTGTGTGTGTGTGTGTGTGTGCTATAATGTAGAGTTCACTGTGGTCAACACTGCTTACTTTACATGAACGTCAGTAATGTTAATAAATCTACATAAAGTAACTAAACATAAGTTATCTTTTTTATTTGTCCATTATACTGTTGATGAATTGAGGAACATTAACACATCAGCAACTACCTCAACATTTAAGGCTATTGAGCACATAAACTTTTATGCTTTTATCAAGGTGTTGTTTAAGATACAGGTAACATGAAAGTTGTCTGATGTTACAGGGGCAGAAGAGCATGTGTGTGTTTATCTGGTGGAGACTGGAGAGAGGCTGATGAAGGAAGGCTGTCATCAAAGGCTTTGAGTATACTACAGAAATGAATAAAACATACATTTAAATATTAAGTTGTATTTTATTTTAATTTCAAACAGAGTTATTTTTAGCACTTTTCTGATTCTTGATGTCTGTGCATTTGCTGCAGAGCTTCTGTGGTTGAGCCTTGCTCAAGGACACACTGGTGGTGACGGCTGCGGAGATCCAAGCAGAAACCTTCTGCTCATCAGTTCAGTGTTTAGCCCACTACACCACAAAAGTCATAAAGCTACAATACAAATAGCATGTAATTGTAAAAATATTAAATCAAATATGGCAAGAAATGGGATGCTGACACATGAATTGTAAAGCGTTTTAAGTAGTCATGCTGATGGAGAGCAGGCACACGGATGTTTGGAGTAGACATCAGCAGTCAGATTGTCCCGCACATGTTCTCCACTCTTGCTTCAGGGTTGTGGGGTCCAGGAGGGACATGATGGACGGCTAGGACAGGCGAAGGTGTTCACGGTGGTCAACTGCTTCACCAAGCTGTGTTGAGATGGCAGCAGATGTGGTGTTCACCGTCTGTAAATGCGTGATGGTTTGTTAGAACAATATGTTTGAATAAAGCTTTGTTTCATGGTGACTTATTCATTTGTGATGTTTACTTTTATTCATTCTTTTACTCATTAATTCATGTTTCGTATTGTTGTCAGTAAATAAAATATTTTATTAACTCATGCATTTATTCATTGCTTGACTGAAAATTGGTATTCACATCGGCTGCATTTGTCTAGTGTATATTCATGCATCGCTATGTCATATGACAACAAGTTGCATTTTGCTTGTTTTACTAAAACAATATAATTTTCAGTAAAACAAAAATATATATAATTAAGTATTGGTCAGCATTTGTTATTATTATTATTGTAAGTGTTTTAGTGGGCTAGCAATGCAATTCATTCTGGGGTAATCTTAATTTTGAATAGTGATAACTTACATTTTAAGAGTATAAAATCAACAGTGTTCTCCCAAGGTGAGATCTTCGAGCAGCTGAAAGAGGTCCTCATTGCAGACTCCGAGGGAAACCGCACAGGTCGGGCTGTGGAGTTATTGATGCTTTGAGCTGTTACTGCACCTGTCACTCATAGGCCTATCTTTTATTTTATAATTACATGGTTGTATCTTTAACAATCCTAATAATAAAACAAATATCATGGGTTTGCATACATTATATACAAAGAAAAAACAAGAACAAGGTTAGATATCTTTGAATAATTCATCATAATGCAATTAAATTTTATTTCATAAGCTTGAGGGATAAAACAGGAGTTAAATTTAAAAAGGAAAATATAAAGGAGATTTAGGCCAATTTTGCTTGTGGATGAAATGTTTTGCATATAAAATAAAGAAATTAACAACATATTTAAGAGATCACGATTGTGGGTTTTGGTAAGGATAAAACTGGGTCAGATTAGTAGAGTTAATATCACAAAATAAATGGGCAGCTGTTTCTTCAACAAGCCCACAAAATTAGCAAGTTTAATCAATATTAAGATATTTATAGATCGATGAATTAAACCTGTCACTCGTCTTTCAAGTTGTTGCGCTTCAGATAACGTCGTAGGTCACATGATAACGTCAACATGGCGCATAAAGTGCGGATCGCATTCATACTTAACGAGATCAGGCAATATAGTACCTACTCTTTTAGAGCTCGTTAAGTAAGTACTTATTGAAAATGAGTACCTACTCAATGAGTATGCGGTTTCGAACGCAGCCATTGTCTAGTCCTTGTTTCACTAATTGTGCTCACCTGATCCTCATGTGCTCTGGTCCCTTTATATTGTGCTAATTTCCCTCATGTCCTTGCTGGTTCGTCGCGTTTGTGTGCATTCGTTGGCTGGCTTATCTTGTCCTTGTGATTGCTGTTGCTCTTGCCAAGTTATAGTTATTAGCTTTATTTTCCCCTAGCCTTATTTTTTGGTTTTCGCTAGCTTTGGTTTTGTTTTTCTCTAGTTTAGTGGTCTTATTTTTCTCTCTCTAGTTTCCTGCAAAGTTGCTATTTGGTTTTTTACTTTTCTTTGTTTCTAGTTCCAGTCTTTCATTTCTAGTATTTATTTAGCTCCTCTTGTTTGTTGTAGTTTTATATTTCTTTTGTTTTCCTTTTTTAGATTTCTGATACTTAGTTGCAGTTCTCTTACGAGAGGTTCTCTCGTATTGCGTAAGTTCCTTACGCTACGGGAAAGTATTCTTTCTTCGAGATTTCTGAAAAACCCAAAATTATCCTTAATTTTGTAACATTGTCAACGCAGTGCGGCAGCCTGGCAGACCATAGCAGGCTATTCCAGCGTGCCATTGGCTGCTCTGCTGGCAACTGCAGCAGCCTATCGGTGAGCCCGCGTGACGTGGCGACCAATGAGGGCGCTTCGCGCCCACCTGGCTTCATTTGCCTACAGGTGGGGCGTGGCCACGTGTATATAAGCAGGGCTCACGGGCTGCATATTCGATTTTCTTTTCTTCAGCGAAGCCCTTCGCATCGCTGGATCTGGAACCCGCCGCCGTTGAACGTGCAGACGAGCAAGCAGAGGACAGCGCCTGAAGAAGCCGGCAGCATCGCGCCACCTTCAGCCATCCGTGCCTGCTCTGCTATCCGGCAGCATTATATCCTTTTATTGCTCAGTGTTGTCGCCGCTGCGTCACACTTTCACAAAAAGAGCCGAGCGTTTTTCTAAAAATGTCTCGTTCCACCTGCGGCTCGTGTCACGCGCAGCTCAGTTCCGGGGACCGCCATGTGATCTGCGCTCTCTGCCTGGGCCGTGATCACGCCGCCGCCGCACTTCTCGCCGGCGGATGCCCGGAGTGCGAAGAACTAACGATGTCGACCCTGCGGGCTCGACTCGATCAGTTCGAAGATGACATCCCTCCAGTCTCTGCTAAGCCGCGCAGGAAAAAGCGCCGCTCGCAGCGGACTCCGGAGTTGGCCGAGAGAAGCTCGCCAGAACCCTTCCCGCCCGCTTCACTCTCGCCTTCCCCGCCCCCACCCCAGGCCGCCATTTCTGTTGCCGCCTCTGGGGATGAGGCGGATGCGGCCGCGGAACGCGCCGACAGCTGCTCCATCATGGCTTCCGACAGCGAGGAATGGTCTTCCGCGACCTCTTCAGTCCGAGCCTCCGGACGCTCTCGAGCGGGTGAGGACACCGAACTGTTGCGCCTTCTCACCCGGGCTGTCGAGCAGCTAGGCCTCGAATGGGCCCCGCCTAAGGTGGCAGCGCCGAATCGGCTCGACGGATGCTTCCTGAACAGTCGCCGCCGTGCGCCCACCGCCAGGACTGCACCCTTTCTGCCAGAGCTTCACGAGGAGCTCGCGAAGTCCTGGAACGCGCCATTCTCCGCGAGGGTCTCGTCTCAGGCTTCTTCGACGCTCTCACAAGTTGACGGCGCGGCTGAGAAAGGCTACAACGCTATCCCTCCGGTGGAAGAGGCGGTCGCAGCGCACCTTTGCCCGCCTTCTGGTTGGCGCTCAAAGGCTGCCCTCCCGTCTAAGGCCTGCAGAGTGACGTCATCGCTGATCGGCCGCGCTTTCGCTGCCTCCGGTCAAGCTGCGTCTGCTCTGCACTCTATGGCCGTGCTGCAAATCCTCCAAGCCAATCTCCTCCGTGATCTGGACGAGAGGAGCTGTGACGCTGAGCTGATCACGGATTTGCGAAGCGCGACGGATCTCTCCCTCCGCGCTACCAAGACCGCAGCACAGGCCCTCGGACGCTCCATGGCCTCCCTCACGGTAGCTGAGCGCCACCTCTGGCTCACGCTCGCGGACATGCGAAAACAGAGCGCGCGGCCTTCTTAAACGCCCCGCTCTCTCCATCTGGGCTCTTCGGACCAGCGGTCAAGGGGATCGTCGACCGTTTCTCCGAAGTACAGAAGACGACGCAGGCCATGAACCTCTTCCTGCCTCGACGCCCAGGCGCCAGCGGTAGCTCCGTTGCTCGCCGTCCTCGCGACCAGCCAGCACCGAGCTCCACGCAGCGCCCAGCGCGGCCCCCTTCGTCTCAGCGAAGACCGAGCGGCCGCCCCAGATCGCGCTCTTCCAGCCACGGTAAGCCGCCTCCCCCTCGGGGCCCCCGGCCTAGGATCGTGCTGAAGTCCGAGCCTCCAAAGCCCTCCTAGCCAGAGGCAAGAAACGACGGTTAAGTCCCGCTGCGGCCGGACCACCGTCAAAACTCTTTTTCCTGTCAGCCCCCACCACTGTGGCTGCTGCAGAGGAATTTCACCCAGCCAACGAGCCGGCAAAAACGCCCTCTCGCCTGTCAACCACCGCCGTTTTTACGGCGAACCAGAGAAATCACAAAAGTTGCATTATTTCTGGTTGCACGGCTCACGCCGTATGTGTTTCAAATGCAGTAAATGTGCCCACTTTTCTGTGTTCACCCCTGCACATAAGCACAATAAACTCCGTGTCCCCCACTCACATAAAGCGGCCTCCGGCCGCTCGAGTGCTAGAGTTAGGTCACGTGTCCGCTTGTCTGCGTCCACGCCTAGCCACCACACGCGCTATCACACAGCCACTCTTAACCGGTCATGTTCCACGCGTAAGAGTTGTGCCCGCTCAAACGCGCTCACACATTTTCGCGAACATTATGCCCCAGGCGCTACGCGCCGCGCCACACACCATTTGTTTTCCGCCCAAGGTGGCCGAAGCGATGAGTGTAGGGCCACACACAAGACATTCCCCGCTCAAAGCGGTAGAGACACAGTGTGTAAGGCGGCCAGCCACCGAAAGCGAGTGGCTGGCCCACAGCACAGAGAGCGCGCGCACCGCGCCCGCCCCTCTTATACGGGCCGTCAAACCCGCGAAACGCGGCGTTTCGAGCCCAGAGGCCGTTCTGTCCCGTTTGGCACACGCGAAAGCGTGGGAAGCCATTCCAGGTGTATCAGAATGGGTGCTGAGAACAGTGAAGCACGGCTACACTCTGCAGTTCGCTCGCCGCCCTCCGCGCTTCTGTGCGCGTATAGAGACGAGAGTGAGCGAAGAAGTAGCACATCTACTTCGAGCGGAGATAGCCACGCTGCTGTGCAAAGGGGCTATAGAACCGGTTCCCCATTCTATGAGCGAGTCAGGCTTTTACAGCCGATATTTTCTCGTGCCAAAAAGGGACGGGTCGCTCAGACCGATTCTGGATCTGAGGCGTCTGAACAAAGCTCTTTTGAGGAGATCGTTCAAGATGCTTACGACCAAGCAGATCCTCGCGCATATTCGCCCGAGAGACTGGCTAATTTCCCTAGATTTGAAAGACGCATATTTTCAAATCAAGATAACGCCGCGTCACAGGCCATTCTTACGATTCGCCTTCGACGGCCAGGCTTATCAATACACCGTCCTTCCGTTCGGCCTGTCACTAGCACCCCGTACATTTACGAAGTGCATGGACGCGGCCCTCGCTCCCCTGAGAAACCGGGGGATGCGAATATTGAACTACTTGGACGACTGGCTCATCCTGGCGCAGTCAGAGGCCGAGCTCCTCGCCCACAGGGCAATGCTGCTCAGCCATTTGGACAGCCTGGGGCTCACGGTCAACTGGACCAAGAGCTCATTAGTGCCCACGCAATCAACCTCATTTCTGGGTTTGAATCTGGACACTGTGGCTATGTCTGCCCGCCTGTCACCACAACGCACGCGCCAAGTTCGGCGCATGGCTGCGTACTTCCGGCCGGGCAAAATCGCACCTCTCAAGCTTTTTCAGAGGATGCTGGGACGTATGGCCTCAGCTGCAGCTGTGCTCCAGCTGGGCTTAATGCGCATGCGCCCGCTGCAACGCTGGTTAAACGCCCGAGTGCCTCACAGAGCCTGGGCTGCCGGAGGTTTCAGGATCAGAGTGACTCAGGGCTGTGTTGCAGCCCTAGAGCCCTGGTTAGTAGCCGACTGGTACCAGCGGGGAGTGACAATGGGAGCCATCTCACACCGCAAAGTCATCTCGACGGACGCCTCCACCTCGGGTTGGGGCGCCGTTTTCGAGGGCAGACCGGCCTCGGGCCTCTGGTCGAGCGGAGAAAAACTCCTACACATAAACTGTTTGGAGATGATAGCGGTAGAGAACGCGCTCAAGCAGTTTCTCCCGTTTATACGGGGACACCATGTGTTGGTCCGGTCGGACAATACCACGGTGGTGTCCTACGTAAACCGGCAGGGCGGTGTCAGGTCCAGGTGTCTGGGCAATCTGACGGAACGCCTGCTCGTGTGGGCACACAGCTCGCTGCGCTCGCTGAGAGCGGCGCACGTTCCGGGCCACCTCAACGTGGGGAGTGCCTCACAGAGCCTGGGCTGCCGGAGGTTTCAGGATCAGAGTGACTCAGGGCTGTGTTGCAGCCCTAGAGCCCTGGTTAGTAGCCGACTGGTACCAGCGGGGAGTGACAATGGGAGCCATCTCACACCGCAAAGTCATCTCGACGGACGCCTCCACCTCGGGTTGGGGCGCCGTTTTCGAGGGCAGACCGGCCTCGGGCCTCTGGTCGAGCGGAGAAAAACTCCTACACATAAACTGTTTGGAGATGATAGCGGTAGAGAACGCGCTCAAGCAGTTTCTCCCGTTTATACGGGGACACCATGTGTTGGTCCGGTCGGACAATACCACGGTGGTGTCCTACGTAAACCGGCAGGGCGGTGTCAGGTCCAGGTGTCTGGGCAATCTGACGGAACGCCTGCTCGTGTGGGCACACAGCTCGCTGCGCTCGCTGAGAGCGGCGCACGTTCCGGGCCACCTCAACGTGGGCCCGGACAAGCTGTCCAGGGGCCTCATTCTCCCAGGAGAATGGTCCCTGCACCCCCAGACAGTCCAGCTGGTATGGCGCCTATTCGGCAGAGCGGAGCTCGACCTCTTTGCAACAAAAGAGAACGCCCGCTGCTCGACGTTCTTGTCCAAAAGCGAGGATGCGCTGTCCCAACTTTGGCCCAGCCTCCCGCTGTATGCTTTCCCGCCGATTTCCCTATTGACCCAGGTTATAGCGAAAATCAGGGAAACGCGCCGCCCGGTGCTCCTTATAGCGCCGCGCTGGGAGAACCAGATTTGGTACCCAGAGCTGGTGAAGCTGTCGCACTCACCCCCCTGGCCAGTTCCGCTGAGAGCAGACCTCCTCTCTCAAGCAGGAGGGTCAGTTTGGCATCCCCATCCAGAGCGATGGTCTCTGCATGTATGGGTGACCAACGGATACCCGTTGACCTGCCCGAAGGGGTTATGAACACGATCTCACACTCTAGAGCCCCCTCGACGAGGCGGTTATATAGTTCTAAGTGGTCGGTGTTCACTGAGTGGTGTGCTTCCAAGGGATTGGAACCGCAGCAATGTGGGGTCCAGCGGGTGCTCTCCTTCCTCCAGGAGCTCTTGGAACTGGGCAGGTCCCCTTCCACGCTCAAAGTGTATGTAGCGGCTATAGCAGCGTTCGCCCAGACGACGCTAGGCAGCACGCTAGGAAGGAACGAGCTCATCATCCGTTTCCTCAGAGGAGCTAGACGGATGAATCCCCCGCGGCTCCCATCGGTTCCTATTTGGGATCTGGCCTTGGTCCTAGAGGCCATGAAGGCTCATCCCTTTGAACCGCTCGAGACTGTGGAACCAAGGTTCCTTTCGCTAAAAACCGCGTTCCTGATAGCTCTGGCTTCAGTGAAACGCGTGGGGGATCTACACGCGCTCTCAGTGAGCCCGACGTGTATGGAGTTCGGTCCTAATGACTCTAAGGTCATTCTCAGACTGAGGCATGGTTATGTCCCCAAAGCGATCGGCACTCCTTTCAGGGCGCAGATTATCTCCCTCTCGGCTCTGCCAGCATCCGACGAGGGGGACGGTGGCAATATCCTCTGCCCTGTCAGGGCATTGAGGGTTTATGTCACACGCTCCGCCGCCTTCAGGCGTTCTGAGCAGCTATTTGTTTCGTTTGGAGGGCGCGCTAAAGGTCTCGCCTCCTCGAAACAGACCCTGTCCAGGTGGATAGTGGACGCGATTGCAACTGCATACGCTTCCAAACACCTGCAGTGCCCGCTAGGTGTCAGAGCACACTCCACCAGAGGCATGGCCTCTTCGTGGGCTTGGGCCAGAGGGATTTCCATCCACGATATTTGCGTGGCGGCAGGCTGGGCCTCCCCGTCTACGTTCGTGAGATTTTACAATCTGGAAGTTCCTGCCTTACAGGCGAAAGTGTTATCAGTTCAATAAGGCTGTTGGTTCTGCCCGGTGATTCTGCGCAGACATAGCTCACATACTGGTAGTAAGTTCGGTACAAGGCTTATGTAAATTTGAAGGAGACCGGCGGTACCGTTCCCTCATTTACGAAAAGAGCTATTGTGAGTTTGAAGGTGACCGGCGGTGCCGTTACCTCACTCATATGACAAGATATTGTGAATTTGAAGGCGACCGGCCTTGCCGTTCCCTCATTCATGAGACAAGGTGTGGTGAATTTGAAGGCGACCGGCAGGTGCCGTTCCCTCATTCATAAGGCAGGGTGTTGTAACCACCCGTTGTAACCACCCGTCAGTTCAAACGAAGTGTCCGTATATGTGGTGGCCCGTTTCCTTTACCGGCCACCCTGCCCGAGCAGTGTTATGGTCCCCGGTTCCCTGGGATACATATGCTGTATGCGAGGCGCGCACGGCGTTGACAATATGTTCCCGTAGCGTAAGGAACTTACGCAATACGAGAGAACCTCTCGTAAGAGAACGATACTCGGTTACTTAACGTAACCTCGGTTCTCTCTAGAAGAGGGAACGAGTATTGCGTTCCTTGCCGTGCGCCCCGCGGGCTCACCGATAGGCTGCTGCAGTTGCCAGCAGAGCAGCCAATGGCACGCTGGAATAGCCTGCTATGGTCTGCCAGGCTGCCGCACTGCGTTGACAATGTTACAAAATTAAGGATAATTTTGGGTTTTTCAGAAATCTCGAAGAAAGAATACTTTCCCGTAGCGTAAGGAACTTACGCAATACTCGTTCCCTCTTCTAGAGAGAACCGAGGTTACGTTAAGTAACCGAGTATCGTTTCCCTATTCTTAGGTTTTATTTTTGGCTGTTGTTTATCTTTTGTTGTCTTGTCGTGTGTGTCTTGTGTTGGTTCCTGTCCTGAGTCTCCCTTGGCCACTGTCTCTTTATCCCAGGCAGTCAAGACTGGAGCTGATTCTGGGAGAGGACATCAAGTCTCAGGTTCCTGGCGTTCCTGTCTGGGTTTTCCCACCATCGCCCTGCCTGGTGTTGCTTCCCAAGCCATCCGCAAGTTCATGGTCTCCCTGGACTGGTCTCAGTGGTCGTCCTCCCTGCCTGTCATCGTTGTGTCTGTCCCCTGCCCTGCTGTGTGAATTCACACCTTGTCACTTCCTTGTTGTGCCCTGTCTAGAGTCTTGTTAATAAAGTCTTCATTGTTCACCCTGCATCTGGGTCCTAAGTTTCAGAATCCCTGACATTCCCCTTGCCACACTGTTTCAAGGGGAAGAGGTCGGGGTGGGCGAATGGGTGTAAAATATTACCACCTCAGCTCTGCAGCATATTTTGAATTTTTTGGAGAATTAGGCCCATCTCAATTTAAAAGAGCACCCTACCCACATATATTGGAGTAAATCGATAAAAATGTTCTCATTTTACAGAAAACATTCAAAATTTTAACACAGTGGTGGAATATAGCATATATTCTATTGTATTTATTCACAATTTTATGATAAACATAAAAAAATCACATTTTGATATATATCTGATATACATATTCTTGATATCTCCTTCTAAAAAAAGTTATTGCGATTTAATCTGTCCAAAATATCTAATAACTCCTACTCAGCATTGATTGAAGCTAAGATGATAACTCTCTTGAATGAAGTCATTGTAAGGTTTTTCTTAAGTTTTGGATAGTAATGATTGAAGTTACTTCATCCTTCTAAAGTAATTACTAATTATTTGGATCAGTATTCTAAAGTAGAGATCATGGTAGTAATTACTCAAGTGTTACCAAATCCGTCAGAAGCCATTACTTTCCAAAAACCTCTAACGCTTACAATGACTTGAGTCATTACTAGAGCGTTATCATGTTTTTCCACTTTAGAAAACTTATCCAAAAAAATAGTAATTACTTTAGAAGGATGTAGTAACACTTAATTTGGTAATACTTGAGTCAATAAAAGTGGGTTATATGACCTTCACTTTAAAATTAATTATATATTATGCGTTATTCATGTTAATTGTGAGTCTGTAGTTCTGAGTAGTCATCTGGAAGGTATAAAAATAATAGTGGTTATTAACTAATAGTGAACTACCACCTTCAACTAAGCACTATTACTTACTCATTCATGAATTAGTTTCTTGTTAGTTAATAGAAAGTTACTAGTGTGTTAATAATGCATTTCTCATTTGTTCCATGTGTAGCTATTCATTAATGACAGAACAGTATTCTAAAGTGTTACCCACTTGAGACAGAACAATGGCACGGCCATATTTTAACATACGTCAGTGCAAGTTGCTTTCAGTTAAAACAGCTTTTAGTCTGAGACTAACTCAAGCCTCGTCTGTGAAACCGGGCAGAAGTCTACCAAATGTTTAAACTGGACACAGCATTGCTTGGGCCCAAAATATTAGAACACAAATCCTGGTTAATAAACAGTTTGTCCACTTATTGACTTCTTTTATTGATTTTTCTGTGCATCATTACTGTGATTACAGTTCATCCATTGAAATACAAAATATGAAAGTGTTCACTAAAACAGAAACAAAGAAATCATAAGTTAAAGATAAACAGAACACAAAGTTGGCACCACTTCATTAAAGTGGATCCATGAAGGCTTTTTAAATAATAATAATTTTCGTATATAAAGCATAACGAGAGAAAAAAACTAAACCCTGTACTACCATTTTGTTTGATTATGAAGCAGTCATTGATAAGTCACTGTATATGACATCACTGTATCACTGATGTTGCTAGGTGATGATCTCACAATGACATCACTCCACCAGCTCTGATGGACAGGGGAACAGATGTGGAACATCAGATTCTGAGACAAATAGAAATATGTTAAATACATTTACATCAATGTATTTGCATTGCATCTCTAACAGTAGATTCTTTATTCATAATTCCTTACCTTCTCTTTTGTTTTCAGTTTGGTTTTGAGATTAGATGCATTCTGATGAAAAACCTGTTGAATCGTAATTCACATTCTTATAATCTGAATTATTTTTATTATATTTACTGTACGTCATGCAATTGTGAATTTCACTGGATGTTTTACTCACCACATCCACAGAGCCGCTATTATGAGAAACTGAGGTAAAAACACCAGGAGAATGACTGTATAATGGCTGAACGCTGCGCTGTCCACTGGATCTTTACAACACAAAGAAGTGAATCATGACTATCAGAGAAACAATCATTTGACACTGAAGCACATGTATCATGAGAGATGTGTTACCTCCTATAACACAGGAATACTCTTGAAGCTCTTCATTGCTGACTGAGTCCAGGTACAGCTTGTTGTCTTTAGTGAATCCATCCGTTACCTGCTGTCCGTTCTTGTACCAGATGTAAGAATGTTTGTCGTTCAGAGTGCATTTAGTTGAGCAGCTTAACATCACTTCCTGTCCCTCTGATATAATGTTTGGGCTGTGTATCACCTGCGTATCTGAAAAAAATTATTATAATAATAAAAACACAGCCAAAAGCCTATTAGACATTATACAGGAAACATTTAGAACTCAATTTTGAATAGTTACCTGTGACAGTAAGAACGGCTCCAGGTGATCCAGAGTATTTTCCTTCTGTTCTGTCAGTGTTGATCCTGAATTTATATTCTCCGGAGTCGTTCATCTTGAGCTCTTTGATTCTCAGTGTGTTCCCCACATACTCAACACGGCCAGCAAACTGATCCTCCTCACGCAGATCCTTGATACTCCAAGACCAAACGTAATGCCAGAATGTTTCATTTACAGTGTAACCAGAGGGATGTGAGTATGTGCAGGAAATGTCTACTGTTGAACCCATCAAAGCGCAGATTCTTCTAGAGGTGTAAGTCACATCCCAGCAGTGACCATTAGAAATGCCTGAAAGAGTCACAGAATCCTGCTGTAAAAATCATAATCAATGCTGTTCACACCAAGATGAGTGTTTGTCACAAATTCAGAAACAATGTCATGCAAACAGACGAGGGGTCAAGTGTGAAGTCTGCAAGTCTGTGTATTGGGACAGGCCTCATGTCTTAAATGGCACACTTTGATTTGAACAGACAAATTGCATTTCATAATGAGCATTCATCTTAATAAGAAAAAAACGTTAAACGTGTCCACATACAGTATACTCATGTATGAACACTGATATTATATTAGTGCTTATTAAACTTGGCAGCAGCTAAGTTTAAATAGCTACTAGATTCTATTTCCACTCAGTGAAAATAACATTTTCTTAGCGATAGATGCTATTTACACTAAGTGCAAATAGCTGTAGATGCTATTTACAAGGTGAAATAGCATACCAAGTGAAAATAGTGCTATATTCACATTATGTAAAAGTAGCAGTTCTTTGCAATATGTGTAAATAGTAGCCTAATTAGATGCTATTTGAACTTTATTTTGACAGATACATACTATTACTATTTACATTAACAGGAGGCAATAATAACAGTGTAAATTATTATATTTATTACAAATATTAAATGGATGCTGCCTTAATGGGACAATAAAAGCTATATACCTACCCCTAACCAATAAATACTTGTATTATTATTAAACATTTGTTATTTCCACTTTTTGAACATTTTCTTAATTTTTATTGAAAGTAAATGCCTTTCCGATGTGATATGTGATGGGAAAAGGGAGAAGAGCGAGATTGGCAAAAGACGGATTCGATCCCAGGTTGATCGCATCGAAACCTAGTTTCCTAAACGTTTCACTCTACTGACTACACCACTGAAGACATTAAAACACATGCATCTTGTTTGAATCTTGTTTGGAGCAACTAGGCATTGTTAGGCGGAGCTAGCACAAATAGCATTTGGCGAAAAGACACGTTATTTGCACTTGTTGTGAATAGACACTCCGATTAAGTAAACGTATAAACACACTCACACAGAGGAGAGGAGGAATTCCTAAGATCTGAAGTGAGAAAACAGGAGTAACTGCCCTCAGCTTCATTGGGAACATTAATGCTTCTGGAGTTTAAATCTACTATATATTGTCCATTTTTTTTCCAATAGTAATTATGCGGTCTGGATGTCAAATTACAGGAAGTATCACAGGTCAGTTCTCTCTCATCTCTCCGGTTTGTAGATGCAGGATTCATCCTCACCTGCAGGACTGAATTACAGTAAAAATTCAGAAACACTTCATCACATGCCAACTGAAATAAGACCGGAATCTAGACTTAGTTTCACCTGTGACTGTTAGATTGACAACGACTGAGCTGAGACGTTTAACTCCATCCTCCATGATGAACATGAGCTGATATTCTCCAGAGTCTCTCTCTCTTAGGTCTGAAATTGTGAGTGTTGAACCGTCATGTAAGACCTCCTGCTTCACACGTCCTGAGTAGTCCAAGTCTAAAGTCAAATCTTCAGGTTCATCTTTCCTTCTCCAGTTTGAACTCTGTTTCCAGCTTAACCAGAACACAGTTTTGATGGTGATGTTGGAATAAAAACATCTCAGCTGCACAGTGGTTTCCCTCAGAGCACAAACATCTTCACAGCTCACAGAGAGGCGGTCCAATGATAGAGAACCTGATGAAAAAAGTAACGCTTAGACCAAAAAGTTTGAAAGATCTTCATTTGACAAACCACATGACAGCAATGAGGCAACACTCCTTCATGTTTAAAGTATATTGGAAAACATTTTGATAAGATATTGATACACTACAAAGCATTAACACAATAATCTTACCTGTGATGTGTATAAGTAGGATGAGTAATACGAGTCTGAAGTCCATGCTTGAACTTTGAAAGTAATTTACTTGTTTGTCCAGAATAAAAAAGAAATGTAGAAAGAACACATTCATTTCAAATCATGTATCTATCTCAATAACTTTTAAACTTTTTAAAGTTCGAACATGGTTAAGGAAATGTTAATTTTCTTTTTAACAAATTTAAATAAGATTTACATATATACTTACACGTTACAAATTTCTCCAGCTATGTTCCAGTGCTGTTGCCAAAGTTCTGTCAACGTCAACCAGGCAAAACAGATGATCTTTCTTCCTTCCTTTTTCTGAAGAAAACCTCTAGCCACTTGTAGTTGGTCAGCTGCCTGCAGGTCACTACCCACTACATGAGCATGAGCATCTTCAAGTTCACTTTTAGGCTTTAGGTTTCCTAAACATGTTTCAAATTTACAGAAAATTGTTTGTTGATTTTATATGGTTTAGAAAACCTTTACACCATAAAAGTTAATTCAATGATTTAATGAAACGTCATGTGTTGAAAATGTATTAATTCATAAGCATTACGTTTTGGGGAGTCGCACCTCATGACATTTTACAACCTAAAACAATCTTCCTTTTTCATAAACAGATCAAAATTTCTGATATTTAGGGATAGGTAGATCTTTTACTAAAATCTGTTGCATTATACGCCAAAGGCGACAGTTCAAAATTGGGCAAAAGTGTGCATGCCTGTAACTCAAGAAGTATTAAAGATATTGTAATTAGTGCTGTCAATCGATTAAAATATGTTAACTAATTCATCACATATTTTCTGTAATTAACAATATATTTTTATATTGTAATAGTTTCACATTAAATCTAGTAAGTAAGCTCAGATTTGCGCTTTGCTTGTAAATCAATTATCTATGGTCAAATTACATTTACACTGATGATAATATAAAGATATATAAGACTGACAGTTGGATAATGTTTTT
The DNA here is from genome assembly GCA_023566225.1 of Romanogobio albipinnatus. Taxonomy (NCBI): domain Eukaryota; kingdom Metazoa; phylum Chordata; class Actinopteri; order Cypriniformes; family Gobionidae; genus Romanogobio; species Romanogobio albipinnatus. Next base: position 14,814,916 of record CM042263.1, read on the forward strand.
ATTTATTTATTTATTTAAATAGGCCTGCCTGTTATGCCAGCTGAAATGGCTTTCTTGAGAGTTTGGTACTAATATAATATTTATGATTTATATTTTACATGCAAACAATTTGTCTTCTGGTCCCAAATGGTAATAATCCACTTTATTTAACATTCATTTACAACCATATAATGTGTCATTAATTGGTTATACAACACAACATACATCTAAATAATATCACATCAAGTCACAGGGTAATCAGTGATGTCATCATATATGACATCAACGTGATGTTGATGCTGCTGCAGACAGTCCTGGATGGTTTGAATGACTGTTGCTAGGCGACGATCGAGAGCGGAAAGATGTGGCTCAGTGAGGAGGGGTGCCACCGCTGCGAGAGGATCCTGAGACAAAGATGCACGCATGACATCACTCAACCGATACGGCGGGAGAGAGAGCAGACGTAGACGGAGCAACGTGGAACGACGAACCCTGAGGGGAAGAATGAGGAAATAAGAAGCAGATAAAAAAACTCAACACCCATAACTGTTACTTATGTAATACTCTACCTGCAGCACTGCACAAGTGGAGCCAAAATAGAAGGTTCGTCTTTGGAGTGACGTCCAAACCTATAACACGCACATCAGTTACAAACAGAAGCATCACGCGCATTCAAACTGAGCCAAACAAAACATCATCAGAAAACCTCTTGGACTATTGATTTTGAATACTCACGCTCTCCCATTGTCTAAATGTATGAGAAATGTGTCATTGCCAAACTTCTCAAACGTTTCATAGTGGTGCCGATCCATGTTACCTTAAGATGGATGGTAAGTATAAGGAAAACAAACAAAAAAAGAGAGTCAGATAAAGTGTAGTATGACAGTTTACATAAGCTTAATGAAAGTCAACAGCGTCCAAAATTATTGTATGTCAAAATCTTCTGTGATCCACAAGTTTTGGAACAACATACTGAAGAGAAAAAAAAAGAAGTACTGGCCTACCATATTGAATTATTATCATTATTCATTACATCATTCATTAGTACCCACAACCTCGCTATGATAAGGCCCATGGTATAGGGACCGACGGCACCTAGTCCTGTAGAATGCGGGCTTGTGCTAAAGAGGAAAGGACCTGCAGGATGGTAGGCATGCGATAGCAGGGAGAATGGACAAAGTTGGAGGGTGCGCTGAAGATTTCCTGTAGCTCAAACAGTAGAGTGTGGCGCTAGCAACGCCATGGTCATGGGTTCGATTCCCAGGGAAAGCAAGAACTGACAAAATGTGTACCTTGAATGCAATGTAAGTCGCTTTGGATAAAAGCGTCTGCCAAATGCGTAAATGTAAGAAGTTCTCCTGGACCGAGATCTGGCAGGCAGATCCCCAATGGATCAATTTCTTGGTCCAGGCGGTCTATGATGTCCTGTCTAGCCTAGTAAATCTCCACATTTGGGATAGGAATGACTCAACAGCATGTCCTCTGTGTCCTGGGAGGGGTTCCTTAGAGCACATCTTAAGCAGGGGAGGGCCGCTACTGCTGGCGGCACAATCAAGGCTATTGCAGAGTCCATCTCCAAATCTATGGCCAACAATAAGCATAGATGCCAGCCTGCCACCGGAGGAACATCACGTTTATCAAAGCCATGGAGCAGCCACAATCACAGCCCAAGCTGGCAGCTGGGCTCTTCCCCTCAACTTCGGATTGCGAGCTACAAGTCGATCTGGGGAGGCAGCTCAAGTTCCTGGTCCACATCTTGGCAACTGGATTGAGGCCAGACTCGGTGATAACATCAGTCACTTTGAAGCAGGTGCTCTTGATAGAGCTTACAGTTCCCTGGGAGGACCGCGTAGAGGAGGCAAATGAACAGAAGCGGTCCAAGTATCAGGAACTGGTGGAGGAGTGCAGAAGGGCGGGCTGGAAGACACTCTGTGAGCCCATTGAAATTGGGTGTAGGGGCTTTGCTGGTTGGTCACGGTGTAAGGTCTACACGCTGCTAGGCATTACTGGGGCTGTGAAGAGAAAAGCCATCAAGTCCGCTGTGGAGGCTGCAGAAAGGGCCTCCAGATGGCTGTGGCTTAAGAGAAGCGATCTGTGGGCCAGTGCTGCTGGGACACAAGTCAGGGTCTCATCAACCCTGGCTGGGTCACCTGGGTGAGAGCGTATGATGTTGAAAGACCAGAAACGCACAATGACCCCAGGAACATCACTGAAGATCTGTCCTAGCGCATCCTATTATGTATCTTTGACAGTATATGCAACAGTTCATTACATATACCCTGGAACTCACATGCTACACCAAGGTCATGATTCAAGTTCATAAAATACATAAAAAACCATGGTAAATTTTTAGTCATCTGAACTGATCCATTACTTACTCATGAGAAAGTCCAGAATGCTCATGTCAATCAGATCCACCAATCGAGTGCCTTGGTCATAGGGAGGAGACTTTCTTACTGAGTCACAGTAGTTGGTATCCGTCTCCCACCTGTTACAGAAATAATCATTGGTTAGCTACTGTGGTTTCTCCATCGTGAAACACACACTGTACACGTGCGTATAAAAACACAACAAAGAAGATATTTTGAAAGTCAGTGGGGTCCAGAAAGAAGCTTTGGACCCCATTGACTTTCACTGTATTAGGGGGACAAATTCTGTTGTGTTCAACAGAAGTTAGAATGACATGAGGGTGAGTAAATAATGATACATTTGAATTTTTTGGGTGAACCATCCCTTTAAATAACACAAACACACACTCCACCCACAGAGCCAGATTGCTTCGGCTGTAGGACCGCTTCCAGGGGCTCTTCCACGAGTGACGCTGTGCCAACGACAGGTCTGGCAGCATAGCAGCCAAAGACCCCTCAATCATGATGGGACGCCCACAGATAGCATGCTCCGTGGAGCAGTAATAGGAACACTGACCGTAAAAACACACATTCCCCACTGCAGAAAGAGAAAGACAAATGGTGACTTACAAATGCATCATGTTTCAGAAGAAGCGATGGAGGAAGATATGAGTCAAATGGTACAAACCTGGGGAAGTGAAAAATGTTGTGACCAGTTTATGGTCAGTGGTGATGTCTTTGATCTCTTTTATTACATTAATAAGCCTGCCAACCACTGGAGGCACCCTCCTGAAACCCAGTATCCTTATTGTGATAGAGAAAGAGTTCAAATGTTCAGAATAGAATACAGAAAGTGCAGTATAATGCCTACTTTAAAAAACTAGTATGTAAAATAGCAGAAAATATTCAAAAGTTAACAGTTTCAAATAGCTGTAATTTTATTGTCACATTATCTTATTACAACTGTTGGGGGGTAACACATTACAAGTAATGCAAGTAATCAGATTACTTTTTTCAAGTAAATAGAGTAAAGTAACACATTACATTCAAATGACAACTAAATATCTGAGTTACTGTTTTAAATAAGTAACACAAGTTACTTTGTTTTCCTATTTATTGACTGACACATCTCCTGTCCAAATGTTAAAAGAAATCAGGAGTAAGTTTTGTGTGTGCTGTGTGAATTTGATGGTTATTGTAGTAACCATAATTTTAAGGACTATATTTGAGTATGCATTTGCTAATTTGTACATTTGCATTTCATTCATGAGAATTTTTATTTTTCATCTATTATTTTTACCTTTTGGTGTGAAAGGATCTTTACATTTGCCAAAAATATAACTTTTTTGAATTAAAGACAAACAAGCAAGCCCAGCTCAGGTGAGGAAAAGTAATGCAAAAGTGACATAATGCATTACTTTCCATAACAAGTAACTAAGTAATGCAATTAGTTACTTTTTACGCATTACTTTAAAAAAAAAAAAACATTCCCAAACACTGCTTATTACATGATCAACTTTTGATTACTGGATAAGGATTTTTTAAAATATTTTTTTATTCAGAGGTAATCAAATCAGTTTAACTGATTCACTGAAAATAACTCATAAATGCAATTCACTTACAAATAAATTATATGGCTGTACATGTAATATAAAGTCTCTCTTACCTGTCCAGGTGGAAGGCTGCGATTTCAGCATTGTGCCTCTCGAAGTCAGAGAAATAATATAGATTCACATTGGTCTCCTCATGACGTTCCTGTCTTCAGTTAAATGAGAATGATCTTGAATTACATTAACATATCTGAGCTGCTTTACTGTTAACTTACAATGTCTAAGGGGTTGCTCAATAGAACAACAACTGCACAATTTCGCATTCCACTGTAAAGCATTGCCATTGTTTTTCATTGCATTTTATTGCAGAACAGTACTTGCCTAACTGCCTTGTGCCAAGTGTAAAGTTTGGTGGAGGGGGGATTGTTTTTCAGGGGTTGGGCTTGGCCCCTTAATTCCAGTGAAGGAACTCTTAATGCTTCAGCATACATTCAAAGTCATTTTGGACAATTCCATGATCCCAACTTTGTGGGAACAGTTTGGGGATGGCTCCTTCCTGTTCCAACAGAACATGGATGAGCGAGTTGTGCCAAGTCCAAAGTCCAAAGGCCAAATCAACTGCCAAATCATGACTCGTTCATCTGATTGCCAGACAGAGAAGCGTGATTCGTCACTCTAGAGAACACGTCTCCACTGCTCTAGAGTCCAGTGGCGGCGTGCTTTACACCATTGCTGTTTGTCTAAGCAATCTGCATGTCTAGGTGTTTGATTTTATACACTTGTGGCCATGGAAGTAGTTGAAACACCTGAATTCAATCATTTGAAGGGGTGTCCCAATACTTTTGGCAATATTATGTATCTGTCTAGCATGTTTATAAACAACAATAATGGAAAAGAAGTGCAGCAGAATGCAAATACTATATTTATGCATTCTGTATGAACAGCCCCTTAGTTCTTCGAGTAAAGTGATCTAAAAGTATGTGGTTTAAATCAAAATGTCTCACTCATTATAGCACTGAATGCTTTTAGCTTTAATTAATAAGCAAATAAAGGATGTCTCTAGCAAACAGGCACTTAAACTACTCATATACATACACAAATAGACAAATAATGATTTGTTGTGCAAAGAAGCACATGCTTGGGTCTCACTTCATGGGTTTGAAGAGCGCCTGTCCATAATTACGAAATGACATCACCAACTTCAGCTGCGTTCCACCTGATTTTTGCACTGAAAAGTACCACAAAAACCTGTAAATGAGACTTTATATCTAACAATTACTTTAAAACTTTAATTCTCACATTTGCAACATTTGTTCTTATAATTTTGACTTTCAGTCTCACTGTTGCGACTTCTCGTTCATAAATTCAGTTCAACCAATTAATCTCTCTTTCCCATCTATATGCAATCTTATTTATTTTCATATCAACCTGGTCCAGTTCAATACTAAGACAAGGGAATTTTCTTTAGCCCGTAACATCACCTGTCTAGATCTTCTACCAAGCTTTTCCCTACTTTACCTTCCTAATCCCTGTAATTTTTAGAATGTTTTAGCAGAAAACATCATGCACTCATTTCCAGCAGCAGTATAGCTGTTAAATCTATTTTGGCAGTTGCTATGGTTGAATTGCTTTTTAAACCTCACAATGTGATTTAACTTTAAACTTAGTCTCACAATTACTGGGATGTGGAAACTTCTATGCACCTCTCATCCACCTCCCTCCTTATTTCTCATATAAAGGCCTTGCATTGCAAAATTTAAGGTCACCTACCTGCACTGACGATGCGGTGTGATCCCAGTTGCTGAGTCAGCGCTGACAGATTGGGATCTTTGTGCTGATACATCTGCCAGCGAGATATACCAAGGTGAAACCGGAGCCAAGGTGGATGTGTCTCAACACTGGTGTTCCAGAGGATAGGATCATAACCGTCCTCATTAGCACTCACCCTAAGAAAGGGAATCACTTGTGTTTTTGACTGTACAGTAGTCATAATTAAAGGTGAACCAAGTAATAATGTTTGTTTTGATGGCAGCAGTCTTGAACTTTATACAGACATTTAGAGGCCAGGATGCAGCCTCACACAAAAATGTATGTCTTCGGTCATGATTATCTTGATTCAGACTGATTCGAGAACCATTTATACTGAATCATTGGCCCTGTTTACACCTGGTACTAAGAAGCAATTTTGTCGATTGGATCACAAGTGGATGAAGCAAAGTAAAGGTGTAAACGAAGTCTAAAACGTTTTGAGCTTTCGACCACTTCCAGAGGTTGTCGAAAACGCATTTAACCAGATTGCTTTTGTAGTGTAAATGAGTCATTCCACGAAACCAGTAGAATTTGAGTCCCTCTGACCTTTTTAAGTGTATTTTATCTATTGGGTCACCAAAATCTATTTTTAAAAGCTTTTTGTATAAATTGAAATGTCTCCTTTAATAAAGCTGAAAAAACATGACATAAATTTTATCTTTATATTAGAAATTATCTTGTTTTTTCAGTTGACACCACCTATTTTGTCACGTCCCTCATGGCCTTCTATGAAAGTGTACTTGGGATATGAATACTAAAATTAGAAAAAAGTCCATACATTTTGCCAGTGCCATAAATATCTATCTTAGCTTTTTAGCTGGTAATGTTTTTTTTCTAAGCAAATATATGATTATTCATTAAAATCACATTATTTAGTTCCGTACCTCAGTAACCCCTCAACCCCGTTACACACATCATTCTCCCCCCATAAAAATAATGAATTGATCCTTACGTGACATCAACAACTGGAAGTGACATCATAGAAGTCTTCTGAACAACATTGTGTGCAGACACAGGTAAATTACCACATTCTCTTATAATTATAACTTATTTATATTGTGATATTGTGGTTGTCAAGCTTAACGACTCAACCCCGTTACATCAAATAAAGATAGAAAACTATTACTTGTGAAAATGAACTTTGTTATTTTAACAATATACATGATTTCTTAATATAATGCATGCCATGTGCTCTCCTGTTATTCACTACATGTAGAGCAGTGGCCATTTTGAGCAAAAAATCACAACCCTGTCACACTCAACCCCGTTACTTCTTCGATCATAACGGGGTTGTGAGATTGTGATGGGGTTGTGTTTAACACTTTGGTTCTGAAGTTATCCAGTAATTTATATTAATTATTATATTTGATCAAAAGTATTTTACCACATGCATACAGTGAGGAAAATAAGTATCTGAACACCCTGTTATTTTGCAAGTTCTCCCACTTAGAAATCATGGAGGGGTCTGAAATTGTCATTGTAGGTGCATGTCCACTGTGAGAGACATAATCTCAGAAATTACAATATGATTTTTTAACTATTTATTTGTATGATACAGCTGCAAATAAGTATGTGAACAGCTGTCTATCAGCTAGAATTCTGGCCCTCAAAGACCTGTTAGTCTGCCTTTAAAATGTCCACCTCCACTCCATTTATTATCCTAAATTAGATGCACCTGTTTGAGGTCGTTAGCTGCATAAAGACACCTGTCCACCCCATACAATCAGTAAGAACTACTAACATGGCCAAGACCAAAGAGCTGTCCAAAGACACTAGAGACAAAATTGTACACCTCCACAAGGCTGGAAAGGGCTCCGGGGAAATTGCCAAGCAGCTTGGTGAAAAAAGCTCCACTGTTGGAGCAATCATTAGAAAATGGAAGAAGCTAAACATGACTGTCAATCTCCCTCGGACTGGGGCTCCATGCAAGATCTCACCTCGTGGGGTCTCAATGATCCTAAGAAAGGTGAGAAATCAGCCCAGAACTACACGGGAGGAGCTGGTCAATGACCTGAAAAGAGCTGGGACCACCGTTTCCAAGGTTACTGTTGGTAATACACTAAGACTAAGTCATGGTTTGAAATCATGCATGGCACGGAAGGTTCCCCTGCTTAAACCAGCACATGTCAGGGGGGGGGGGGTAGCATCATGCTTTGGTGGTGTTTTCTGCAAATGGGACAGGGCGACTGCACTGTATTAAGGAGAGGATGACCGGGGCCATGTATTGCCAGATTTTGGGGAACAACCTCCTTCCCTCAGTTAGAGCATTGAAGATGGGTCGAGGCTGGGTCTTCCAACATGACAATGACCTGAAGCACACAGCCAGGATAATCAAGGAGTGGCTCTGTAAGAAGCATATCAAGGTTCTGGCATGGCCTAGCCAGTCTCCAGACCTAAACCCAATAGAGAATCTTTGGAGGAGCTCAAACTCCGTGTTTCTCAGCGACAGGCCAGAAACCTGACTGATCTAGAGAAGATCTGTGTGGAGGAGTGGGCCAAAATCCCTCCTGCAGTGCAAACCTGCTGAAAAACTACAGGAAACGTTTGACCTCTGTAATTGCAAACAAAGGCTACTGTACCAAATATTAACATTGATTTTCTCAGGTGTTCAAATACTTATTTGCAGCTGTATCATACAAATAAATAGTTAAAAAATCATACATTGTGATTTTATACTATGTTATTGTGTGCATTTATTGTTTTCCTGCAGTTGGGTTAATAAAACTCAGTTCAATTGCAGTTTATATCTGTTGTGTTATCTTTCTTGGTTACATAATGAAATAGTGTTTGAAGAAAATATTTAATTGAATTTGAGTAACTGAGTAACTATTTATATGTCAAGCTGTATTTGTCTCTTCAACTCCGTTATCATATTCAACCCCGTTACCCCAGTCTCAACCCCGTCACACCTAAAAAAAAATTCTTTTTTTCTTTAAGTGTATAAAAAAGTAAATACATTTTTGTTGAACTCAATCGGAAATGTTCAGAGTAATCATAACAATACTGATTTTAGTTAAAATTCTGAAATTAAGATGCATCTTTGATCAAAAATGATGAGGTTCCTGTCACAAAAAGGGCCCATGTCAGGCTTTAGTACAGCAAAAGTATGACATTTTATGCAACTTTTATATTTTCAATTACTGAATTAGTGTGAGGGACATTTGATTAATAGGAAAATGTTGATTTCATTACAAATACAGTGTATAATTGCATTCAGAGAGCTCCCATAGTGTCCATAAGTGCCCATATCTTGAAAAAGTAACCAATAATAATAGGGATTTGATGCCTTAGATGGGAAAATATATTTTTCTGCAAGTTAAACATGTCATTATGTTGTGGGGTGTTCAGAAAAGTAATACATTTTGGTAAAAAATTTCAAAATGTGTAAGTCCAAATCGTACCGGTTTCGTGGAATGACTCAAATGCGGATTTGGTCAAATATGTTCGAACAGCCACAAAAGACACCTACTCTCTGTAACGCTTCCTGTTTGAACCGCCCCGCTCCAAACTGGACTCAAACCCAGGTCTGCCGGCATGAGAGTTGGACGCTCTAACAAGGAGGCTAGCGTCGGTTGCTAGAGCGTCTCTTGAGATCAGAGGAGTGAGGTTCACTCGCACAGCAACTGCTAGCTGGCCTCCGTTACACTCACCCCCCTGAACCTCACTCCCATTCGGGTCATGGCACCAATTTAACCCCTCCTGTTCGAACCGCCCCGCTCCAAGCGGGATTCCAACAGGGGTCCACCAGCATGAGAGTCGGACGCTCTAACAAGGAGGCTAAAGGCTGCAACCTCTAGCGTCAGTTGCTAGAGCATCTCTTGAGATCAGAGGAGTGAGGTTCACTCACACAGTAACTACTAGCTGGCCTCCGTTACACTCACCCCCCTAAACCTCACTCCCATCCGGGTCACGGCACCAATTTAACCCCTCCTGTTGGAACCGCCCCGCTCCAAGCGGGACTCCAACACGGAGACTTGAACCCGGGTCCGCCGGCATGAGAATCGGACGCTCTAACAAGGAGGCTAAAGGCTGCAACCTCTTGTGTCAGCTGCAAGAGCGTCTCTTGAGATCAGAGGAGTGAGGTTCACTCGCACAGCAACTGCTAGCTGGCCTCCGTTACACTCACCCCCCTGAACCTCACTCCCATTTGGATCATGGCACCAATTTAACCCCTCCTGTTCGAACCGCCCCACTCCAAGCGGGACTCCAACAGGGGTCCACCAGCATGAAAGTTGGACGCTCTAACAAGGAGGCTAAAGGCTGCAACCTCTAGCGTCAGTTGCTAGAGCATCTCTTGAGATCAGAGGAGTGAGGTTTACTCGCACAGCAACTACTAGCTGGCCTCGGTTACATCTCCACCTACTGACCTAACGCATAAACATTATGGGAAGCACGCTAGCCAGACGGGATTTAAACTTTGTTGGCTGAAGACAAAAGAAGTTTGAAGAAGTTTGGTTTAGTTTGAAGACGAAAAACGTAAGCACAATGTTCTCTCAACATTCCTGATTTCTAACACACACTCACAGCGTTCGGCGTGGTATTGCGGCTGTCAGAGCAGAAAGGAAAGCTGCTGCACTCCGTTGTTTTCCGTTGTCTCCTTTTGCATTCATGTGCAAATTGCATGAGCTTATTTCGCCGATTAGGTCGAAAGATCTGAAAAAGCCCATACATTTACATGCCCATAGACCCTCCCCTCGAAGAAATCAGGACAGAAGTGGTCGAAAGTGGACAAAAGAGACAAATAAAAACACAAAGTGTAAACAGGAATGCGTCTCCCTCATCTACTTGTGATCTGCTCGAACAAAACGCATATACAAGTAGATTTTACTATATAGCCTGGATTAAAAGAAGCAAATCTACATGTAGCCAAATATAATACAGAATAAATGATGTCATATATTCCTCACCACTGCTGTCTGCTACTCCCTTCCTCTTTTCTTTTCGTTCGGACTTTCAGCAACAAATCACCATCAGGCACAGGTGGGGTGGGCATATTATACAGCGGGTGGGAGTACAGAGCCTCCAGTTTGGCAAGGTCATCTGCTGCGCTGTCTATTTCCACCTCCAGGGTGTCACTTCCTGCAGCAGCCATTGTGTTTGTTGAAGTTGATGTATTCTGAATGAAGAAGCTGATGGAGGTCTGGATGTCAGGGTGCGAGCGGGGCTCACAAGATGTGTGGAACGTGGACAGGACAAGTGAAACCACAAGCAAATGCAGGCTCAGGAAGACAATTAATAGCCACATACGCAATGTCTGTGAACGCCGACGTGTGCATAGTCGCATTGTACTGAAATGAGATGGCAAAGAGAATTCATTTAAACTCTACAGTCGTCCGTATTAAAGAATATAAAGCAAAACATACCCGGCTTCCAGTTTAAGGTGTTTTCGTCTCCGTCTGCCTGGACTAAAAGGAAGCTCAGTTTGTCCTTTAGACCTTCATTCCCCTGTTTGCTCCCTTGCACTCGCTGTTTCTCTCAAAGATTACAGAGGAGAGGTGCCAGGTTAGGCTGATCTGAATGGACGTGTTTACTTTCTCCCCTGCAACGTCTAGCACACATCAGAGCGGTAGTGTATTCTCTAATCAGAAGAACCTGCATTGACTGTTAGGGGAGAGTGGGGTAAACTGTGACACTTTTTACCAAAGTTGTCCTCTAGTCTCCTCCAACCCAGCACATTTGTTCACATGGTATGCAGCATGTTTTGTCCAGTAGTATCTTATAGAGGCTTTACAGTGATACCAAATGTTTGGGGGTTTGGCCATGTAAACTTTTAAATTCAGTTTTTACTTTTTTTTAAAAAGCTGACATTCATACTGAATTATTTATTTTTCCTTTTTTTTATTTATTCATTATTTATAGATTTTTGTCATATGTTTCATATCTATAATTCATATAATGCAGCATTTTTAGTCCAGTAGTATCTTATAGAGGCTTTACAGTGATACCAAATGTTTGGGGGTTTGGCCATGAAAACTTTTAAATTCAGTTATAGATTTTTGTCATATGTTTCATATCTATAATTCATATAATGCAAAGCTATAATGATGTGGGGAGGATGTTTTTTTACGCATTTGCGTTTTTTAGGCAAGGACAAGATTACAATAAACTGTTTAATAACAAATTATCCCGTTATATTAATATTATCTAAAACCATCAAAATAAAATGGAAAAAAATAAAATAAAATAGAAATAAACATAAAAATTTTTATACATTTTAATATTTTACTTTGTATTATATACAGGTGCTGGTCATATAATTAGAATATCATCAAAAAGTTTATTTATTTCACTAATTCCATTCAAAAAGTGAAACTTGTATATTATATTCCTTCATTACACACAGACTGATATATTTCAAATGTTTATTTCTTTTAATTTTGATGATTATAACTGACAACTAAAGAAATCCCAAATTCAGTATCTCAGAAAATTAGAACATCGTGAAAAGGTTCAATATTGAAGACACCTGGTGCCACACTCTAATCAGCTAATGAACTCAAAACACCTGCAAAGGCCTTTAAATGGTCTCTCAGTCTAGTTATGGGCTACACAATCATGGGGAAGACTGCTGACATGACACTTGTCCAAAAGACGACCATTGACACCTTGCACAAGGAGGGCAAGACACAAAAGGTAATTGCAAAAGAGGCTGGCTGTTCACAGAGCTCTGTGTCCAAGCACATTAATAGAGAGGCGAAGGGAAGGAAAATATGTGGTAGAAAAAAGTGTACAAGCAATAGGGATAACCACACCCTGGAGAGGATTGTGAAACAAAACCCATTCAAAAAGGTGGGGGAGATTCACAAAGAGTGGACTGCAGTTGGAGTCAGTGCTTCAAGAACCACTACGCACAGACGTATGCAAGACATGAGTTTCAGCTGTCGCATTCCTTGTGTCAAGCCACTCTTGAACAACAGAGACAGCGTCAGAAGCGTCTCGCCTGGGCTAAAGAGAAAAAGGACTGGACTGCTGCTGAGTGGTCCAAAGTTATGTTCTCTGATGAAAGTAAATTTTGCATTTCCTTTGGAAATCAGGGTCCCAGAGTCTGGAGGAAGAGAGGAGAGGCACACAATCCACGTTGCTTGAGGTCCAGTGTAAAGTTTCCACAGTCAGTGATGGTTTGGGGTGCCATGTCATCTGCTGGTGTTGGTCCACTGTGTTTCTGAGGGCCAAGGTCAACGCAGCCGTATACCAGGAAGTTTTAGAGCACTTCATGCTTCCTGCTGCTGACCAACTTTATGGAGATGCAGATTTCATTTTCCAACAGGACTTGGCACCTGCACACAGAGCCAAAGAAACCAGTACCTGGTTTAAGGACCATGGTATCCCTGTTCTTAATTGGCCAGCAAACTCGCCTGACCTTAACCCCTTAGAAAATCTATGAGGTATAGTGAAGAGGAAAATGCGATATGCCAGACCCAACAATGCAGAAGAGCTGAAGGCCACTATCAGAGCAACCTGGGCTCTCAGAACACCTGAGCAGTGCCACAGACTGATCGACTCCATGCCACGCCGCATTGCTGCAGTAATTCAGGCAAAAGGAGCCCCAACTAAGTATTGAGTGCTGTACATGCTCATACTTTTAAAGTTCATACTTTTCAGTTGGCCAAGATTTCTAAAAATCCTTTCTTTGCATTGGTCTTAAGTAATATTCTAATTTTCTGAGATACTGAATTTGGGATTTTCCTTAGTTGTCAGTTATAATCATCAAAATTAAAATAAATAAACATTTGAAATTAGAGAAATACATAATCTTTTTGATGATTTTCTAATTATATGACCAGCACCTGTTTATATATTTTCAACATTTTGGTTTTGCATTTTTATAAACATAAAAAAAATTATGTACATGATACATTTAATTTTTTATAACCTAATAAAAAACGATAATTATTTATTTACTATGAATCTAAATTAAAATTAATAAAATATAAATATTTTAACAAAATATTAATGTGAAAATATTGAAAATATTCATTTTATTTTGTATTATTCTATATTTTTTTATTTTCAACAATTTGGTTTTAAAACATGAAACCATTTACATTCTTGATAATAAGCAGGCAAAAAAACTAACTATTTATAAAAATGTTTTCCTTCTTTGTAGTCTTCTTTTCCCCTTCTTTTACAAATGCTCTGTTGGGTCTCATAATCTCACCCTGTATATCTGATGGGGGACCTCCTCACCATGGCAACTCTGAGAAAGATTGGCATGTACATCTCTCAAGCACACATGCGCCCAACATTCACCACATATCTAATCGTGTCCCAGCAGATGAATAACCCGGAGAACACCTCACACCGCCTGGTGCTTTTGTGATCAAATCTGCATGTTTGCTAATCTTACATCACGGCATGCGATCACAAATCAGATACACAGCAGAAGGAGAAGTGTATGGCATGACTTTAAGCCAATGATGAGATATATATATATATATATATATATATATATATATATATATATAAATAAACACACAGAAGTGCATGTACACATACATAATTAGTTATCATTCAGTGTCCTGTGTCAGCGGATGGTCCATTATGCCTGTTTGTGTTGCTAAGTAACAGTTTTGCAATGAAGCTGATCAAAAGGGAGATGCCAGAAGGACAAACGATTAAAGCAAAGTTGTTTAGAGAGTGGGAGGCTAAAGCCTTTTCAAGAGTTTTCATTAAATGCTGCAGACCAAAGATTGACTGTGGCTTGATAATATGCCAGACAGGAAGATGCATTTCAACATTTCAAGCTCACACAAGAGGGTTTCTTTTATCATTTGAGTTTCTTACAAACCCAAATGATACATTATTCTTTGCTGGGATGCAGTAAGAGATATGGAATTCAATTAAATCAAATGAATGCATGTTATAGATGTTATTGTGTACAATTAAAGGGTTAGTTCATTGTCTGGCTATCATCAGACCAAGCTCAATCTTTTAAGATTGAACATTGGTCTGGGGAGTCTGCTCTTTATTTGTACTGCACAAGAGTCGTGATCAACAGGCATAGTTCAAATGACTCTTTACGCAATTGGATAGTCCTTCAACCAATCAGACCAACGATCCATCGCTTCATTGTGTTAAACCCGCCAATAGCACGCCTGGTGGATGTGCCGGTTTGTGATTGGTCCCCACAAATTTGTAACGGAAGCAGGATAGAAAAATGTTCAGGTTTCCAGACTGAACTGCAGGGCGAAATAAAATCACCGGCAGATCGGGCTGGGTTTACCCAGTCTAGTTAGTTCACCCAAATCAGGGGTCTCAAACTCGTGGCCCACGGGCCACTTGCGGCCCGCAGGATGATAATTTGTGGCCCCCTTCTTGACATCAAAGTTTAGTGTTAGTGCGGCCCGCGCGTTGCTCTGAAAAGCACCTTTTTGCTGAATCGTTGTGTGTGCAGCGCTTGCCGCCTCCTTTGTGTGTGTGTGTGTGTGTGTGTGTGTGAGAGAGTTGGCTCGCCCCTCCCTCGTGCAGTATAATTGGTTGGCACCGTGTGATTGACGGGAACAGACGCATGTATGAAATTAATATCTATACATCAATAGACGGAAAAGACTGCAATGACAGCAATAGACTGTTAGGATTTCGTTTATCATTATTGGTAGATAATTCTGCATATTCTAAAACATATTGGTTAAAGATCTTTACATTTTCTTAATATCATTCATATTGACCATCAGAGAACCCTACAGACACATTGCTCAGCTTTTAATGAACGCAGTGAACTCATTATAAACAAGTTCATTGGAAAGAAATCATAAACCATCAACCAGACAGCCATCAAAGTAAATAAATTATTATACATTTATTTAAAATATGAAAACACAAACCAACACATTGTCACCTGTGAAAGGTGATCCAATTTCTTTCGGAATTTAAATCACGCTGGGCTTTACAGAGGCTGTTGTCTTTTATGATGATTGACAGCATCTGAAGTGTTGATGTGTGTTGACCGTTCTAAAATGGCGGCGTGTCGACGTGCCTGGAGAGGTCGAATGGGGAATCTATGTATGCATATCTATGGTGCACACTGCACAGTCTTCACACACAGACGAGTGCGTCAATCTATCGCTTAATGCCATTGCTGAGAGAGACTATTCTTTCCGGTGAAATCCCAAAACAAAATGCAAACGTGTCCATGGCCTTATTATACAATCATTGATGAACATCTTTGATTTTTTGAAGAAAAATTATATGAGGGCAGATTAGAACCCGGAACCTTTGACACGGTTGACAAAAATTCTACCACCAGACCACTAGAGAATCCATATCTAAATCGCTGATCTATGTATTTATTCACTCACTCATGCGAAGAATCTCTACTAATAATATATTTGACGCAAATTAATGCAAATATTGTTTAGAAATAGTCCAAAAAAGATTATTTCCCAACTAGTATTAGACCTAGAATTTTGCTCACTGTTCTGTTTGACCTGGTTACGGCCTTGCTGTGAATTAGTCTATTATTTAAAATGAATGATTTTAATTTTATTATTTCAAATTACATGATTTAATTTCTAGAGGCTATATTTAGTTCAAATTCAGAGGAACAGTTCATGTTCAGAAGAAACATTCATGTTGAAGAACTGTTAATAATAAAGATTGAGAAGATTGGATCAGTTGTGCTATTTTTTATGTGGAATACTTGATGCGGCCCAGCCTGAGCCAGAGTCTACCTCCAGCGGCCCCCAGGTAAAATGAGTTTGAGACCCCTGACCCAAATGAAGATATTTTAAATAAAATCGGCGAGATTTCTGTCCCTCCATTGACAGCTACGCAACTATCACTTTGACATTTCAAAAAGTTCATTAAGAGATCGTAAAACTAATCCTTATGTATTGAGCGGTTTAGTCCAAATTTTCCAAAGAGACTAAATGATGAACAGACTGAATTTAGGCTCGATCGGTGAACATAAAAAGAAGCTCAACCAAACCTGTTTGATGCGCGAGAACAAAGATCTTACGGAAGCTCAAACGTGCTGTGTAACACAAGAATTAACCTCCTTGGTTCTCGCAAGTTCAACCTGTTCATCATATAAAGTGATTGTGTCTCTTCAGAAAATTTAGACTAAACCACTCAAAATCATACGGATTCCTTTTATGATCTTTTTATGAACTTTTTGAAGTGGTAGTTACTGTTAATAGATATCAGATTTCATCGAAAAGATCTTAATTTGTGTTACGAAGATGAACGTATGACAATATGGTATTACGGGATGTCATATTGGTGCCTGCAATTTTACAAATCATAACCATATATTTCAATAAATGATATAATATTAATATACCAATCTTTGGCTATCAAAATATTTCATACAGGGACTTCCTTTTACTATTTTCATCATATATTATTCACTAAGTTATAGCTTTTACTTGCAACAAAACATATTTGGCAGTATTTTACAGTAGAATTATATGCAATGTTAATTTTGTTTTCACTGTACAGTTACAGCTAACAAATTTACATGTTTTACTGTATCATTTTTACTTTTAACATTGTGGCGATGCAGTTGCATTCATATTTAAATGTACATGAATGCAAATAAGATTTGAAAGCTGCAGCTGAGATTTTAGTCAAAATATAGTGCACAGCTTATGAACAATTTTTATTATGAGCCTTATTTTCATTTTTATAGGCTATATGTGTGTGTTGAGGTTATAAGTGGTTTTAAAGAGTATGGGTTCGAATGTTGAGTTGTTGAGGCACATTTTATTGACAGAATATTGCACAAGGGAGTGTAGAAATCTGGCTCAGAGCATCTGTTTACACACACACACAAACACACTGACCTGCTATCAGGTTACTGTGCCCTCCATACCCATATACACACTGTAGTCTTTCTTTGCTCACCTTTTTCATACCCACAGCAAAAGTATATTCACTTGTGCATCAGGCATTGCATATTATGTTGAATAAGTAATAATTTACCCAATTTTATCATCATTTACTAACTTCATGCTGCTCCAAAAGCAGTTTTTCCTTCTTCTGTGGAACACAAAAAACAGATGTTTAGCAAAATGTTCATGCTGCTCTTTTCCAGTGCTGTCAAGCTCCAAAAATGAAAATAAGGCTCATAATAAAAATAGCTCATAAGCTGTGCACTATATTTCGAGCACCAATATTCACCAAGATCTGGGATCGCGAAGAGCCTCTGAAGCCCTTTGAAACTGCATTAATTTGGACCTTCAAAATTTTGGTTGCCATGGAAGTCTATGATGGGGAGAAAAATCCTAGAATGTTTTCCTCAAAAAAAACTTAATTTCCCTTTCAGTCGGTCACGTTCGACGTACGTCGGAACTGACCGACGAATTGGGATCTGTTTTCAGAGACCAATTTACTTTGACTGTATAGAAACGAGCCAATGAACATTGGCATGCGGTTCACGCATTCCAAGTGCCGCCCCGCGTTGCGGGTATAAATACGGAAGTGGAAGTACCATATATCGCTTTCAACTTCGGAGCCAAGCATTTCTATGTTCCTACGAAGAGTGTTTTGTCTACGAGTCAAGAGAGAGAGAGAGGAAAACTGCCTACCTGCTTCCAGTGTCTGTGTTACGGTGCCTTACAGCGGTGGTCGCGAGCGAAGAAGAAAACAAACAGCTGTTCTCACAGCTCGCTGGGCGTTTTCCTTTGAGTGCTCACAGCAGGCTTGCACCTTTGAACTACTGTGAGCCGCGGCCATTTCCCCTGTGTGCCTCGGCACTTCTCGGAGCGGTTTTTCCTCTACTAAAAGAGCAAAACGGTTTGACCCTGCATCATTTAAACCGTGTGTTTCTGGATGCCGTCAGTATCTATCTCCAGTTGATGGGCATGATCGCTGTCTCACGTGTTTGAGCGTTCAGCACGCTGAGGCAGCTTTCGTGGATGACTCATGTTTGCACTTTGCAAACATGACCATCGCAGTATTACGGTCTAGGCTCCAATACCTCAAAAGGGGTGGAGTCCCATTGTGTATCCCCCGATCTAGTGGTCCTCCCGCTGCAAAGCAGAGGGCTGCTACTTTGGCTGATGCCTTTGGTGGAGACCTGAGGGTTACAGTGAGGGCACTCCCGCCAGGTCAACAGGCTCCTGAGGCCCATCCCCCCTCCGCTGCGCCGAGCGTGCTGGTCTTCCCATGGGGGGCCAGCCGTTACTTTCGAGGCTCCGACTGAGGATATGCTATCGATAGCTGCATCGAGGGACGAGGTAATGGACTCTAGAGATGAGGATCCGGCTGCGTTACCCCCTTCGGGTGTGGTAGCGTTGCCCGAGTCTGATCCAGAGCTCACGGCTATGCTTTTCCAGGCCGCCGTGAGTGTCGGGCTCGAGTGGAACCCTCCACCGTGTCCCGAACCCTCGCGGTTGGACGATTGGTATCTCGGGACGGACCGTGCTGGTTCTCAGCGCCCCGCCCCAGTACCTTTCTTTCCGGAAGTGCATCAGGAGCTCACAAAGTCATGGACGGCGCCCTACAGCACCAGTACACGATCGACTGACTCCTCCGTCCTCACTACCCTCGATGGTGGCACAGCTAAGGGTTACATGGAGGTCCCCCCAGTGGAGCGGTCGGTAGCGATGCAACTGTGTCCAAAGACCGCTACCGACTGGCGGGGTAACCCACGTCTCCCCTCCCGGTCTAACGGGCAGAGCCTACACAGCCTGCGGGGAAGCTGCGTCATCTTTGCATGCCATGGCGCTCCTGCAGGTCTACCAGGCCAAGGCGCTCAAGGAACTGCACGAGGGTAGTTCGGTAGTTCCAACCCAGGGGTTATGCAGGAACTGCGTACCGCGACGGACCTCGCCCTCCAGGCGACGAAAGTTACCGAACGCACCCTGGGTCGGGCAATGTTCACACTTGTGGTCCAGGAACGCCACCTGTGGTGAACCTGGCAGATATGCGTGAGGCCGACAAAGTACAGTTCCTCAACGCCCCTGTCTGCCAGGCCGGCCTCTTCGGCGACGCCATCGAGAACTTCGCCCAGCAGTTCTCGGTGGCCCAGAAGCAGACGGAGGCCATCAAGAACATCCTGCCCCGGCGACCCGCTGCTGCCTCCACCCACCCGCCTGCTCGTCGCCGAGGGCTTCCCCCTGCAGCCGCCTCCGCCCCTGCTAAACCCAAGCAGCAGCCTTCACAATCGGGGAAGCAGGGAGCCGGTCGTAAGGGGGGCGCCCAACCCGTGTCGGGGCCCGCAAAGTCTGCAGGCAAGTGTAAGGGCAAGCGGCCCTGACACGGGGAGCCCAGGGAGAAGAGGAGCTGCTCCAGGGGAGGTGGTGTTCGCACCCCTCCTCCCCCCGGAGGAGGACCGGAGGTAGAATGTCTACAACAGTGGTGGTACCGAACACATCCCCACATTCTCAATAAAAGAGCAGTTTCCTCCTTCCCTGAGCTCCGAGAGGGACAGGTTGGCAGTGTGCGAAGCCCTCGGCCTTGCCACTCCTTTCCTCCCTTCTCACCCCTCGCCAGGGGGCAGCAGTGTGGACACCGAGGACGCCCCCGTACGTCTGTGGTGCCGTTGGTCCCGCTTATTCGGTCTCTGGGGGCCTGGCTAGGTCTCCCCAGGCCGTCACGCTGGCTCATCCGTACCATCAGACTCGGCTATGCGATTCAATTCGCACGCCGGCCTCCCAAGTACAAGGGCATCCTCTTCACCTCCGTGCGGAGCAGCGATGCCCATGTCTTGCGGTCCGAGATCGATGTCCTGCTGGCGAAGGGCGCGATCGAGCCAGTTCCTCCTGCCGATATGAGGTCGGGGTTCTACAGCCCCTACTTCATTGTACCCAAGAAAGGGGGTGGGTTAAGGCCATTCCTGGACCTGCGCATTCTGAATCAGGCCCTGCACAAGCTCCCGTTCAAAATGTTAACGCAGAAACGCATTTACCAATGCATCCGTCCCCGAGATTGGTTCGCAGCAGAAGTTTGTGAGGTCACTTCATGCCATTCACATCCCAGGTGCGCTGAACCAGACAGCCGACGAGCTTTCTCGTCAGTCGACACCTCCGGGCGAATGGCGACTCCACCCCCGGAGCGTCCAGCTGATATGGGACCACTTCGGAGTTGCACAGGTAGACCTGTTCGCTTCTCCGGAGTCGATCCATTGCCAGTGGTACTATTCCCTGACCGTGGGTACCTTAGGCACAGATGCACTGGCGCACAGCTGGCCCCGGGACCTACGCAAATATGCGTTTCCCCCAGTGAGCCTTCTCGCACAGACTCTGTGCAAGGTCAGGGAGGACGAGGAGCAGGTCTTGTTAGTTGCGCCCTACTGGCCCAACCGGACCTGGTTCCCCGAACTCTCACTCCTCGCGACAGCCCCTCCCTGGCCGATCCCCCTGAGGAAGGACCTTCTTTCTCAGGGGTGGGGCACTCTATGGCACCTGCGTCCAGACCTCTGGAATCTCCATGTCTGGTCCCTGGACGGGACACGGAGGTTCTAGGTGGCCTGCCACAAGCGGTGGTAGACACCATCGCTTCAGCTAGAGCCCCCTCTACAATGCGCCTCTACTCTCGAAGTGGAACCTGTTCATTGAGTGGTGTTTTTCCCGCCGGGAAGACCCCCGGAAGTGTTCGATTAACGTTGTGCTTTCCTTCCTGCAGGATGGGTTGGAGCAAAGGCTGTCTCCGTCCACCCTCAAAGTGTACGGTGCGGCGTATCACGATGCAGTAGACGGTAAATCCTTAGGTAAGCACGACTTAATCGTCAGGTTCCTCAGAGGTGCGAGGAGACTGAATCCTCCTCGTTCAACCTCGTTACCCTCTTGGGATTTAACCCTGGTGCTTAGAGCACTCCAGGGTCCGCCATTTGAGCCTTTGCAGTCAGTTGAGCTAAAAATCCTGTCCATGAAGACAGTTCTCCTGACGGCATTGGCCTCAATCAAGAGGGTAGGGGACTTGCATGCACTTTCGGTCGACGAATCGTGCCTAGAATTTGGGCCGGCCAACTCTCACGTTGTCCTAAGAACCCGGCCTGGATATGTGCCCAAGGTTCCTACCACTCCCTTTCAGGACCAGGTGGTGAACCTGCAAGCGCTGCCTTCGAAGGAGGCAGACCCAGCCCTAGCTTTGTTATGTCCCGTCCGCGCTCTCCGCGCTTACGTTGACCGGACTCAGAGCTTCAGATCCTCACAGCAGCTCTTCGTCTGTTACGGAGGCCAGCAGAAGGGAAAGGCTGTCTCCAAGCAGAGGTTGGCCCACTGGATAGTGGATGCCATCGTCTTGGCTTACCAGTCCCTTAGCTTCATCCTGGGCGCTGGCCCAAGGCGCCTCGCTGACAGACATATGTAGAGCTGCGGGCTGGGCGACACCTAACACGTTCGCTCGATTTTATAGCCTCAGTGTAGAGCCAGTATCTTCCCGCATCCTCGCCCCCAGTGGCCAGTAGCGCTAAGTACCCGTTCTAGTGTCGGCTTGCAACGCCACTCCCGCCCTCTGGGCCGGATACGTGCGTCTATTTTGCTCCAGTTGAGTTCCCCGGAAACGCCTAACCCTGTGAGTTCCTCTGTCACTCCTTCGGTGTCAGACGTTGCGGCCGTCTGACGCTAGGCCAGCACCCGTATGCTTGTGGAACGTGTGTGTAGGCTGGGTTCCATATGTTGCGGTCCCCTATCGGCTACCCCATATGTGTATTTTCCACGGTACCAGCTACCCTACTCGGCTAGCCCCGTGTCTTTCCCTGGACAGAGTCGTTTCTGGGTGTGTTCTTTCCCCCCTGGGACCAGGTTGGATCCACCCCCAGAGACTTCCATATGTTGTACTACCCTGATAGGTTAGTCCTTATGCGTATTTCCACCTCTCCTTCCATTGAAGGATGTGGCTCCGCAGCGTACCATCTCCCGAGACGGGCACGCTTTCCCAGCGTTATCCAATAGTCACGCTGAGTGACTGTCCTTCCCTGCGAGCGCTGGAAGGGCCAGCATCCCTGGCGTGTTGGTAGGGATCCCAATTAGTCGGTCAGTTCCAACATACGTCGAACGTGAAAGGGAACATCTCGGTTACGTATGTAACCCTCGTTCCCTGAAGGAGGGAACGGAGACGTACGTCCCGGTTACGTATGTAACCCTCATTCCCTGAAGGAGGGAACGGAGACGTACGTCCCGTCGCCAGGTGCTGTGCTTCAGCTGAAGGCCCGAGCCACTTATCTCAGCTCCTCAGTTGAAAACGATATGCGGTACTTCCACTTCCGTATTTATACCCGTAACGCGGGGCGGCGCGTGGAATGCGTGAACCGCATGCCAATGTTCATTGGCTCGTTTCTATACACTCAAAGTAGATTGGTCTCTGAAAACAGATCCCAATTCGTCGGTCAGTTCCGACGTACGACTCCGTTCCCTCCTTCAGGGAACGAGGGTTACATACGTAACCAAGATGTTCTTTTTGAATGAAGAAAGAAAGACATGAACATCTTGGATGAGATGGGGGTGAGTAAAATATCAAGAAAATTTCCTTTTGAAGTAAAATAATCATTTAAGTGGACCAAAAAAGGATCTGAGTTCTCTTTCAGGGACAGGGACGATGTGCACTGTAAAAAATTAAAACGGAAAATGTACTGGTAATTTTCTGCCAGGACATTATCCAGTAATTTTTACAGAAATTTCCGTTAACCCTTAAAACACAAACTAATGCAATGTGTAATTCAAAATACAGGTGAAACACCTGCGCAAAACCAATACGTATTTATACATTTAATACATTTATACAGTATTGTGCGCTATTTTTACGGACTTTTTTTACAGTATGAACATGAAGAGAACTGGGTCCTTTTTCACTTGATTCACCTCTTGGTCCATTTAAAGGAGTCAGAGTTTGATTCTTTTAAAGAGGACTTAATAACAAAAAAGTTTTTAAAAAAATGGTCAATTGTAAATGCCCTCCCACAACAAAAATGAAATGAATAAGCCACAGGCTAAAGGAAATGCAAATTACCTGTACAGTAGAGGGCACAGCTCAAACACAGATATGCTGCTGCCCTAAAGTCATTTTTTCTTATTAGTATGATTGAACTGAATCATCAAATGTCAGCAGCAAAGACATTGTAAGCTTTGTTATTTAACATGTTTCATTAATAAAAAATATCAATTTTTAAAACTTTACAAACTGTAATCTCTAACTTCCCCTAACTGTTGCACTGGCGTTCCGACGTATGACGTATAGGACGCAGACGTAGCATAGGTTCCGGTGATGAACGCGGAAGCACGGAGGATAGAGCAAAACAAAACTTGTTTCTCGCGAGAACAAGCATATTCTCACCGGAGCGTCCTACGCCATACGCTGGAATGCCAGTCTCTCGTGAACGCGCGTACGACAGTAAGCGGAAGTTAGAGACTACAATTTGTAACATTTTAAATATGGATATTTTTCTTACACAAATGCATCGTTTCGCTTCAGAAGGCCTTTATTAACCCCCTCGTGCCATGTGGAGCACTTACTATATGATGGATAAATGGACTTTTATGGACTTCAAAACAAAAACAGCCGTTATCTGCCATTATAAAGCTTGGAAGAGCCAGGACTTTTTCTTTTTATATAACTCCGATTGTATTCGTCTGAAAGAAAAAATGTCACCTCAGGTGAAAAAGACGTGCTATTAAATTTATTAAAAATGCATTAGGGCATGTTCACACATGACGTCTTTTTTGAAGCTGTCAGCGTCTGTTTTACATTATAATCCTATGGAGTAAACCGTGTTTTCCAAAAAGTCATGAGCGCTTTTTTTAAACACCGACAGCCGCTTTCTTCAGCTCAGAGCGTCTTTTTTTGCAGCTCAGCGTGTCTTTTCAAGTTGAAAAAAAGTTTTTGCCCTACAAGCGCCTATTTGACATCTGACCAATGACAAGCGAGTAGCAGTAAGACCTGACTCGTTTCCATGACAACAACAAAAATTGAGAATTGTGCTAATGTCGGAGCAATGATTTGCAGCAGGTCTTTAAACTGACTTTTGTTAAGTCTAAAATATGCCGCAAACCGCACATCATCCAACCGGAGCTCCTGGACTAAATTATTGGAAGCATCATACTGTTTTCTTCCCCGTATAATGTTGTGCACCCACAAACATCACTGTGGACTGACATTCTCTTCCCTGTTCATTTCAAAAGCCAACGCAAGAGCCAACTTTCTCTTTCTCTACATTTTGTATCTCTGCACCACATAGAACTCTTGTTGCAGCTGTTGTTATAGCAACAAAAGTCGCCCTCGGCTGTTATAGAGCTCCGGAGGTCACGTGACCCATTCTGTTTACGACGCCATTTTGGCAGGCAAGAACAGCCGGCACCAGCATGAGTTTCAAGGCAACGGAGTTCACTGTGCACTTTAATTCAAAAGATATAGACTTTCATAGCAACGATTAAGCATCGTATTTAATGGGAACTTATTTTTATCATTAGGTAAGTTACGTTTGGCAGAAGTATAGTTAAGAATGAAGAATGAACTGAAATTCACGGCATTTCAACAAATTACTGTGATAAAATGATTTCCCATTTGCTTTCCCTTGCCTGTTCTGGCATCCTGGTGCACATCAGCTATCCATCATGTTGAAATAGTAAGGTTTAAACAGTCCGGTTTTAAATTATTTTATAGATACCAATGCTACAGCCGCTCTAGCGCCCCCCTGGTTGCCTGCCAAAATGGCGGAGTTTAGGCTGCGTGACGTCAACCTCCGGAGCTCTATTGGAACCAAATGCTTCCATCTTTTTTCAACTTTTTCTTGTCAAAAAACACGTCAAGTGTGAACACAGCCTTACAGTGTATTTGTACTGTATTTAAAACATACTCAAGTACATTTTTAATGCATTTAATAGTATGCTTTTTTCACCTGGAATATACACCTAGGATGACTTGAGGGTGAGTAAATTATGGGCTAATTTTCATTTTTGGGTGAACTATCCCTTACACTGTTCAAAATAAAGGTTCTTTATTGGCATCTTTGGTTCCATGAAGAACCTTTAACATCCATGGAACCTTTCTATTCCACAAAACTCTTTATGGTGGAAAAGATTTTAAGATGTTCATCAATCTAAGAAAAAAATGGTTCTTTAACAACTGTACACTGAAAGGTTGTTTGGGGAACCAAAAATATCTCTTTAAATGGCATATGCTCCAAAAACCCTCCCTTTAGGTTCAAAAAGGTACAAAAGAGTTTCACTTCTAATGGGATTTTATTACACAAGACAATGACATAATAGTCATTAATAAAAACAAATACACATTGCAGTTGTGCAAAATGTACAACTCTTATAAAATATCTGAAGTTTTAAAAACAGATCATACGTATTCACATATTCATTAAAAAATAGCATTTTGTCTTATAAAAATACTTTATCCTTCAGGGAAAAAAAATTTAAAGGATAGAAATGATAAACAGGACGGACAGAAAGGAGACAGACGGAGAAAAAGAGTGTCGGAGAAAGACAATAAAACCCACAGATGGCCTGCCAGCCAACTGTTAACATGAAGATGAAAACATAAAATGCTACATTCAAAATAAAATGCACCCTGCATTTAAAATGCACCCTGTTAAGTACAGGTTATACAATCGAACAATAAAAAAACATACGTACTTGTGGCACATCCATTATAAAGTCAGAAAGCACATGAAAAGTGAGTTTGCCAGTGTTTGAGTTAGGAACACTTCCATACGCACACCGCCAAACTTCCACCGAAGAACATGTAAAGAAGGTTCTTCATTTCGTGCGTAATTTCGAAACCAAAGCCCTCGCCAATCACCACATGCCAAGAGTTCCCAAACTTCTTATCCATCGACTCCTTAATCATTTTAGCGGCGCTCTGTTGAGAAAGAAATAACCGTAGGAATGAAAAAAAATCACAAGGGAGATCGTATTAATATCGCAACTGCTTCTTCTAGATGACAATGTGAGCTAACCTCATTATTAGTGGCAAACTTCTCGCACGCTGTAACGCAGAGCTCCATGGTTTCCACCCGCATCTCCTCAGGCATATCTGTGTGCTGCGGAGGAAATATATCAATTTGACCCACATCGATTTTTGGTGGATTGATGTTTTTCATCAAGTTGTGTGACTTTTTTTTTCATTTGGGGTAATGAACATGCCTGCAAAGTGTCAACACTCTGACATGTTGTGAAATGTGCATGCAAAAGTTACACCGATCAGGCATAACATTATGACACCTGTTAGTGGGTGGGATATATTAGGCAGCAAGTGAACATTTTGTCCTCAAAGTTGATGTGTTAGAAGCAGGAAAAATGGGCAAGCATTAGGATTTGAGTGAGTTTGTCAAGGGCCAAAGTGTGATGGCTAGACGACTGGGTCAGAGGATCTCCAAAACTGCAGATCTTGTAGAGTGTTCCCGGGCTGCAGTGTTCAGTATCTATCAAAAGTGGTCCAATGATGCACGTGGGGAGCGAAGGCTGGCCCGTGTGGTCAAACAGATGAGCTACTGTAGCTCAAACTGCTTAAGAAGTTAATGCTGGTTCTGATAGAAAGGTGTCAGAATACACAGTGCATCGCAGTTTGTTGTGAATGGGCTGCAAAGCCTGCTGACCCCTGTCCACCACCGAAAGCGCCAACAGTGGTCACGTGAGCATGAGAACTGGACCACGGAGCAATGGAAGAAGGTGGTCTGGTCTGGTGAATCACATTTTCTTTTTTTCTTTACACCACATGGATGGCTGGGAGCATGTGTGGCTTAACTGGGGAACACATGGCACCAGGATGCACTATGGGAAGAAGGCAAGCCGGTGGAGGCAGTGTGCTTTGTGCAATGTTCTGCTGGGAAACCTTGGGTCCTGCCATCCATGTGGATGTTACATTGACATGTACCACCTACCTAAGCATTGTTGCAGACCATGTACACCCTTTCATGGAAACAGTATTCCCTGGTGGCTGTGACCACTTTCAGCAGGATAATGGACCCTACCACAAAGCAAAATGGTTCAGGAATGGTTTGAGAAACACAAGTTCGAGGTGTTGACTTGGCCTCCAAATCCCCCAGATCTCAATCCAATCGAGCATCTGTGGGATGTGCTGAACAAAACAAGCTTGATCTATGGAGGCTCCACCTCGCAACTTACAGGACTTAAAAGATCTGCTGCTAACATCTATGGTGTCAGATATCACAGCACACCTTCAGGAGTCTAGTGGAGTCCATGCCTCAACGGGTCAGGGCTGTTTTGGCAGCAAAAGGGTGACCAACACAATATTAGGTCATAATGTTATGCCTGATGATCGGTGTATATTACAATTATGATGTTTGCGTTCGTCTGTGATAAGAATATTTGTAACACAGAAATAACGATACTGTGTGGTTGAAAAGACTGTTTGTGAAGCTGTTTAATACCTATAAATGACAAATGCTTGGGTCAGCAGCAGCGCAAACGCAGATCTGAATGTTTGTCAAATATTTAATAGACAAAGAAAATATAATTTAGGAATAAGATCGCATGGGTGTCTGAAACGAGATTGTGACCTTTTAACGATTAAATAGTGCAGCTCTAATTGACACTTACATTTATGCATTTGGCAGACATTTTTATTTAAAAAGTACACTGTGTTTAACAGGGTACAGGTAATACACTGGGAATCGAACCTATGACCTTGGCGTTGTGAGTGCACTGTAAAAAAAATAAGTTGCTGCCTTAAATTTAAGAACTTGGATGTTTAAGTAATTTCAACTAAATTCAAAAATTAGTTGAATCTTGTATAACTTATAAAAAAAGTTGAAAATTGCTTAACTTATTTTGATGAGTTAAAGCAATGTAAAAGCATATGTTGTCATAACTTATTGATCATATATTTTTTTTTACAGTATGCCTACTGTTTGAGTTCAGGAAAGCCAACACAGAAAAAGTTTTTTTTTTTTTTTTTTTATAGTTATACTGTTTATTATGGAAACTTGTATCCAACATAAAAACATAAAAAAAAAAAAAAAAAAAAAGTAATTCTGACTTTTCCCCTCAGAATGGTCTATATCTTGCAATTCTTTAGAACTTTATAACACTCAATTTATTGTGAATTTTCTTCTCACAATTTGAGAAACAAACTTCCTCACAATTGCTATTTTATATCCCACAAATCTGATTTTATTCCAAAAATAAATTCATATAAAATTGCAATTATGAGAAAAAAGTTGGAATTGTGAGATTTAAAGGTCCCATTCTTCGTGTTTTTTTGAAGCTTTGATTGTGTTTACAGTGTGCAATATAACATGTGTTCATGTTTCGCGTGTAAAAAAACACAGTATTTTTAACACAATTTACTTATCTGTATACCGCTGTTTTCACTGTCCTAAAAACGGGCCGATGAGTTCCTTGTTCTATGAAGTCCTTCCTTCAGAAATACGTAACGAGTTCTGATTGTGCCAGCGGTTCCCGTGTTGTGATTCGACAGCAGCTTAGCGAACGTAACTTGCACGGAAAGGTCACGCCTCTTAACGGGAGATATATGCGCGCTTAATGATCTCTACAGCGTCCCTTGGAAAGCCAAACAAAGGTGATTTGACTCCGGGATGAAAATAACAGCGTCTCAACGACATGGCGACAAACACACTCAAACGCAACAATTCCTTTTCTCCACGCGACACGTCCTCTTCTCCACGTGGGACAGCAACAAGACCACGCCCCCTTTTTGCGCGTAGTCTTGTGGGCGGAGGTTAGTCTGTTCTACTGTTCTACTGACGTCATTTATGAAGGAAGTACCAGGATGTAGTCCAAGCCAGCCGTTCGCTGTAGGCTTTGAAAGGGGACTTCTGTTAAATAAAATATCTCGCTTGGCATTGAACTTTGAGCTTTATAATTTTACAGGTATTATTTATGCTCTAACAGCAACATTACACACTAACTAAAGTTTGAACAGTGGGATCACGAAGAAGGGGACCTTTAAAAAAAAAAAAAAAAATCACAACTAAATTTTGTATTATTCTGTAACGGAAAGAAGAATCCATATTTTATAATATTCATAACTTGTGGAGAAAAAAAAATTTAACAATAGTTTTACATTTTTTTATTGTGTTAATGAGTACACAGTACACATAAATAAGTATTAATGTTAATGTTTTTACCAGATTTTTGGTGGTTTCTAAAGTGTGATTTTTGGTGAATTATTTGACAAGCACCATCAAAATCATACCCAGAATTTGAACCTATTAAAATGAGGTCATGGAAGATTCAAACCCATTCATGCAACAGTTTTTACCCGTATGAGAGGAAAGCTGTGTAGTCTCTTATGGTCTGCCTCGTCCTTCTTGCCATCAACTGTCTCTGCCATGATGTTTAGATCTGGAAGAGGAAACATGGACATATTTAAGATACCAGAAATAAGAAACTGTGGTATGACATTTATTTCATAGCATGTCATAACATGATATTACCATGGTACATTGTGCAAACAACGTTAATACCATAGTACTTTTTTGATAATATAAATATTATATAAATACATATTTTAAGGTGGTTACTAATAGTTCTGCATGCTTATGAACCGATTATTTTGCTTGGAAAGCGTCCAGTGTAATATCAGGCAACCTGCTAGCTTGTTAGCACTGTTAGCTCTGTTAGATTGGCTGGGTCTCTAGCTTTTATTTCCATTAAAGTTTTCCCGCCACCTAAGTATTTAACGTTGCATATAAACTAACGTGGGAAGTTATAAGAGATATTTACGTACCGCGATGAAAGGAAACTCAAGTTCTATGTGCTTAAACCGACGTCGCTAAGGAGACATGTCAACCATAGCAACCACTCCTGCGCGTCAGCTGAGCGCGTAACCCCGCCTTTCGCAAAGTGTAGCTCGTCGTGATTGGCCCGTGGGTGTGTCGCGAACACGTCATGCACCCGGTATATAAAGAATTTCTATGGTCATTTAGCAAGACTTTTTTAGTCTTCTTTATTTCGTAATATCTATTGAGACAAAGCATGGAAATGTACATTAAAGTATCCAAAAATACTACATAGGATTTATCAATGTCTTGTTTAAGCTATTTTGGAAGGATTGTTTTGCAAGAAACCTGGGGTGTGTCATATTTGTGTATTTTTTCATTTGCAGAATGATATTTTGGAACGTAAAGATTAATAGCCTACATTATGTAATTTTTTCTTTATTAAAAAAAAAACAAATACATAAGAAGTTGCCTCTTTGGATTTACATTTCTTATATTTTATAGACTTTAAATTATAAATAAAACTTTTGCAACACGCTTTAAAAAAAGATGGACTTGATTTTGGGAATTGATTGGATGGCTGGATGGTTGTGGTTTGCAATTGGTCGATCTCATGTGAGTGACAGGAAAACGCCAGTAAACGCATCATCATAGAAGAGATGGAATGATGTGCATGGATAAATCATTTATAAAATACACTCAAAAAAATTATGCAGGCCCTTCATAGATATGACACTTTAAAGGTCCCATGGCATGGCATTTTTCTATTATTTTATAATGTTTCCTGAGGTGTACTTATATTGTTAGTATGACTTTTACATCATAAAATGTCATAATTTAGAAATAAAAGGCATTTTTTCAATACTGCTGTTTGCCCTGTGGCTGAATGCCCTGCTTCAAGAGGCGTGTCTGCTGTGAGACTTCAGTAAAAACGCCCACTGTTGTGATTGGCTGACATCTTTGTATTTTAAATGAGCGGAGGGGGCGTGGTTTAACTTGGTCTACGAGGCACGAGCAGGCACGAGCTGCTGCCAGAGAGACGGATGGACCTGAGTTCACTTCACATCAGTTCTCAGCATGTCTGAACTGTTGTAGTTACAGCATATACTTCAGGTTATTAGTTTATTTCTAGTCGGAGGGACTGTCACTCATGTCAGAAAGTTAGTAACTTTAGTAAATTATGGATCAGCGCTGACTGGAGACGCGAACCGTTTAGAACGATTCAGTCCGATTTGGTGAACTGATTCGGTTCACTAAAAAGAACAGGTTCAAAAGAAAGATCGTTCGCGAACCGGACATCACTAACGTACCAGAGACGGAGCTCAGCGATCGCTAACAAAGTTATTTATAGTACCTACTGAGTTATGAGAGCGCTGTCAGTCAGCGTGAGTTTATTGTGTTTGTATCTGAGAGTTCTGAATAAACACGAGTCTCAGTCACACCGAGTCTGTCTTCATCATTATTACCAACTTTGTAACACATGCAAAGTACCATTACAGCTGTCGAGATGAACGAGTTAAAAGTTAGTGTTGATAATAGCATTATTTTTAAAATAAAATAAAAGCGTCAGTGACGCGCGTTGAGTACACAGCGCAAACAAAGACACAACAGCAGTAATCGAATGTAATCCAGTTTATTGTGGGGCTAGGCTGGCTAGCCCGAATATGCTCACGTTTACCCCCCTTCTGCTTAATCTCACGCCACGTTTGGTGCCTCCGCTGTGGGCCAGATGCAGTACTGGGGGTCGGGGATGTTGAAGGCCAACGGCCAGTGCAGCCCGAGCTTCGGCGTGTGTGAGGCCGATGTTGAGCAGAAACTCATGACTGTATGCACATTTTAGAACCGGTAGACGCGACGAGGACGTACAAAAACACTGACTCACAAGATAGAAAACACAAAAACACCGTTCTGTCTGGAGAGAGAGAAGCCGCATTGTGTGCACGAATAATAAATAATTAGCTACAGAAAATCACAGATCCTTCAGATCAGAAGGAACTGAAAAAAGACTTCTGTTTTCATTTGTACATCCAAACACTGAGAAACTGCCAGCATTCACTCGTTCACAAGGAATGATCTCTCGAGCGTTTGCATGGGCGTGCCAGATTCTCTGGGCGGAGGAAAGGGAGGTAACCGTTCCTGCTTGGACGTCAAACCAGGAGACTTCAGGATTGGCTCGTCTGGCCTGTCATTTTCTCAAAGGCAGAGAGAGACAGCCAGAACTCGGGTTTACACCGATCAACATCCACTTGGGGACAATATTCAGGCTAGGGGAACTCATATTAATGTTGAAAAACCTCATAAAATGAAAATTTCATGCCATGGGACCTTTAATGTTATGTTCACTTTACTTAAAGGTGCAGTGTGTAATATGTGTGAGGATCTATTGACAGAAATGCAATATAATATACATAACTACGTTTTCAGTGGTGTATAAAGACCTTACACAATGTACCGTTATGTTTTTATTACTTTAGAATGAGGCATTTCTATCTACATACACCTCGCAAACATTATTTAAAGCGGAAACACCATTTAAAGCGGCACTCCTTAGTGAAAGCGCAAACATAATTTAAATCACCAGATCACATTTAGTTTTACTAGCATGATTATTCAAAGTATTTTAGATGGTTTATTCTATATGTATAGTGCATTACTGTAATAGCGGGAGAGGCGGGACATAGCGAGCACCCGGAGAGATGCTGCCTGCATTGAAAGTGCAATAATGCATGAGTTTCAGTAACATTATTACATTAAACAACTGTTGAATATAATGTATAAAAATGCAATGGGAAAATATTTGTTGGGTCCTGATAATAATACACTAATAATAATATTATTATTTTAATAATAATAAAAAAGTAAAAAACAAAAAAAAACATCTTGATTTTGGCTACATATTGGGATACATATCGTATCATGAGTTCAGTATCGAGATACATATTGAATCGTGACACGAGTGTATCGTGCGAATATCTTGTCTGACGTGCTGCATGTTTTGTACGGAGTACAGCATTGCTTCCAGTTTCTCAATAAATGTTTTTCTGCAAGTGCTATATCGTCTCCTTGGAATCATAAGTTGTGTAGCCTACATTTAGGAAGTTTTTATTTAGAAAATAAAAAGGTTCTTTCTACACAGTCGAATTTCACCAAAATAAAAGCTCTGTTTAATGTTTGAAATAAATCAAAATTTCTTTTTTTTTAAAGTAGTCTCTTCTGCTCATCAAGGCTGCATTTATTTGATTAAAAAACAGTAATATTGTGAAATATTATTATAATGTAAAACAGCTGTTCTCTATGTGAATATATAGTAAAGTGTCATTTATTAAAGCTGAATTGATCATCATTACTCCAGTCTTCAGTGTCATGATCCTTCACAAATCATTCTCATATGAGGATTTGATGCTCAAGACACATTTATGATTATCAGTTTTTATATTACAATATTTTTAGGATTCTTTGAAAGCTTTCTATTTCAGAGAAATGCTGTCCTTTTGAACCTTCTATTCATCAAAGAATCCTGGGGAAAAGTGAGCATTTTCAGCATAAGAGACTAGGCAAAAAAACACACAAAACAAAGTACATATCCCAGTCTGAACTGTAATACTTACTGTAAGGCTTTGGATATTAACATCTGACCACTCGTGTGGGTTTGCTACTGTTACAATTAAAAACAGTGTAAAAACCATGACAGGCAGACATGATGAAAGCAACACAGCTACAACTTGATGAAGAATTGACAATAGTCAATCGTATTGGTGGCACCGAGGGGCCCCCAAATAAAATTCTGCTTAGGGCCCCATAAGGGCTTGGGCCGGCCCTGAGTGCCCCTTTAAAGTAGTTTATAATGTTTTTGAATTTTGTGGTTATGGTAAAGAATGATGCCTGTGTTTATGCTGTGTGATGATGAAACTGCTTATAATTGATTTTCCAATGACATTTTTTAATATAAGCTTGACAAGTATTAAAAAAAAGTCATGTTATAAATATATTTTTTTTATATATATTTATGCATTTGGCAAACGCTTTTATCCAAAGCGACTTACAGTGACCTTATTACAGGGACAATCCCCCTGGAGCAACATGAAGGAAAGTGCCTTGCTCAAGGACACACTGGTGGTGACCGCTGGGATCGAACCAGCAACCTTCTGCTTATCAGTTCCATGGTTTAACCCACTGGACCACCATCTCTTAAATATCACTTAAACCGTATTTGAAATAATTACATTGTCCCAAATTGAGTTGGACCAACTCAATTACATTTCATTGCATGAATTTGTTTTTTATGAGTTGAGGTTACACATTTTTATTGGATGGAAAACCTGCCCTCAATTAAATTGAGTTTGTCCAATAATTTTTTTTAGAGGGAATTCACCCAAAATGAATATTATGTTATAATTTACTTGCCTCCATGTTATTCC
Organism: Romanogobio albipinnatus; assembly: GCA_023566225.1. Classification (NCBI taxonomy): domain Eukaryota; kingdom Metazoa; phylum Chordata; class Actinopteri; order Cypriniformes; family Gobionidae; genus Romanogobio; species Romanogobio albipinnatus. Next base: position 14,849,612 of record CM042263.1, read on the forward strand.
AAACCTTTAGGCTGCATATTGACAAATCTTTTATCCACACAATAAGTAGGCCTAATTGATAACATTGTTATTGTTATTTTTTTGTTTTTGTTTTTTGTAAACTATCCCTTTAAAATTTTATGAGTACACACACCAGCTGTGTCATGTCCCCATGTAACCCCACTGACAAAAACTGCTGTCTAGATGCTGCATCGGTCCCACTATATTAATCTTTTGTTGTTTTCTCTCTCACTTTTTACTGACCTGTATTAAGCTCTAGATACATCTGTCCACAGCTGGTGAGTTTGGCCCAGATAACCGTCACACTGATCTGAGACATGTCAGCAAGAGTGTATAGTTATTAATGCAGTACTATCTTTTTTTGTGTGAAATTATCACTTACTTGACCCAATAAAAACATTTTAGTTCCTCTTTCAGTCAAATAAAAGGCATGGGTTATAGATATGCTATGCAGTTAAAAGTTAACAGCAGAGAAACTTTACAATAAAGCTCAAATGTGTGATTTGAAATACTGAATACTTTCTCCTTTATCCCAATTTAATATTCAGGGACAGCATTAAGCTAGCCATTTTTAGGTTAGGATATACAGTAAATGCTTTAGGATTTTGCGGCACAGCATTTGCTTTCATCTAAAAGCTTTCTGTGAGTTTCACAGACAGACCATGCTTTGATTTGTGGATTAGGGGATTTTCAGTACTAGATAGATTTACAAATAAAAGCAGGGGGAGGGGATAATCTAACCTCTGATTTGAGAAAGGTTAGTTTAAGAATGGTACCTTATGAGAAGAAGGGAAGAGGCTTGCAACAGATGGGAGTCTGGCTGCGTAATGAACACAGTGACACTTACAGAGCGTTACTACCTAGAAGATCGGCCCAATTATTATTTGCAATTATTAAACTTGGAACATTATTGAAAAGATTCAATTAATTAAAATGGCAAATACAGTGATTGTACAGAGGAGGAAATGCACAGAGAGAAAAAAGGTTGCTGGTGGGAGAGAAGCATCAGGGGTCAGTGTGATGGAGGGGTGATTAACACACATCTATTATTCAGCAGCAGCATGAAGAGAGTGGAAGAGAGGATGAGAATGGGAATAACCAGGATTTGCATTCTAAACATTAAACCAATTATAATCTCATTGTGCATACATAATTATTTAATTTATATATTTTCGTTTTTGTTTTGGATTGGTCTAAGGAGTATAGGCATAATACATATAATGTGTACTCTTTTAACAGTCATGATCAAATTTATTTTGGTGATTATAATTGTTAGGGTGTTTTCAGACCATCAGGATGTTTTGTGATAGATAGATAGATAGATAGATAGATAGATAGATAGATAGATAGATAGATAGATAGATAGATAGATAGATAGATAGATAGATAGATAGATAGATAGATAGATAGATAGATAGATAGATAGATAGATAGATAGATAGATAGATAGATAGATAGATAGATAGATAGATAGATAGATAGATAGATAGATAGATAGATAGATAGATAGATAGATAGATAGATAGATAGATAGATAGATAGTTCATGACATCTAAAAAGTAAACAATTATACAAGTAAACAAGACAATGTACTTGCATATTTATTTTCTTTACCTTTTTAATATTTTCATCCACATGTGTCACAATATCATTGTAGATCCTTGGTGGTGCAAATATGAAGAAGCACTACACTGACATTACAGCTGATCATCAACCAATAGCAAGAGTCAAATAAACAGACAGGCACTTCCTTAAGCTTTTCTCTGTGATGGGGCAAGGGAGGGCTATAGGTACAATGCAATGGTAACATGACAAGATGCTAAATACTGTTTTACATTCATATGTTCACAGTGTCTGGGCTGTACATCAGATCTTCAAAATTTAGTGTGACGTTTAAGATACTAAGCTTCAAGTAACACATTTTGGTTAAAATAGTTTTGGATCTCGCTGAGCCTGTGAAAGAAGATACATTGCCGAGTAAGGACCCATTTCACCAGATGCCAAAATACAAAAAATTTAAGACATGTTATGATAAAGATAACATGTTGCACACCTTTAAGTGCTGCCGGACTGAAATAACAGTGTATTCCGAGGGAAGTGACCCCAAGGGACCGGTAATAAAAAACAAGACAGGAAAAGGTTGCTCTGGGAAAGAAGCTAAAGCCCCACATTACACAAATAATGAAACAAGAGCAAGACAACTGCTGTGAGAATGAGCCACATCCATCTTATTAGAAAAACATTCTCTAGATCTGTAGGGACCACTGTGCAGTAATGCTTTGAGAAGAAGGGCATGAAGTAACACAAGCAACACGAGACACAAACAGGCCTTCGGCAGCAGCTCTATCCGAACAAACACAACCGCACACACAGACAAATCCCTTCCCTGCAGAAACGAACACTCAGAGAGAGTGTAGCTCTACGGTAAATACATTCTGTACATAGGCCAGGACCACAGCACAATTGTCATACATTTCAAGCCTTTTTTGTCTCATTTACCTCTACTCCTTAAAAAAGAAAGGTATCAACCCATGGCCCCGCTCATTGCCGGGGATGGGAGCTCTGAATACAGGGGTCCACGGGGTCCTTGACGGCCCCACCAAACACGTCCACATCTCGGTCCGTCCAGGGCACCACGTTCCCCAGCCGTGGCGATTCTGGGCAAGCCGCCAGAGAGGCCACTTCTGTTGGCGACAACACTCGGTCCCACAGGTTAAATAATGAAAGCTCCCCAACAAGAGCCTGGGATGCATCAAACCGCCCACCAAGGGTGTCCTGCAGTGTGGAGAGACAAAGGGTTACACATTAATATTGCGTCAAAAATAATGGTACCTTTAAGGGACAACATCTTGTCAAAGGGGTAGTACCCTCAAAGGTACACCTTAAGGACTCCTGAAGAACACAAACAGTGTCAAGGGAAAAATGTGCAAAAATTGTACCTTAAGGGGTAAAACAGCTTGTACAGTCACTGTGCAGTAAAAGGACAACTTTGTACCTTATATCAACCCCTAAAAAGTGCATATTAGTAGCTTAAGCCACGTTTCCACCACAGAAACTTTCCCCAGGAACTAGGAACTTTGGGGTGGTAATCGGTATGAATCGACAGCAGGAGCAAGGGTCTAAATGAAGTTCCGGGTAAAAATGTTTCCCTCAAAACATCTGCTCGTGAGGTATCCATCCATCCATCCATCATCTTCTGCTTATCCGGGGCCGGGTCGTGGGGGCAACAGTCTAAGCAGAGATGCCCAGACTTCCCTCTCCCTAGCCACTTCCTCCAGCTCCTCCGGGGGAACCCCGAGACGTTCCCAGGCCAGCTGGGAGACATAATCCCTCCAGGGTGTCCTAGGTCTTTCCGGGGCCTCCTCCCGGTGGGATGTGCCCGGAGCACCTCCCTGGGAAGGCGTCCAGGAGGCATCCGAAATAGATGCCTGAGCCACCTCAGCTGGCTCCTCTCGATGTCAACTCGCCTGGCATGGCGCAGCCGGGACCCCACCCTGGAGCCAGGCCCGGGGTTCAGCCCGAATGAGCGCCCCTCCTTGAACTGTCACCTTATCGTGGTGGAGGGGTTTGAGTACCCGAATGATCCTAGGAGCTATGTTGTCAAGGGCTATATGCCCAAGGTCTCCCAAGGCAAACAGGTCCTTGGTGACGGGTCAGACTAAGAGCGGTTCAGAAGCCCACTATGACTAATGAAAAATCAAGGACCGAGACACCGAGACATCGGGGTTGGGACTCGTATGTGAGCGCCTGGTGGCCGGGCCTCTCCCCATGGGGCCCGGCAGGGCTCAGCCCGAATGAGCGACGTGGGGCCGCCCTCCCATGGGCTCACCACATGCAGGAGGGATCGTAAGGGGCCGGTGCATAGTGGATCAGGCGACAGTCGAAGGCGAGGCCCCCGACAACCCGATCTCTGGACACGGAAACTGGCTCGTGAGGTAGTAATTATTAAAAGTTCAAAGGAACTTTCAGGGGTGGGACTTGGGTGCTGAACAAGCTGATTGGTTGAGTTCACGCAGCATTTTATTTCAACCACCATTTTTAAAAGTCTGTTGCAGTGCATGCAGCAAGAGTTGTTTGCTATTCGAATCAACAATGAAGTTTAAAAAATACGACAGATGATTCGACGAAGAGGTTCAGGTTTTATTCAGCTTATATGTGGAGGAACGAAATCCAGCGGGAACTGTAAAGTCGCGCACAGTCCTATGTCAGTGGACTAATCTTCACAGTACTTTAGACCGCAATGGAAACGCAGACAGCAACAAGTCTGAGGGGAAAAAAGTTCCTGGGGAAAAAGTTCTTGGGACAAATTGGAAATTGGGCTTTAGAGTTGAAAATGTCCCCTTAGGGTACTACTATGAACCTTTTAGGGGTGCAAAAGGTGCTGCCCCATTGACAAGCTGTTGCACCCCTAAAGCTTACAAATTTGTAATTTTTTCTGACAGTAAAGGCGTACCTTTAAGGGTATATTTAGACTCTTCCAGAATTCCCTGTCTTGCTCACCTGTTCCTGTCCCAATATCAAGACTCCCCCGGATTTGATTGGGTACCATGCGGACAACCCTTCACCCCGTCCTCTCAACTTTCCGCTTTGATATGCTTTCCAAACTCCATCCCGTAGGGTCCAACTCACACATATGTGCTGCCAGATGCCCTGGGGCAAGGATAGAGGCAGCTGTGCCACCTGTAAATGGAGGGAACGGTTGAGTCCATCAACTGTATTATGCAAGGTTGCTGTGGATGGAAGGTGTAGCAGGTCTTACCTTATCATTGATGAGTAGTTCTGCGGGATTATGAATTCCTTGCAACAGGACAATTTCATTGGGTTGTTCCGGTACAGCATAGGAAAATGGCGTTCCAATTCCATTCTCCGCAGGCTTGAGCCAAAGACATGCCGTGAAGGCGTACATCTCTGGGATATTCCGCCTGACAAGCCCATACATGTAGTTAGTCCGCACAGGGAAGGAAAGTTTATACCCTTGTGGGTAACTGTAATCTGTAAGACCTGAGAGGAAAAGATTAAGAGAATGAGTTGAAAATGGAGAGACAATTCCATCCCCTTTCCCCTGAGTTTGACCCAGCCCTCCGCCTTACTCTGTTCCAGCTCTGCAATACGCTCTTGCAGGGTGTTGAGTCCCTGGTCGATGTGCTGGTGGTGGCTCTGGGTCTCTTTGCGGAGGTTCTTCCTCTCCTTCTCCAGCAGTCGAATCTTCTTTTCCAGCTCTCCCTCCAGATCCTCCACAGGCCTGCCTGGCTCGCCCACCACTACGCTCCCCAATGTGCTCACAGTATGCTCAGTGTGGTTCATCGCTGCAGGGCCTATTTCCAACTGAGAGAGAATTATGCAAGAAGTCATTATCGCAAAACCTAATTTATCTTGTTCAGCATGTGTATCTGATTATATTAGATTAATTTGCATTACATGAATTAAAGAGCTGATTTTCAGTGAATAACAACTTCGCTCTGTTCTGCAAACACCTAATATATAGTTTTAGAAGACTTGGAATATGATGCACGAGTTATACAAACTACCTTTTAAAAAATGTTATGATGCTTTTACTTCCTTTTTGAAGCTTAAACGCTCCCTCTAATTGCATAGAAAAGAGCGAGCACATTCTTCAAAACGTCCCCTTTATTGTTCCAGAAGTCATACGGCTTTGGAACGACATGAAGGGGAGTCCAATTCACATTTATTTGTATAGCAATTTACACAATACACGTAGTTTCAAGGCAGATTTACAGAAAATGCATTTTTCAATGATAATAAAATGTTGCCCTATTGAACAGCCCTAATCTAGCATTAAATCAAGACATCTTCTTTAATCTCTTTAAATTATGACAGAATTTCCATTATTTACTACTAATCGGTAACAGTATTATTTTAGTTGTATTTATAAACTATTGCAGTATTTGTTAATATTTTGAAATAGTTTAGATTTTAAGTTTTCATTAAAATTTTACTTTTTGTAATTTTATGTGATTTTGTCTTTTTTTATATATATATATATATATATATATATATATATATATATATATATATATATATATATATATATATATATATATATATATATATATATATATATATCTATTTAGCTTTATTTTCTATTTCGGTTTTAATTTTACACCCAAAATAATTTTAAGCATTTTTTTAAAGATTTAACTAGGCTAATATAGACACAATTAAATGAATAGTAGTAGGCTAGAACTAGGAATTGAATAATCCTTATACATAATTTTATGGAATAAACTGAACAATCCTTAATCAATTATTCAATTAAATTACTTAAGGATTATTCAATTCAATTTGATGGAATTTTACTATTAATTAAATTAGGCTTAAAAAATTTTGAGTGTAGTAATTTTAGTACTTTTAAGTCATTTTAAACATTTTATCTGTTATCTGCCAAGGTTTTCCACATAATAGCCTATTTATATTTTATTTTATTCCAGCTTTATTTAAATTAACAAAAACTATTTTAATAGCTTTAGTTTTAGTTAATAACAACTCTGATCTGTAAGTCTATATCACAACATCTACAATTCAGGTGTGACTGGGGACAATGTCAAAGGACTATTCTCTCCTCCCTCATGATTTATGTATATGCCTTTCTACCCAGGAAATGAACAAGATGGAGGGGAAAGGAATCACTCACTAGGTGAGAAAGACACACAGAGACAGAGAGTAGCTACAATATATATGAACAGGGACACTAAATTCTGCCCCCAAATCGCCCTTTCTCTTGTACATTTTTATCTTTGCTAGCTTACTTAAAACTCTATGGTATTAATTTACTTTTTAGACTAATAATTGTAATGTCAAGTCTTAAAGTGTTTAATATTACCAACCTCTAACTTCTCTATGCGATCTTTGAGTTGAAGAATCGCTCTCTCCAGTTCCTCCACGGCCCGCGCCGTCTGCAGCTGTACTGCAACCGAGCTGCTCACATCATCCCCGGCCATGTGGCGCCGGTTGCTCGCCCATACTCCCATACTCCGTTCGTTCAGACTCCTTTCCTCCAGTCCGCTCTCACACTCCGAGAGCTTCCCGGTGAGCTCCGTGATGGTCCTCTGGTCCATGAGGATCTGGTCGTTTTGTTGCATGACGATCTGGCGGAGCTCCTCAGCAGTGGTGCGGAGGCTCCAGTCCTCCTCCTCGTCAGCAAACGGGTCATCTGCTTGTTGTCTCAAATCCCTAGATTTACAGTCAGTGATGGGAATAGGGGTACAAATGAGTCGATTGAGCGTGAACTGTTTAGGGCTTGGCCCAGTCACGTCCCCAGTACTCAATTCATTGAGCGACGGCATCTCCAGGCCGATGTCCAACCCGCCTCCTTCATATGATTCAGCACCATGGAGAGCTCCGAGCGGGCCGGGGTGCGCTACGGATCCAGGAAGCGGCTCCATGAGCGAGAGCGAGCGGTTGTCGGAAAGCGCCTGGGGAGCGGCGGCCGATGATCGCGAATACACGCTGGCGATGATGCAGATGACCGCGCCAAGAAAAGCCAGGAGGCCGGCGGAGACCAAAACCAAGACGAACTTCATCACGCCAACTGAGATTTATCGTTACAATAAAAGCACTGATTGTAGTTTTAAGAGTGTTTAAGCACTAAACAAAGTTCAAACGATATAACATTCAGTTTTCTCCGTCAGAAGCAGGTCTGGATGAAATGAAGGTCGATCGCATCTCAGTAGATGATGCTGTGCCTCCTCCTCTCGTGTTGCTAAGCGCCCCTCAGACCGGTTACTATGGCTACTGCGGAGAGAGAGGGCGGTGAGACTGTGAGACTGTGATAAAAATGCGCGATGTGTCACATTGATGTAATACGTTTTTTTTTTTTTTTTGGTCTCTTCATCATCTATGAATGCTCTGGGAGAACATGTGAACAGACTGAGACACTGAAAATAAAATGCATAGCCTATTAGAACATAATTCCATTTTGGATTCCATTTTGACAAGCAGGATTATAGGATACGATTTATTTAAGTTCACCCAAAGGTTTGGGGTTGGTAAGATCTTTAAATGTTTTTGAAAGAAGTCTCATGCTCACCAAGGCTGCATTTATTTGATAAAAAAAAAAATACAGTAAAAATAGTAATATTGTGAAATATTATTACTATTTTAAAATGCTTTCGATTTGAAAATGTAATGTATTCCTGTCATTTATTTTCATCATCATTATCAGTCTGTCACATGATCCTTCAGAAATCATTCTAATATGCTGATTCGGTGCTCGAGAAACATTTCTGATTTTTATCAATGATGAAAGCAGTTGTGATGACTGTTTTTGTGGAAACCGACAACTTTTTTTTAGCGTTCTTTGAATAATAAAAAGTTCAAAAGAACAGCATGTATTTGAAAAAGTCATTCCTTTGTAACAATGTAAATGACTTTACTGCCACTTTTTATCAGTTTAATGCATCCTTTTGAATAAATGTATTCATTTCTTTTTCGAGAAAAAAAATGTAGTGTGTCTCTATTTATATATAATATAAATACAAGATATTGACAAATATTTTAGATACAGCATTGCCAATTATTGTCTATTTTCGGTCCATCCATGACAACAGTACCAAACAAAGCCAAAGAATATCTGAGACATTCAGTGATTGAATAGTAGATTCAGTAACTCACAGCCACTTCAGTTATATTGGTCGAATCTGTTAAATAAATGAAGACTTTCTCATAAAGACCCGTAAGTTGTCGCCACCTACTGGCGAATCGACATAAACTGCAGATAGCCTTTACAGTTTTGTAACGGAAAGTGGAAGTGAGACGTTTGGTAGACATGTAGGTGCAACATTACTTATAAATAATCAACAGAATGTGAAAATATGGACTATACAACCAAACGCGTCTTGGTCTTGAAGTCACTTGACTTTTTGTATACACTAAACACAACTTAATCATAGCACAAAGTACTCACTCGAAAATAATGTGATGAAAGGGTAGCATTTAGGACAAAGGGCCCTATCATACACCTGGCGCAATGCGATGCCAGGCTCGCCGCAAGTGTTTTTTGCTAGTTTTAGCCTGACGCAGTTATCATTTTCATGCCCAGCGCCACGTTGCTTAAAGGGATAGTTCGCCCAAAAATGAAATTTAACCCATGATTTACTCACCCTCAAGTCATCCAAGGTGTATATGACATTCTTCTTTCAGACGAATCAAATCTGAGTTATATTAAAAATGTTCAGGCTAATCCAAGCATTATAATAGCAGTAATAGTTGCTCTGTTTTTGAAGTCCATAAAAAATGCATCTTTCCATCAAATAACGTGCTCCACACGGCTCCGGGGTGTTAATAAAGGCCATCTGAAGCGAATCGATGCGCTTATGTAATAAAAATATATAATGTAATAAAAATGTATCAGCCGTCCCAGCGCCATCACTTCCGGCGAATAAGGTCAAAATACATGCAAAATACCGGCGCGGTCAGATATATACATAGATTCCTCATTAGTGCCTGCGTGGAACGGTCGAATGAGCCATCTACTTTTTAATCAAAATATAGCTGTCGCACAGTATTGGTGTCATTTCAACCACAACAGAGTAATGCCCATTTAAATAGTTTGTGTGAAAGATTGTTTAGGTGGTTTCTATGGCAATATTCAGTGACATCAGAGCACATGTTGGACATGGAGGGAATTAAAATTTTCATCAACAACAAATGAAGAAAAATCAAGCTAAATATTGCTTGAACAGTTAATATATTTATTCTACATCATTTCCAAACATGCTGTGCCTTCAAAGGTGTTTTTAAAAAGCTAAACATTTTAAGTAAGAGTATTTTGCATACATGAAATGCTAAGTATTAATTCAAAGCTTATCAGTGAAGCTATCTATTTTCAAAAAACTACAGAAATGTAATTTCCACCACATGCTGCCATTTCCACCAGAGAGGGCAGTGTACGATGTACAATTGATATGGATTGCCAGAATAGATTTGTGAAATAATTGTTATATTATATTTCAATACTTTTTATATTTATCTATTGTTTCTCTACATTCACGTTAATTGTCATTTCCACAAAACCGTCATTTCTATCACCACACACATTTTTAAAAATTAAAAATGTATCCAAAATGTACGAGATCATGCTCTACTTAATATAAAAATTCAAGTTATTTATTTTCTAATAAGCTCTTACCCAAACCATTTCAGACTGTGACCGGTGTACAGTTCAGCATTTGGTCCTTAGGACAGTTAATTTACCTCATTGACAAATGTATAATTATTGTACATTGTGGACAAACTCGTAAAACCAGTTACAAAAATGATCTTAGACCATTCTTGAGTGGCATAAGTTATTCTATTTTTAAATAACAGCTGTATATTGAGATGTGGTGGAAATGACATTTGCTCATTGCAGGTCGGAAAAAATGTAAAATAATAATTTCTCTTGTAATCTAAGTTTGCCCTCTTACACTCTAAAAAAAAAAGGTTCTATATGGCACCAAAAATGGTTCTTCGTCGTAATCATAGGGGAACCACTTTTGGTGCTATATAGCACTATATCTTAACATGTTCTGTATATGGTAGCGGTGCTATATAGCACCTTAGTTATATAGCACCTTAGTCAAAGAACCGCTGAAGAACCTCTGAAGCACCAAAATTGGTGCTATATAGCACTAAAAAAGGTTCCCCTATGATTACGAGCCAAGAACCATTTTTGGTGCCATATAGAACCTTTTTTTTTTTTGAGTGTACAGACCTTAACTAGACAAATTTTTTAAACTTATGAGACTGTGTTACGTGACTTTTGAACAAGTTTTTTTTATTCAACTTCACATGGCTAAAAGTGCCCCTAGTTGAAGAAACGCCCGTATATACAGGTATAAATTCCCTTTTTATTGATTATTAAAATGTATCATGCTTTATACATGCTAGTTTTCATGAGCGTTTGCTACACTCTAAAAATAAAAGGTTCTATATGGCACCAAAAAAGGTTCTTGGCTCGTAATCATAGGGGAACCTTTTTTGGTGCTATATAGCACCAATTTTGGTGCTTCAGTGGTTCTTCAGAGGTGCTATATAGCACCTTAGTCAAAGAACCGGTGAAGAACCTCTGAAGAACCGCTGAAGAACCACTGCAGCACCAAAATTGGTGCTATATAGCACTAAAAAAGGTTCCCCTATGATTACGAGCCAAGAACCATTTTTGGTGCCATACAGAACCTTTCTTTTTTAGAGTGTACGTTTCAAACTGATTATTAAACAGCAAGCACAAACTATGCAAAAACGGCACACTCAGTGTTCGAATTCACTCGTTTTCATTCGCTCCTTGGACTATATATTAGGGAATATCTTTAGGGTATAGGGGGTGATTTTGAACACAGCATAGGTACAATCCTTTTGGACCATGAGCCCTTGATTCGGACACGCCCTAAGTGCACCTGCGCCATTTTTAATATATAAAATATGCCCGGTCATGACAACATTTAAGTCTGTTGCTTTTTTGGGCAATTTTTTAAAGCCACAAATTAATACCTAAAAGTCAGTGCTGATTTATCAAATTTGTGTTATACATAAGTGTCATTAATCTGTTAAAGTGTGAAAATGATAGAGGTGCACAAACACACAGTCCAACATATACACTACCTATAAACAAAAATGAGAACTTTATTTATTGATATGGTTGAGGTATATCTTTAAAGACATATCTATGGGTGAAAAAAAAAAATTCAAATACCAAAAGAGAAAAAATTGAGTCTTTAAATGTAAGCTGCTTCTTATTCACTCGGTGTAGTTCTGCTTGTGCCATTAAAGCCATTAATGTTCAATATAAATAAAAGAAATCTTCAGCTGCATCGAATCGCTGCATGAAAAATACTTTCTCCACAGAGAAAACAAAGACATCCACTTGGGTGGTCAGAAGTCCAGCCACTCAACCATGTAAACACAGTTAGATGGAGAGATTTCGCCCCCTTCATGACAGTCATCAAACACCTAGAAGACAAAGAGTTAATTTAGCACAGTAAACAACATGATGTAATCTTATTATTAAAAATTATATGCTGAAGAATTATTTTTAGGGCTGTCAAACGATAAAAATGTTGATCTAAATCATTACATGATGTGTCATTTAATTAATCGCACATCAAATTTGGCCGAGAAATTGCCCCCAAAGGACAATTTAAAGTCATTGCGTTAAATGAGAAAAGCGTCAAAAAGATTGATTTGATATATTTACAGATCGTTTATTACAATTAAATAATGGTATGAGATTAATGGATTTTAAATGGTTATAATATATATTAAATGGATTAATATAGACCGATCAGGCATAACATTATGACCATTATGTGTTGGTCCACCTTGTGCCGCCAAAACAGTCCTGACTCGTCGAAGCATGGACTCCACTAGACCCCTGAAGGTGTGCTGTGGTATCAGGCACCAAGATGTTAGCGGTAGATCCTTTCAGTCCTGCAAGTTGCGAGATGGAGCCTCCATGGATCGGAGTGTTTGTTCAGCACATCCCACAGATGCTCGATTGGATTGAGATCTGGGAAATTTGGAGGCCATGTCAACACCTCACACTCGTTGTTGTGCTCCTCAAACCATTCCTGAACCATTTTTGCTTTGTGGCAGTGCGCATTATCCTGCGGAAAGAGACCACAGCCACCAGGGAATACCGTTTCCAACAAAGCTTAAGGGTCCTGCACACTGTACGAATTTTCTAAATCCTCTGCGAATGTTGCTTGTCAGACTGTACGAACATGTTCCCCGATGTAATACATGTCACACTGTAGGATCTCAGTTGTCATTTGGTCAGACTGTACAACAGTCTGACGCGAAAAACGGACGCAAGCAAGAGACTCGTATGGACTGAGTTTTACGTCATCAATCCGTGACATGTTCGGTAACGGTGAGCCGAATTCACAGACACAATGGTAGCGTTCAGCAAACAACAAATACAAGCGGTGAAATTTTTCATTCCCCTGACACTTTTCGACATGTTCCCTGTTGTGATTTGATGTTGTCGCACGAAATGCGTCATCAGGTTCTGCGCTCCTATTGGTTCTTGATTTGATGGTTGTCCTAGGAGAAGTCACACTGCAGGATTGCACCTTAAATCTTCTGACACTGCCAGAATTTTGTCCGAGGTAAAAATTTGATCGCAACGGTCATTAATCGGTTGTCGGTGCACATGTCAAACTAAGGATCAAAGACTTCAGATTTTAGCCTAGGATCAGAGAAATCTTTTAGGATTTCAAAATTTGTCTCAGACGGCCAAATCGTGGCCAAAATCGCACAGCTTTAGGAAGGTGTTCAGTGTCGGGTCAGCATGGGCACCTTGACTGTTCTGCGGCTATGCAGCCCCATACGCAACAAACTGTGATGCACTGTGTATTCTGACACCTTTCTATCAGAACCAGCATTAACTTCTTGAGCAGTTGGAGCTACAGTAGCTCATCTGTTTGATCAGACCACACGGGCCAGCCTTCGCTCCCCACGTGCATCAATGAGCCTTGGCCGCCCATGACCCTGTCGCCGGTTCACCACTGTTCCTTCCTTGGACCACTTTGGATAGATGCTGACCACTGCAGACCGGGAACACCCCACAAGAGCTGTAGTTTTGGAGATGCTCTGACCCAGTCGTCTAGCCATCACAATTTGGCTCTTGTCAAACTCGCTCAAATCCTTACACTTGCCAATTTGAGGACAAAATGTTCACTTGCTGCCTAATATATCCCACCCACTAACAGGTCCCGTGATGAAGAGATAATCAGTGTTATTCACTTCAACGGTCACAATGTTATGCCTGATCTGTGTATATTAAATGGATTTTAATGCATTGTATTTTCCATAATTTATTCATTAAATTAAAGTGATAAATTGACAGCCCAAGTTATTAATGAATTCTGACTTGATTATTCTAAATATATAAACATTACCGGACACAGCCCACATGGTGTTTTGACCAGGCCTGTGGGTTGAATTATGGGATTCACTCCCCTGTAGAGCTTCATCTGTCCATCGACACTCCCCACCGTCCCCTCTTTTGCAGCGATTATGGTCATCTCCACCTTGCCATCAAAGATCAGTGTGTTTAGGATGGTCTCGATGTCCTCCATGGACAGATCTACCTGCGCACAGGAACATCACAATATGACAAACCTATTCAGTTCACGTTTAATAAGTCTGAAGTATTGAGATATTCTTCCCACTCACTTTGCTGATGCCGAGCTCACAGATGTACTTCCACACTTCATGAGAGGTGGCAAATGAGCTGTTCCTTTGCACCATGGGGCTCTGCTTACTGTCTCTCGCTGCTTCAGCCTAAAAACAAACATATTTCTATTAACTCGTTACAGTCATTGACGGTCATTCATACAAACACTTCCGCGCCATTGATGGAATTTTCCATAATTTACGACAACAATTTCCCACCATTGATAGAATTTTTCCATAATTTATGACACAATGCTTCCTGCCAACTTTTATTTTGTTTTTAATGTTGACTGACGAGGAAAGAGTTTAATTCAAAGTGTTAAACTTTTAAGATCACAAAGATTAAGAGAAATAAGAAATATTACAATCTAACCTTACTTTGCAGGAACTTAAAGCACTGTTGGTTGAGAACTTCAACAAACTCGGACTCGAAATCTTGATCGCTATACCAGGCGCCTCCTGTCACAGATCGGTCCGGCTGCAGGTTGTACAGCATGTAGACCTTCTTCTTAGAGGCCTTGATGGGAAATATTCAAGACTTTTTAGTAGGCCTAAGGCAAATTAAACATTTTAAATGTCTAAATAATGTTTGGAGATCAACTCACTGCAACAGACTTCACCGCTTTGATGAGTTTCTTACTCTCAAGATTCTTGAGGATTTTATTGATTTCTGTGAGTGGAAGGTTACTCTTATATCTGATGTCTCTACTCCAAATTCCTTTAGAAAACAGAAAAAGTGGTTCAAAATCAGTTGTTTTCTTTATCGATATAGACCAGACTCTTAATAAAAAAAATAATTGTACCTTTATTCCCAGCATCCTCTATGATTTGGTAAACTAGTTTTTCTTGGTTATCAGAGCCTTTTACTTTACTGTGAAAAAATAAATACATAATATATTATATATATTATATATATATATATATATACACACACACACACACACACAGATCAGGCATAGCATTATGATCACTGACAGGTGAAGTGAATAACTGATTATCTCTTCATCACGGGACCTGTTAGTGGCTGGGATATATTGGGCAGCAAGTGAACATTTTGTCCTCAAGTTGGCAAGCATAAGGATTTGAGTGAGTTTGACAAGGGCCAAATTGTGATGGCTAGACGACTGGGTCAGAGCATCTCCAAAACTACAGCTCTTGTGGGGTGTTCCCGGTCTGCAGTGGTCAGCATCTATCCAAAGTGGTCCAAGGAAGGAACAGTGGTGAAATGGGCGGCCAAGGCTCAATGATGCACGTGGGGAGCGAAGGCTGGTCCGTGTGGTCCGATCTTACAGACGAGCTACTGTAGTTAAAATTGATCAAGAAGTTAATGCTGGTTCTGATATAAAGGTGTCAGAATACACAGTGCATCACAGTTTGTTGCGTATGGTGCTGCACAGCTGCAGACCAGTCAGGGTGCCCATGCTGACCCCTGTCCAATGTCGAAAGCACCAACAGTGGGCATGTGAGCATCAGAACTCGACCACGAAGCAATGGAAGAAGGCCAGGTGCGTGTGCGTCGCTTACCTGGGGAACCACCAGGATGCACTATGGGAAGAAGGCAAGCTGGCGGAGGCAGTGTGATGCTTTGGGCAATGTTCTGCTGGGAAACCTTGGGTCCTGCCATCCATGTGGATGTTACATTGACACGTACCACCTACCGAAGCATTGTTGTAGACCATGCACACACTTTCATGGAAATGGTATTCCCTGGTGGCTGTGGCCTCTTTCAGCAGGATAATGCACCCTGCCACAAAGCAAAAATGGTTATGGAATAGCTTGATGAGCACGAGTTTGAGGTGTTGACTTGGCCTCCAACTTCCCCAGACCTCAATCCAATCGTGCTTCTGTGGGATGTGCTGAACAAACAAGTCCGATCCATGGAGGCCCCACCTCGCAACTTACAGGAATTAAAGGATCTGCTGCTAACATCTTGGTGCTAGATACCACAGCACACATTCAGGGGTCTAGTGGAGTCCATGCCTCAATGGGTTAGGGCTGTTTTGGTAGCAAAAGGGGTTCAACACGATATTAGAAAGGTGGTTATAATGTTACACCTGATCTGTGTATATATAGAGCAAATTAAGATGATGTGCTTGCATTTAAAGAGACAAACCTTGCAGCCTGAATATCTTTAAGCCTGTATAAAAGGCCATTGCTGTTCCTGAGCAAGTCTAATTGACCCTGAGAACAAAAATGAAGAATCACACATAAGCATACAGAGCAGGGACACGACTTGCACTGTCAGCTGGAGCTGAACATCTCACCACAGACAGCAGTCTGTTGATGGCCGTGGCCCGCTGCTGCGCCTCAACGTGCGGCATGTCATTCTGGATGACCTGATCTGTGATCCCTTGTGGAAACTGCTGACACAGCTCTTTTATCCTTTAACAGAGAAAAAATAAAATAAAAGTACTCAAGCAATATCAACTACATTTCCTGACATTCTCTGCACAGCATGACAAAAATACATTCCTTTGCTCTTCATTATGTTAAAAGACCAATAAAAATCTTCCTGTCTCAGTTAGTACAAAAAGAAAGATCAAAATGTAACATTTATTGCTGACCAAAATCACTTAAGACACAGTTCACACACACACACAGAAAAAATTCTGTCATAATCTACTCACCCTCAAGTTGTTCCAAACCTGTATGAGTTTCTTTCCTCTGTTGAACCCGAAGAAGATACTTTGAAGAATACGAGTAACCAAACAGTTACTCGTGGAAGTCAATGGGTGCCGTCAACTGTTTGATTTCAGGCATCTCTTCGAAATATCTTCTTTTGTGTTCAACAGAGGAAAGAAACTCATACAGTTTTGGAACAACTTGAGGGCGAGTAAATGACATAAGTTTTATTTTATGTGTGAACTGTCCCTTTAAACGCACGCAATTGACGTAATTACGCTTTAGAACTCGTACATGAAGTCTTAAAGCAGAGATATAGATGTATATCACAATGATTTTCATCTAATAATAATAATAATAATAATAGCGCACTAAGAAAGCAAACAAAACGTTCTCAACTTTAAAAACATTCACATATTTCCACGACGCTCATCTTGTGGATAGAAGCTTGGTTTATTTTTGCCATGAACTTAAGTACTTACAATCCACAAAGTCGACAAAATAGCTACGATATTAACTTTAATTGCTTATGAAATCCATCCACACGTTTTCATATGTTGTGTTAACAGGCCAAAACTCCCCATATTGAAACTGCGCTGAACTCACCGATTCTCGATATCTACAGGGTCCGTTGACTCCTTTTTGACTTTAACTTCTGTCATTGTTCATGAGAAATGAATTACTTGAGGAGAAAGTAAAATGTCAACAATAATAATCCATTCAAATGTCCTTTGAAGTTGAAGTGAAACGCTGTAGAATTTCAGTCTGCACTCATGTCTTGCGGTAGGCGGGGCGAGTTTACAGGGTTGCCAGATGCACTTAAAATAACCGTCCATGCAACTATCAAATACTAGCACACATTAGCGACTTCCTTCTTCTGAATACGTGAAAATAAGATATTTTTATCTTGAACCTAGTCATTATTATGTAAGTAAGCCGATAAATCCCACATAAGCGACTTATAATATTTATAACCAAAATCAAGCACAAGTCAAGGATAAAAGAAGACATGGCAACACAGGCTGGCAGATTGAGAACCAAATAAAAGGTTCAGCCCCACCTACTGTGCTGGAGTACGAGAAGAATAAGGTGTAACACATAAGGTGCTGCTGCTATTTATTCAGAAAGATTGTGTTGTTGTTGTTTTATTTCCATTCTTTTTGTTTGCTAATCCGTATTACTTCTCATACTGGTATGCATTTAAAAATGTACCTGAACCATTTCAAAAGTTGATGTGATTGTGCATCTCTATAACCTCTTACACACTGCGTTTATGTTTTAGCAGATTCCTAAGGACACTTAGATTTTTTAATAAGAATAAATTAATTAATTAGCACAGACTTTTCAGTTAAAAGGCTGAGTTTTTCAGGAGAAAAGAATAAAAAAAAAACGAAACATCGTGTGTTTACTGTGCCATTTGTCATGACGGGCATATTTTGGGCCTATAGGCTACAAAATATGTTCTGTGTTATAATTTATCGTTTAATGTGCATTATTTAGATGAAAAGTACACGTATTTGAAGCAAACTGAAATGGTAATGAAATCAAATAATTAAATTGCTCCAATCAAAGGACAAGCAGTTTCCCGTTAGCATAAATGTCCTGTAGGGGGAAGCATTGGCTCACGCGCACACACACCGCGCGTATATATAATTTTTCATTAAATAATAATTAATGTGTTCACTTTAGGTAAATAGCATAGCCTACAGTCTTTCACATTTCTGCTTGTAACCCCTCTGTTGCCATGATGACGTCAATATTATTTTATATAGGCCTATGCAATTGCTACGTGCATGTGAAATATTCTAATAAAACGGTGGTCATTTTTGCATAGTTTTTGTTTAAATGTTGGGTTTTTTGCATAGTTTTTGTTTAAATGTTGTGTTTTTTTTTCCACAAAAATGAAGTAATTTGCGCTAGGCTATGGGCTATATCTAGGCTAGTACAGACACCAGATATATTTTTTTTACTAATGTGCAGGACACTATAGTTCATTTATGTAAGTGAGGATAGCAAAATAAAGTAAACTGTGATATATTATACCCAACAATTCTTCATACAGTGGACTACCAGTAAAATTGATACAAATTTGGGACCAAAATTATTCAGATACTTTGACCTGACCATGTTTTGCTTAAGTGTTTTTTCTTTGATTGCGAAAATGCAACCTTTTACATCGCAGACTGAACAAAATGAAGCATTGCTTGGTCATTACTTGACCTAAATTGATATTATCTAATTGTGCACTTAAATTTAACAGCCGACAGCTGATTGGTGGATTACAATACCTTTCTATCAAAGTTATCTGACATTATCAAGATTTGTTCTGCACAGTTTAACTCTGAGTTCTTGTCATATTTTATTACCATTTTTTAAACTAGAGCGAATAAACTCGGATAATGTGAGAAAATGTTGAAGGTGTCTTAATAAATTTTGGTTTGACTGTATATAATATTTGTTCATTTTAATATATGTTTTGTTATTTATTTTATTCATTTATTAATATTACATTTTATTATTCAGCCAATTTATTTATATTTAACTAGTACTTTAATCATTTTGCAATTTATTTTAATTTTGTTATGTATTTATTTTATCTATTTATTTTAATCTAATAATTTATTTACACTGTTTTAAGGCCCCCTAGCACTTCCCTGTGGCCCCTACGTCCCTGGACCTCAGTTTAAAAAAAACCCCTCCTGACATAGAAGACACTGAAGAAATGTGTAACGGTCTGATCATAATGTCTCTCTATCCAAAAGAAATAAACACTTTTGAATCAAGAAGTTCAGTAGCTGAGGAGCGTTGATTATTTTCACAAGCGTTCCTGTGTTTTTCTACGAATCTGACAGTCAGTAAATGAACATGTGTTACACGTTCTGAGTGAAACTCCGCTTTTAAAAAAATATTTCATTGTATTTAAGTGTTTAAATCAGCGCAACAATACAATGATACAATACAGTTTCTGTGAGTGTATTAATTCATATAATCTAATAATTCAGCAAAAGCTAAGAAAAGGAACGTTTCATATGCAAATGAGCATTTACGTGCACAATTTAATGTTGTGTTCCCAAATAAATTAATAGGGGTTTGAACAACATGAGGTGAAAATATTGACACAATTCATTTTTGAACGAATCCCTTTAAGTTTGAGGGTGGGGTGGAATTGGGGTACGCATGCGTACCAGCCTACTCAGTTGCTATGGGATACGTGACTACTCAACAACAGCGCGTCCTGCATTTAATCGTTATAGCGTCGTTAGATACAGCTTTGCGCTGCGAGTATTTTCGAAACGTTCCTTTCGTTTATGGTTCAATTTTTTTACAGGTCCGTTCTACTTTAAAATACACAAATAGTCAGGACATTATCTCATATTTTCTATAGCCTAATGTACTTCACGTTTTATGCATGTACTGAATTAAACAAATCTGTATGCGACGTCTTTGTCAAATCCACAAATGTATTTTATTTCCTATATTGCAGGTTCAAGAGTGCAAACATGACAGCAGGTTCAGTGGCAGCACCTCAAATAATTCCCATTCGCATGCCTCCTCCGGGTAAAGCCAAGAATGAGATTGACTCCTGCACTCCTGTTGAGATCAAATCCGGTGAGTCAGTGCGGTTTTAACACAAGCTTGTTCATTGCTTGTTGATCTTCATGTGATTCATATTGCATGTATATTCCAGAATCCTCTGATGTGAGTGTGCTGTACACGCTGGACGGCAGTAAGCCGGAGGCGATGAAGAGGCTGTGCTCTGGTGGCAGCACTCTGAAGTTTACTGGACCTATTCACTTACCTGTGGGAAAAGTGTCTGTGAGAGCCATGGCTGTCACCACGTAGGTACATTTTATGGTATGTTTATAACTTGGCCGGGTGTTTCTTCAACTAAGGGCACTATTATGTCCCAGGGCCAGGGGTTGAGTTGAATAAAACTAAGATATTTATTTTTGTTATATTCTGTACATTACATTAAAACTGTCTTGGAACTTCGTCTTATTTTTCTTTTGTTACCATGCATTCATTATTATTTTTAATACTTTTCTAATGCTTTGAATGTCTTTATTTATTTCCCGAAACGGAGCAACTAAGAGGACACAGTGGAAGAAAAGATGAATTGGCAAGAAAATTATATTTCAATGCTTTTGCATTGGCTAACAAAACTTTTGTGCTCTCTTGCAAATGCGTCCCCCTGACAAACTTTGCAATCGCTCACAAAATATTTTAGTTCCCTTTCAAAAATCTCGCTTGCAAAATGTTTACGTTACCTCAGAAAAGTTTTGCGTTTTTTAGAGATATTTTGCATCTAGAAAAGTATTGCATTCCCCTGACAAACTTTGCATTCATTACCTCACAAAAGTATTGCATACTCTAGCAAAAGTATTGTTACCTCACACAAGTATCACGTTACCTCACAAAAGTATTGCATACTCTAGTAAAAGTATTGCGTTACCGCACAAAAGTATTACATACTCGAGCAAAAATATTGAGTTACCTCACAAAAGTATTGCGTTACCTCACAAAAGTATTGCATACTCTAGTAAAAGTATTGCACTACCTCACAAAAGTATTACATACTCGAGCAAAAATATTGAGTTACCTCACAAAAGTATTGCGTTACCTCACAGAAGTGTTGCATTACCTCACAAAAGTATTACATTACCTTACAAAAGTATTACCTTATCTCACAAAAGTGTTGCGTTACCTGACAAAAGTATTGCATACTCTAGCAAAAGTATTGCATTACCTCACAAAAGTGTTGCGTTACCTGACAAAAGTATTGCATACTCTAGCAAAAGTATTACATTATCTCACAAAAGTGTTGCGTTACCTGACAAAAGTATTGCATACTCTAACAAAAGTATTACATTACCTTACAAAAGTATTACCTTATCTCACAAAAGTGTTGCGTTACCTGACAAAAGTATTGCATACTCTAGCAAAAGTATTGCGTTACCTCACAAAAGTGTTGCATTACCTCACAAAAGTATTACATTACCTTACAAAAGTATTACATTACCTCACAAAAGTGTTGCGTTACCTGACAAAAGTATTGCATACTCTAACAAAAGTATTACATTACCTTACAAAAGTATTACCTTATCTCACAAAAGTGTTGCGTTACCTGACAAAAGTATTGCATACTCTAGCAAAAGTATTGCATTACCTCACAAAAGTATTACATTATCTCACAAAAGTGTTGCGTTACCTCACAAATGTATTACATACTCTAGCAAAAGTATTGCGTTACCTCACAAAAGTATTGCGTTACCTCACAAAAGTATTGCACTACCTCACAAAAGCATTACATACCTGAGCAAAAGTATTGCGTTACCTCACAAAAGTATTGCGTTACCTCACAAAAGTATTGCGTTACCTCACAAAAGTATTATATTACCTCACAAAAGTGTAGTTACCTGACAAAAGTATTGCATACTCTAGCAAAAGTATTGCGTTACCTCACAAAAGTATTGCGTTACCTCACAAAAGTATTGCGCTACCTCACAAAAGTATTACATACTCTAGCAAAAGTATTGCGTTACCTCACAAAAGTATTACATTACCTCACATTACCTCACAAAAGTATTACATTACCTCACAAAAGTGTTGCGTTACCTGACAAAAGTATTGCATACTCTAGCAAAAGTATTGCATTACCTCACAAAAGTATTACATTATCTCACAAAAGTGTTGCGTTACCTCACAAAAGTATTACATACTCTAGCAAAAGTATTGCGTTACCTCACAAAAGTATTGCGTTACCTCACAAAAGTATTGCATTACCTCACATAAGTATTGCACTACCTCACAAAAGTATTACATACTCCTGCAAAAGTATTGCGTTACCTCACAAAAGTATTGCACTACCTCACAAAAGTGTAGAGTTACCTGACAAAAGTATTGCATACTCTAGCAAAAGTATTGCGTTACCTCACAAAAGTATTGCGTTTCCTCACAAAAGTATTACATACTCTAGCAAAAGTATTGCGTTACCTCACAAAAGTATTACATACTCTAGCAAAAGTATTGCGTTACCTCACAAAAGTATTGCATTACCTCACAAAAGTGTTGCGTTACCTCACAAAAGTATTTAATTCTCTAGCAAAAGTATTGCATTACCTCACAAAAGTGTTGCATTACCTCACAAAAGTATTGCATTACCTCACAAAAGTATTGCATTACCTCACAAAAGTGTAGCGTTACCTCACAAAAGTATTGCATTACCTCACAAAAGTGTTGCGTTACCTCACAAAAGTGTTGCGTTACCTTACAAAAGTATTGCATTACCTCACAAGAGTATCGCATTACCTCACAAAAGTGTTGCGTTACCTCACAAACGTATCGCATTACCTCACAAAAGTATTGCATTACCTCACAAAAGTATTGCATTACCTCACAAAAGTGTAGCATTACCTCACAAAAGTATTGCATTACCTCACAAAAGTGTTGCGTTACCTCACAGAAGTGTTGCGTTACCTTACAAAAGTATTGCATTACCTCACAAGAGTATCGCATTACCTCACAAAAGTGTTGCGTTACCTCACAAACGTATCGCATTACCTCACAAAAGTATTGCATTAACTCACAAAAGTATTGCATTACCTCACAAAAGTGTTGCGTTACCTCGCAAAAGTGTTGCGTTACCGTACAAAAGTATTGCGTTACCTCACAAAAGTTTTGCATTACCTCACAAAAGTGTTGCGTTACCTCACAAAAGTGTTGCGTTACCTCACAAAAGTATTGCGTTACCTCACAAAAGTTTTGCATTACCTCACAAACGTGTTGCGTTACCTCACAAAAGTATTGCATCACCTCACAAGAGTATCGCATTACCTCACAAAAGTGTTGCGTTACCTCACAAAAGTGTTGCGTTACCTTACAAAAGTATTGCATTACCTCACAAGAGTATCGCATTACCTCACAAAAGTGTTGCGTTACCTCACAAACGTATCGCATTACCTCACAAAAGTATTGCATTACCTCACAAAAGTATTGCATTACCTCACAAAAGTGTTGCGTTACCTCACAAAAGTGTTGCGTTACCGTACAAAAGTATTGCGTTACCTCACAAAAGTTTTGCATTACCTCACAAAAGTGTTGCGTTACCTCACAAAAGTGTTGCGTTACCTCACAAAAGTATTGCGTTACCTCACAAAAGTTTTGCATTACCTCACAAACGTGTTGCGTTACCTCACAAAAGTATTGCATCACCTCACAAGAGTATCGCATTACCTCACAAAAGTGTTGCGTTACCTCACAAAAGTGTTGCGTTACCGTACAAAAGTATTGCGTTACCTCACAAAAGTTTTGCATTACCTCACAAAGTGTTGCGTTACCTCACAAAAGTGTTGCGTTACCTCACAAAAGTATTGCGTTACCTCACAAAAGTTTTGCGTTACCTCACAAAAGTGTTTTGCGCTACCTTAAAAAAGTATTGCATTACCTCACAAGAGTATCGCATTACCTCACAAAAGTGTTGCGTTACCTCACAAAAGTATTACATACTCTAGCAAAAGTATTGCGCTCACTTTGCGCTCGCTTGCAAAATGTTTACGTTACCTCAGAAAGGTTTTGCGTTTATAAGAGATATTTTGCATCTAGAAAAGTATTGCATTCCCCTGACAAACTTTGCATTCATTACCTCACAAAAGTATTGCATACTCTAGCAAAAGTATTGTTACCTCACACAAGTATCACGTTACCTCACAAAAGTATTGCATACTCTAGTAAAAGTATTGCGTTACCTCACAAAAGTATTGCATACTCTAGTAAAAGTATTGCACTACCTCACAAAAGTATTACATACTCGAGCAAAAATATTGAGTTACCTCACAAAAGTATTGTGTTACCTGACAAAAGTATTGCATACTCTAGCAAAAGTGTTGCGCTACCTCACAAAAGTATTGCGTTACCTCACAAAAGTATTACATTACCTCACAAAAGTGTTGCGTTACCTCACAAAAGTATTACATACTCTAGCAAAACTATTGCGTTACCTCACAAAAGTATTGCGTTACCTCACAAAAGTGTTGCATTACCTCACAAAAGTATTACATTACCGTACAAAAGTATTACATTACCTCACAAAAGTGTTGCGTTACCTGACAAAAGTATTGCATACTCTAACAAAAGTATTACATTACCTTACAAAAGTATTACATTACCTCACAAAAGTGTTGCGTTACCTGACAAAAGTATTGCATACTCTAGCAAAAGTATTGCGTTACCTCACAAAAGTATTGCATTACCTCACAAAAGTATTACATTACCTTACAAAAGTATTACATTACCTCACAAAAGTATTGCATACTCTAGCAAAAGTATTGCATTACCTCACAAAAGTATTACATTATCTCACAAAAGTGTTGCGTTACCTCACAAATGTATTACATACTCTAGCAAAAGTATTGCGTTACCTCACAAAAGTATCGCATTACCTCACAAAAGTATTGCATTACCTCACAAAAGTATTGCATTACCTCACAAAAGTGTTGCGTTACCTCACAAAAGTGTTGCGTTACCGTACAAAAGTATTGCGTTACCTCACAAAAGTTTTGCATTACCTCACAAAAGTGTTGCGTTACCTCACAAAAGTGTTGCGTTACCTCACAAAAGTATTGCGTTACCTCACAAAAGTTTTGCATTACCTCACAAACGTGTTGCGTTACCTCACAAAAGTATTGCATCACCTCACAAGAGTATCGCATTACCTCACAAAAGTGTTGCGTTACCTCACAAAAGTGTTGCGTTACCGTACAAAAGTATTGCGTTACCTCACAAAAGTTTTGCATTACCTCACAAAGTGTTGCGTTACCTCACAAAAGTGTTGCGTTACCTCACAAAAGTATTGCGTTACCTCACAAAAGTTTTGCGTTACCTCACAAAAGTGTTTTGCGCTACCTTAAAAAAGTATTGCATTACCTCACAAGAGTATCGCATTACCTCACAAAAGTGTTGCGTTACCTCACAAAAGTATTACATACTCTAGCAAAAGTATTGCGCTCACTTTGCGCTCGCTTGCAAAATGTTTACGTTACCTCAGAAAGGTTTTGCGTTTATAAGAGATATTTTGCATCTAGAAAAGTATTGCATTCCCCTGACAAACTTTGCATTCATTACCTCACAAAAGTATTGCATACTCTAGCAAAAGTATTGTTACCTCACACAAGTATCACGTTACCTCACAAAAGTATTGCATACTCTAGTAAAAGTATTGCGTTACCTCACAAAAGTATTGCATACTCTAGTAAAAGTATTGCACTACCTCACAAAAGTATTACATACTCGAGCAAAAATATTGAGTTACCTCACAAAAGTATTGTGTTACCTGACAAAAGTATTGCATACTCTAGCAAAAGTGTTGCGCTACCTCACAAAAGTATTGCGTTACCTCACAAAAGTATTACATTACCTCACAAAAGTGTTGCGTTACCTCACAAAAGTATTACATACTCTAGCAAAACTATTGCGTTACCTCACAAAAGTATTGCGTTACCTCACAAAAGTGTTGCATTACCTCACAAAAGTATTACATTACCGTACAAAAGTATTACATTACCTCACAAAAGTGTTGCGTTACCTGACAAAAGTATTGCATACTCTAACAAAAGTATTACATTACCTTACAAAAGTATTACATTACCTCACAAAAGTGTTGCGTTACCTGACAAAAGTATTGCATACTCTAGCAAAAGTATTGCGTTACCTCACAAAAGTATTGCATTACCTCACAAAAGTATTACATTACCTTACAAAAGTATTACATTACCTCACAAAAGTATTGCATACTCTAGCAAAAGTATTGCATTACCTCACAAAAGTATTACATTATCTCACAAAAGTGTTGCGTTACCTCACAAATTTATTACATACTCTAGCAAAAGTATTGCGTTACCTCACAAAAGTATTGCGTTACCTCACAAAAGTATTGCACTACCTCACAAAAGTATTACATACTCGAGCAAAAGTATTGCGTTACCTCACAAAAGTATTGCACTACCTCACAAAAGTATTACATACCTGAGCAAAAGTATTGCGTTACCTCACAAAAGTATTGCGTTACCTCACAGAAGTATTATATTACCTCACAAAAGTGTAGTTACCTGACAAAAGTATTGCATACTCTAGCAAAAGTATTGCGTTACCTCACAAAAGTATTGCGTTACCTCACAAAAGTATTATATTACCTCACAAAAGTGTAGTTACCTGACAAAGTATTGCATACTCTAGCAAAAGTATTGCATTACCTCACAAAAGTATTACATTATCTCACAAAAGTGTAGTTACCTGACAAAAGTATTGCATACTCTAGCAAAAGTATTGCGTTACCTCACAAAAGTATTGCGTTACCTCACAAAAGTATTGCACTACCTCACAAAAGTATTACATACTCGAGCAAAAGTATTGCGTTACCTCACAAAAGTATTGCACTACCTCACAAAAGTATTACATACCTGAGCATAAGTATTGCGTTACCTCACAGAAGTATTATATTACCTCACAAAAGTGTAGTTACCTGACAAAAGTATTGCATACTCTAGCAAAAGTATTGCATACTCTAGCAAAAGTATTGCGTTACCTCACAAAAGTATTGCGTTACCTCACAAAAGTATTATATTACCTCACAAAAGTGTAGTTACCTGACAAAAGTATTGCATACTCTAGCAAAAGTATTGCGTTACCTCACAAAAGTATTGCGTTACCTCACAAAAGTATTGCGCTACCTCACAAAAGTATTACATTACCTCACAAAAGTATTACATTACCTCACAAAAGTATTACATTACCTCACAAAAGTATTGCATACTCTAGCAAAAGTATTGCGTTACCTCACAAAAGTATTGCACTACCTCACAAAAGTGTAGTTACCTGACAAAAGTATTGCATACTCTAGCAAAAGTATTGCGTTACGTCACAAAAGTATTACATACTCGAGCAAAAGTATTACATTACCTCACTAAAGTATTACATTACTTCACAAAAGTATTGCGTTACCTCACAAAAGTATTGCGCTACCTCACAAAAGTATTACATACTCTAGCAAAAGTATTGCGTTACCTCACAAAAGTATTGCATTACCTCACAAAAGTGTTGCGTTACCTCACAAAAGTATTTAATTCTCTAGCAAAAGTATTGCATTACCTCACAAAAGTGTTGCATTACCTCACAAAAGTATTGCATTACCTCACAAAAGTGTTGCGTTACCTTACAAAAGTATTGCATTACCTCACAAGAGTATCGCATTACCTCACAAGAGTATCGCATTACCTCACAAAAGTGTTGCGTTACCTCACAAACGTATCGCATTACCTCACAAAAGTATTACATACTCTAGCAAAAGTATTGCGTTACCTCACAAAAGTATTGCATTACCTCACAAGAGTATCGCATTACCTCACAAAAGTGTTGCATTACCTCACAAAAGTATTTCATACTCTAGCAAAAGTATTGCATTACCTCACAAAAGTGTTGCGTTCCCTCACAAAAGTATTGCGTTACCTCACAAAAGTGTTGCGTTACCTCACAAAAGTGTTTTGCGCTACCTTACAAAAGTATTGCATTACCTCACAAGAGTATCGCATTACCTCACAAAAGTGTTGCGTTACCTCACAAAAGTATTACATACTCTAGCAAAAGTATTGCGTTACCTCACAAAAGTGTTGCGTTACCTTACAAAAGTATTGCATTACCTCACAAGAGTATCGCATTACCTCACAAAAGTATTACATACTCTAGCAAAAGTATTGCGTTACCTCACAAAAGTATTGCATTACCTCACAAAAGTGTTGCGTTACCTCACAAAAGTATTGCGTTACCTCACAAAAGTATTGCATTACCTCACAAGAGTATCGCATTACCTCACAAAAGTGTTGCATTACCTCACAAAAGTATTACATACTCTAGCAAAAGTATTGCATTACCTCACAAAAGTGTTGCGTTCCCTCACAAAAGTATTGCGTTACCTCACAAAAGTGTTGCGTTACCTCACAAAAGTGTTTTGCGCTACCTTACAAAAGTATTGCATTACCTCACAAGAGTATCGCATTACCTCACAAAAGTGTTGCGTTACCTCACAAAAGTATTACATACTCTAGCAAAAGTATTGCATTACCTCACAAAAGTGTTGCGTTCCCTCACAAAAGTATCGCATTACCTCACAAAAGTATTACATACTCTAGCAAAAGTATTGCGTTACCTCACAAAAGTTTTGCATTACCTCACAAAAGTGTTGCGTTACCTCACAAAAGTGTTGCGTTACCTCACAAAAGTGTAGCGTTACCTCACAAAAGTTTTGCATTACCTCACAAAAGTGTTGCGTTACCTCACAAAAGTGTTGCGTTACCTCACAAAAGTGTTGCGTTACCTCACAAAAGTTTTGCATTACCTCACAAAAGTGTTGCGTTACCTCACAAAAAGTATTACATACTCTAGCAAAAGTATTGCGTTACCTCACAAAAGTATTGCATTACTTCACAAAAGTGTTGCGTTACCTCACAAAAGTGTTGCGTTACCTCACAAAAGTATTGCATTACTTCACAAAAGTGTTGTGTTACCTCACAAAGTATTGCATTACACTGAAAATTCCTTCCACCTCATCTTATTTTTTTACAATAATTTTGAGCGCGAGCAAACACAAAGTTTTTCTACGAAATGCAAAACCATTGAAATGTAATTTTTTTTCTTCCCATCTCATTTTTTTTTACTATCTCATGTCCCTTGTATGGAGCCCCTAGCGGGACGGGTGGTGGGAAAAAATATAATTATTTTCCATTCTCTCGTAAATGTATATATATGAGTTATTTGCAGACAAACACAAACCTTTTTGGGGTACACAAAACTTTTGCGAGAGAATGCAAAAGCATTGAAATATATTTTGGCCCTGCCATCTATTCAGAAATAGGAAATATTTAGAAATATTAAATAAGAATCACAGAATTCTCATTTGATGCATGTCCTTTGTTAGTAGACTAATTAAATCAATTAGTGAGAGTGTTAAAAGAGAGTTTATTTTCTAAAAGTGAAAAATGCCCAGTTGGGTAAACATCCAACAACAAATTGTACTTCAAACTGACCCAAATAAAGACCATTTGTAATGTAATGCAGTGATGGCCGACAGAGTGCTGTCGTCACCAAGGTTTTCATAGTGGAGCCGCCTGCTTCAGATGAGGATCTGACTACGGACCAGGAGGATGACTCTTTGAAGATCAATGGCAAGGATGTCAGTTTTGAACCCATTATAGATTTTCCCCCCGTAGTAAGAATCCATGTATTTAAGAATATGTATTAAACATTACTTTATGTTGAACAGGATTCATTAAAGAATTTGAAGGGGAGCGAAAATGGAGCTGGCGTTTCCTCTATTAAATACTTAGGTAAATCATTTGGTTCTTGTCAGTGTGCATTTGTCACAAATACACACACAAATTAGAAAAAATATTTTGCATAAACAAAATGTAGTCAAACAAGCCCTTACAATTTTTGAATTCTGACATTTCTGAAAAAAGAAACGCTGAATCATGAAAATATTACCATAATACCAAAAATATTACCATAATATTTACAAAAATAGTAGTTTTTATATTATGTATATATATATGTGTGTGTGTGTGTGTGTATACAGTATATAAATTATTTTTTATTCATTTTTTCAAAAATATTAATATAGTTTTTTTTCTGCATTACAGTAATGTGAATAATATTATTCTGTAATTATTAGTATTTTTTTATATAATAATGAATAATACAAAATAATTCAGTAGGCTATTTGGGCAAGTGGGTTTTAATGCATTATGTCATGAATTGACATGAAAACGGTCACAATGCAAAAAAAAACTTAAATATAGGCTTCTATATTTTCTTTATATGAAATATAATTTTGACTTTTCTCTTGATTTTGGGGGGAAATAGGATTTGATTAAAAAAAATAATTTGCTAATCTCAGAATTTGTACTCAGTTACGTGTCCTTTGACTTTCTTGTACTATTTTTGCATTCTTTTATGTCAGATATTCCCGGTAGTGAATCTCGCAGAGCTCTGAAAGGCCCTCGATTCCTCTCACAGCGTCTCGGCCCCGGTTCATCTGCACGGCTGACAGTTGAAAACACACAAGTAAAGGTTTACAACATACACAAAACACTCTCCAACAACCCTCACTATAATGGTGATCACTGTCATCTCAAGCAGAAAACAGAAACAGAGCACTTCCTGTTTAACATTAACATTCTCAATCCCACCAGAACCAAGGTGCAGATATTGGGGAAAGTCCCTTAAGAAACTTGACAAGCACTCAGATATCACGGATCCAGAGAGAGACAGATTTCCTTAGGTGAGTGTAACACAGTTCGTTGTTATGGGAAGAAGCAGGCGGGAACCAGGCAACATTTAAAGACTTTAATAAATAAATGAACAAAATGAAAGTAAAAGTGGCAGCCCCTCACGGACGATTGCCGTGCACACACACATAACAAAACTTAAACAAAACACAACGTAAAGTCCAGGCCTGGTCCTCTGTAGTCCTTCACTGGTGTTGCTCGTCCTTATATGCCTCCGGGCTCCCTCATGAGAGGACTCGAGACCGGTGTGCCTCGCAGGTCACGCTCATTCTCAATCACGCACCGGTCTCGCTCGCTCCTCCCGCGTCTCTCGCTCGCCATACTATGCCACATACCCCTATCGCCCCTCGCAGGCCGGGGGGTACACCTGAGACGGCGCCTACTCCCCCCCCGATCTCAATCTCAGCATCTTCCGAGACGAGAGAAATGGGAGACACATACAGCGACAGGACGAGAGAGCAAAAAAAAAAAAACGTCCGGTTCCGGTTCCCTGACACACCGCTGCTCGGTCCTCAGCCTGCCGAGAGGCTCTTTCTCGCGGTACTATGGGATGGTACTGGACGCTCGGTGGACGGCTCGATCCTCCTCTGCCCCCTGGCGGCCGGCGGTGGCTCCTCCTGTTGAGGGCAGCCAGCAGCTCCTCCCCAACATCATGGACGGCAGCAGGCTCCGGCCCATGGCGAATGCCGGTTACTTCTCCGCTCCCTCTAGGATGGCTCTAAAAGCGGCAGCCCTTCCCGGACAACTGCCATGCACACACATAACAAAACATAAACAAAACACAATGTAAATTCCAGTCCTGGTCCTCTGGTCCTTCACTGGTGTCGCTAGTCCTTATATGCCTCCAGGCTCCCTCATGAGAGGACTCGATTCTCAATCACGCACCGGTCTTGCTCGCTGCTCCCACGTCTCTTGCTCGCCACAGTGAGCGAGAGATGTTATTTTGAGCATGAAATTATTTAATTGTTAATATATCTGTTACCCCTCTGGTTCTACTCGCACCACTCCGAGTGGGATTCGAACCAGCATTTCAGGCATGGGAGGCAGATGCGCTAACAAGGATGCTGAAGACTGCAGCCTATAGTGCACCTCTTGAGACCAGGAGAGTAAGATTTATACACACAGTTCTTACTAGCTGGCCTCTGTTACACTCACCCTGATAAACCTCACTCCCATCTGGGTCAAGGCACCAACGTAACTCCTCTGGTTCTACTTGAACACGTTCCAAGCGGGATTCAAACTGGTGTTTCCAGCATGGGAGGCAGGCACACTAACAAGGTTGCTAGAGGCCTCAGCATCTAATGCACCTCTTGAAGCTAGGGGAGTAAGGTTTACACACACAGCTCTTACTAGCTGGCCTCTGTTATACTCACCCTCTAAATCTCACTCCCATCTGGCTCACGGCACCAACATAACTCCTCCGGTTTTACTCACATTACTCCAAACAGGATCCGAACTGGTGTTTCTGGCATGGGTACCAACAAGGTTGTGACTTTTGAGGCCAGTGAAGTGAGGTTTACACGCACAGCTCTTACTTGCTGGCTTCTGTTACACTATAAAAAATGTTGGGTTGAAAATGTTTTAACCCAGCAATTGGGTTGTTTTTAGCAAACATTTAACCCAACTGCTGGGTTAAAACAACCCAATTGCTGGGTTAGTCCATTTTCAACCCAACTTGGGTTATTTTTAACCCAGCATTTTTTAGAGTGTACACTCACCCCCCTAAACCTGACTCCCATCTGGGTCATGGCACCAGCATGACTCCTCCAGTTCTACTCACAATGCTCCAAGTGGGATTTGAATGGGTGTTTCCGGCATGGGAGGCAGGGGCACTAACAAGGACGCGCCTCCTGAGGCCAGCGGAGTGAGATTTACACACACAGCTCTTACTAGCTTGCCTCGTTACATACATACATACGTGTATTAATTATTATTTAATTTCATGCTCAAAAAACTTTTTCATGCTTTTTTTTGTGTCTTATGCTGACGCAGGCTATATTTATTTGATAAAAAAAAAGTATATTAATATATTAATAATATATATTATATCTTTCTGAAGATGTCCAAAGTGCCTGAATCATCGCCCTTCAGACCCTTTTGCCCGATTCTGTCTGCATTGTGGATCACCAGTACCCCCAATACCTGGTCAAAGACTCCCTCCTACTGAAGGAGGACAGGTAATACTTTGTTACTACACAATATTGTGATATCCAGATCATCAGTAATCATTTGCCAATAATGAGCTGTGCTTTTTCACAGATGGGTCTATGTGTGCACTGTAAAACCATGGTGCCTCTAAATACTGCCACTTGTGTGGTGTGCGAGTTTCCATTGGCTCAACAACTGCAGCCGCAGGCTAGTCTGAGACTACAGGTAAATGTCTGTCTGTAGTGGATCACTCATGAGTCAATTAAATGTATTAATTAAATCTATTCAGTATATTATATCACTATTTTTCTAGGATAAGTTAATATGTGGCTCGTGTGGGACAGGAAACCCTTCTCACATCACACATTGTGTCACTTGTGAATCCCAGCTGCTTCAGCAAACCACGGTAAGAGCCAGAAATCAGCATATTCTCCTTAGCCAATCTGCTGAATCATTACTAGGATTGTGATAGGACACTACAGTGGTTATAATAGTGCTTTATCATTCCACAGCCTGTTTTAAGTGGACAGAGAGCTGCACCTGTACCCAGTGCACAGGGCAAAATGGTCTCCTGCTCCAAGTGCAATAGAGTCAACCACTCGGATGCTCGATTCTGCGACTGGTGTGGTGCAAAGGTGACCAACTTGAGGACCCATTTTTGAGGCCATTTGTAAATTCAACGTGTGAGGTTTTCGGTGTCATCCGCTTCCAGTTATATTTAGCTGTACAAAACAGCTCGTAATGCTGCTTGATATTGCAGTCGTAATACTAAGCATACTGGTTTGAAGCGCAGTTTATTGCACTTAAAATTTTCTAGCTATGTACCGTACCTATAGCGGCTAATGAATCGTAAGTCTCGCACATTCACAGTAAACAGCTTACATCTGTGCAGCAAAAATAAGGTGGATAGATGTAGGTGTAAATATGCTAGTCTGTTCAACTAGTTGACAAAACACTTTTAGCACATTTAACACATTTAAAAAGTACATATTGATGTCTCATCTTGTTCCTAGAGGTGTGTGCAAAATTGTTGTCCAATCAAATACTCTCTAGAACAGGGGTCTCAAACTCGCGACACGTAGGATGATATTTTGTGGCCCCCTTCTTGACATCAAAGTTTAGTGTAAGTGCGGCCCGCGCATTGCTCTGAAAAGCACCTTTTTGCTGAGTCGTTGCATGTGCCGCACTTGCCACGCTTGCTGCCTCCTTTGTGTGTGTGTGTGTGTGTGTGTGAGAGAGAGAGAGAGAGAGAGAGAGTTGGCTCGCCCCTCCCTCGTGCAGTATAATTGGTTGACACCGCGTGATTGACAGGAACAGACGAACGAAGCTGATCAGACAGTTGAAACGAATGTGGTCTAACAGCGCTCGTCAATGTCAAAATGATTGAGATGGCCAATCAAATCAAAATAGGCGGGGTTTACGTTCTCTTTTGGCTCGTGTACACTGCACAGTCTTCACACACAGACGAGCGCGTCAATCTATCGCTTAATGCCGTTGCTGAGAGAGACTCTATTCTTTCCGGACAAAATGCAAAGTGTCCATGGTCTTATTATATAATCATTGATGAGCATCTTTGATTTTAATGAAGAGAAACTATATGAGAGTGGATTAGAACCCGGAACCTTTGACACGGTTGACAAAAATTCTACCACCAGACCACTAGAGAATTCTATTGTCTTTTGCGGATCTATGTATTTATTCACTCACTCATGCAAAGAATATCGGGACTAATAATATATTTGACGCAAATGAATGCAAATATTGTTTACAAATAGTCCCAAAAAGATTATTTCCCAACTAGAATTAGACCTAGAATTTCGCTCACTGTTCTGTTTGACCTGGTTACGGCCTTGCTGTGAATTAGTCTATTATTTAAAATAAATAAAAAATAAATTCAGAGGAACAGTTCATGTTCAGAAGAAACATTCACGTTGAAGAACTGTTAATAATAAAGATTGAGAAGATTGGATATGTTGTGCTACTTTTTTTTTTGAATACTTGAAACACTTTTTATGTGTAATACTTGATGCGGCCCAGCCTGACCCAGAGTCTACCTCCAGCGGCCCCCAGGTAAAATGAGTTTGAGACCCCTGCTCTAGAATGAGAATGTCCCCGTGCCCCCACACCTTTATCTGAGTAAATTAGTTGTTAGCATATCGCATGCTATCGTATATCATATCTCACAGAATATCAATGGCAGAAGTAGTAAGAGGAGTAATGGTACGTTCAAGTCATGTCGGAAAGATCGTATTAATGCTTTGAATACATGTGAACGCCACCACAAAGTCGATTTTCTTGAGCCCTGAGTTTCCGAATCATAGGCGAGTCAAAGAGAAAACATGGTGGACGCAATGGATGTAGCATCTGTAATTATTTTTATTTCTAATTTACAATAAAACTGCTGTAGCTAAGTTGCATGTACCAAATATGGTATTATTATACAATTATAATAATATGCGTAAATGATTCAGTTTACAGTACCTTCATAAATTTAATAAAATCATAAAAAAACAAAAACACACTTGATGCTAATTCTTTATTCATAATTTTGTAGAAGTAGAGTAAAAAAATTGTGCCGTATTTTTCTTTTGTAGAAACGGTGCGTCACAATTTTGCTTTGACGAAAGTGGTTTCATGACTGACGTCATAATTTTACGGCTTTCCAACTTGTAAATACGAGCTTCCAAGTTAAGGACTCGAACGCACCATACTGTTATGTTATTCATAATTTAGCCTACGATTTGAAAAATCTTTATACTTAACATTTGTCTTGGGGTGAACAGGCTTTAAAGGTGCGGTCACATTTACCATTGTTCTGTAAATGCTGCTGATGAAATCCAGACATTTGAAGAAAGATTTCCCAATGCAGTTTTTGCAACGGATTCAAGTTGGTCACAAGGATTTGTTGTGTTGGCCAACAGAAAGCTGCTTGGTTTGAAAGTATCTTCTGTCTCAGCTAATAATCTTTGGTTCCCAGAACATTCTGGGAACGTTAGTTTCTGGTTCTCTGAACAGATATACTAACATTCTCTGTTGGTGAACCAGGAAAGTTTTTATTACGTAAATAGAACGTTCCCTGTTGGTTTGTAAAACATTCCCTTAACCGTTTCAGAACGTTCCCATTACATTCTCGGAATGTTCCCTGTACGTTCCCCTAACCTCTTTACTTATTTATTCACAGACATTAAAAATGAATAAACTGTTTTTTTACTTTAACTAGGATAACATTAATTTCTTACCACTGAATTGAGCAGTTTGGCGGGACATGTTAGAATGTTCTACTTTCATTTAGTCAGTAAACAAAAATTTAGTGAACATCATGGTCTCTTCAGTTAGACGTGTCAAATCTCTCTGAAATCACTATTTGTGAAGCACATGCAGAATATTAAGCCTTGGCTTAATATTTTTAGCTATAAAATTGGATTTATCCCCTTATTATAATGTGTTTTGATTGATCTAATTTCTACATTTTAATAAAAGCTGTATTAAACTAAGTAATTCTACAAAATATAGTTTACAGTTATGAACAATTGCACATTTCAGCATTCAGTTTCTGAATTGGTCATTGCACAAGCTTACATGGTTATAAAAATAAAACCTAAAAATTACCTTCAGGGAACGTTCTGGGAAGGTTCTCTTTAGGTTGTAAGAAAAAAACCTCCCTGCAACATTGTTATTTGGTTTCCAATTGGGAAACATATGGGAATGTTAGGGGAACGTTCTGTGTTTACTGGGGTGGTAGGTGTGCTTTATTCATCGCTACACTATTGACAATAGAAAACATACCTTTATTTTGCCCATTACATTTTTCCGAAATTTCACTGATGTGACCGCACCTTAAGACTGCAGGGATTTACTATAGTTTTTAATCTAGAGCCTTTTGATATGTGTCGCCGCAACTTCCTGTTTCAATAGGAAATACATCAACGTTGGAAAGTAACTGCGTCATGAAGAGTTTCATGGGTTCTTTATGTCCTGTTTTCTCACAGAATGTTTTAGTGTAAATTATAATATGGAGATTTTTTAATCAACATATCATTGTGTATATTAAACAAAGTTTGTACTATACAAACAAAATGCTGTGTGGTTTTGTGTTTATACACCCAGCCCGGCCACAAAGCCAGCTCTGTGACGTGTTCTCAGTGTGGAGCTAGCAGTCATCCATATTCTAATTACTGTGGTGTCTGTGGTGTCTTCCTGGACGGCCCACCCAGGACGCCCTCACAAGTAAACCAAGGACAGGACACACAGGAAGCTGATCAGGTACAGTACACGTCCCGTTTGGTGCTCATAAAAAACTACAGTATTATATCATCCTCTCTCTCGTTCTTTCTCATATAGTCCTCAGCCACCTGGCAGGCAGTTCCTGTGCCTGAATCTACAACCGTGCCTCCAGCTGCGGGTTTGCGCATGTGTGCAGATGCACAGACCCAGACAGTGGGTCTGTTTTTCCCATCCAACACTGAGCTGAAAAAACGGAGCCAACAGAGGGAGGCGGAGCTTAGCAGACAGGAACAGATGAGTGACAGGAAGCCCCTCCTCACTGCAATTAGTCCAGGCCGAGGTAGGCTACTCTACGATATAATTTGCATGAATGTTTCGCCAATCATTCTTACATATTCGGGTCTTTAGCGACAATTACAGAAAAATAAAATAAAGAATATTTCGGTACCTTTTGGAGCTTGGGAAGGTTCAGTTTGAGCAGATGTTTTATACCATCATCACTGTCCTCGTCAGAGCTCATTTCCCAGTACATTCAGCATCTGGCTCATATTCGGCATCTCAAACATATTCTCAAAACTATCATTTTCAACATCTTCAAAATCAATATTTTGATCGCTGACAGCTTCTTCATTTCAAGCTTTGCTGATGGTACTTCCTATGCTTTTGTTTTCTGCCTGCGGTAACTATGAGTGTAACATATGAAGGTAAAATGATGCCACGAAGAATCACATGCACATTGCACAGGGTAAGATTTGTGAAAGTATACATAAGATTCAATTCAGAGGTGGACAAAGTACACAACTCTATTACTTGAGTAAAAGTAAAAGTACTACTGGTCAAATATTACTCCGTTACAAGTGAAAGTTCTATCAAATCTATCAAATAATTCAAATCAAGTATCAAAAGTAAATTTCCTTTTTTATGTCAATGCATTATTTTATTATCGTTGCATTGTTATATAAATGTACTCTATGCCATCATGGTGGTTTAAGCCAGTCAGTGATGCTCTATCTGACATGCTAGCATACGACTACCTTAAACTCATTTCAATACGTTGTAGATACAAAGCTCTTTACAAAGCCGCTGTCACTTTAAGGCTGAATGCATGGACCCTATACTCTGATACACATCCAATATTCTCCCAACTGTTTACTCTTCTCTTTCTCCCAGACATTTACATTTTTTAACATTTAAGAGACATGCATCAAGTGTATGCCAACTACACTAATCTTTAATCTTTTGAGAAAACTGAAACACACTTTCTAAGTATGGCCATGGGTGCACAGACTGTGCCGAGGAACCGTCTTCTTCCATTTTGCTATAAACTGATCAGTGTTTCAAAAATGTTGGGCAAACTAGAAGGCACCAAATTCAAAAATTATTTCACATTTCTACTTCATAAATGACCCAGTTTAAATACACATTCATCTTCCCAGCGCTGAAGTGCCCCTTTAAGTACAGTACTCAAGTCAATGTGCTTAGTTACTGTCCACCTCTGATTAAATTAAATTTGAATTCAATTAAATTTGCATGCGCAAGAGAAGCTTTATAAGGGTGTAAATCGCCTTTCAAGTGTAAGAGAAAAATATATGCAGCATTTTACTGTTATTCGTAGGTGGAATTCATGTATTGTGAAACTGCAGCTTCTTACGAACTCAAAATAAATGTGATCTGTATTCTTCTGACTACCATTTTTCCACGCTTACACTTTTGGCTCATTTGTTTAGCCAAAAAACTGCCACAAGCAGTCAGGAACTGCAAAACAGATTGACTGTGTGAAACCAACCTTTGTGTAAAAAAAAATATGGCTTGTTCCACCAGTCCAGTTCAGTACGGGACGCAATTATTACTGTTTCCATTGTCAGAAGTTGTGAATGGTACCCTAATTCCGAACTGTACCATACCACTTTTTTGGCACCCTTCCATTGGGTTACCAAGCACAGTAGTCCGGTACTGAAGGGTGGAGCTAGACTCACTGCAGAACATTGATTAGTTGACAGAGAATCATCACTTGTGCATGCTTTTTCCGGGTGTGTTTTTCCTTGCAGCCGCAGCCTTGGCTCAAACAAAGTGTGTCTTCTTGTGACAAACAGCCACATGTCGAGAAGCAAGAACAAGATCTGCTGTATGTCGTCCACTGTTTTTTACTTTGTCGCTTTCTTCTTTGCACGAGAATGACGTCAATCGCTACACCACGCCTATCAACTAAGGGTGCTGTTGGCGAAGGAAGCCGGATCAGGTTTAGTGTCCCGAATCGTACTGAACTGTACTGTACTGTACTGAAATGAGGCATAAATGACTTGTTTATGTAAGGCAAAAAAGTTCCCGAAATAAACAGTTTGTACCGTTCCGTCTTTCTTTTAGCTGTGCTTAGAGTTTTGCCATGATTCTCTCACTCACTGAGTTTTGCATGCGCGAGGAGGTAGGCGGGTCCACCTTCTTCTTGAAACCAGTCAAATGAAAAGCCATTTTGGCAACAAAAACAATGCTGCGCCAAATGAATAAAGATGTGTTCTGGCATGTTTATTGAACCAATCAGATAAGAGTAAATCGACAGAAGTTCATTTGATTGGCTACAAGAAGAAGGCAAAGAATCGCCAAAACTGTAAGCGCAGCTAAAAGAAAGACGGAACTGTAACGGTTTATTTCGGGAATTTTTTGGCCTTACAAACACAAGTAATTTGCAACAGTTGATTTTTTACACAAAGGTTGTTTTACGCAGTCAATCTGTTTTGCAGTTCCTGACTGTTGTTTTTACTTGCAAATCAATGTTCACAGGCTTGCAATACTTTTGGCCGTTTTTTTGGCAAAACAAGGGTAAGGGTGGAAAAATGGAAGTCAGAAGAATACAGATCATTAGACCCGAGGACTGATGGTGTAAATTGTTGTTAAGTTGTTGTAACTTGGACATACAATGTCCGATCTGCCCCAAACTTCACATTTTATTAGAGTCCTGGACTGAAGACATCTAAATGACAACATTCAGTTACAGTCATAGCATCACCTACTGGCAACAGGAAATTAAATGTTTTACACTGGGATTAATTAACAGGGATTAGAGATTTAACCAGAACAACACAATATTTGGTCAGTCTAATCTTAAGGCCTTTGCGATCTTGTTTCACAATAACAGTAATTCATGAATTACACCTACGAATAACAATAAAATGCTGTAAATATTTTTTTTCTTACACTTGAAAGGCGATTTACATCTTTACAAAGCCTCTTTTGCGCATGCAAATTTTATTTACGCTTACAATCTTATGTATACTTTCACAAATCTTACCCTGCACATGCGATTCTTTATGGCATAATTTTTACCTTCATAGAAACATCACTTAATCATTGTGTATCAGACATTGCCACTTTGTGGAATAAAGATGAATTGCACTTATTTAGTCATCAAAGATTCAATTATTATTGTGCAGAAAAAAATATACTTACACTGTTACACACCCCGGGTCGTTAACGATCCTATACAATGTTTACAGAAAATAAATGGGAAAACAGGCATTCTTTTATAATTTTATTGTTGTGTTCTTGTTATATTGTTAAAAAAAATAATGAGGAAGGAGGGTAGTGAATGACGTCCCAGGTCACTAAAAAAAATATATGCATGACTAAATACACATGACTTTTGTATTCATTTTTATTGTTTGAATAATTCAGGGTTCTGGAGGAAGCAGCTGGATCACATCTGCGCTCATCTGCGCAGTTACACTCAGAATAATAATGAGTTCAGAGCTCTGATTGGAGAACCTCGGCT
This sequence comes from Romanogobio albipinnatus, assembly GCA_023566225.1. Lineage (NCBI taxonomy): Eukaryota > Metazoa > Chordata > Actinopteri > Cypriniformes > Gobionidae > Romanogobio > Romanogobio albipinnatus. The sequence goes on from CM042263.1 coordinate 14,890,877, forward strand.
GGGCAGAGTATGACCACTCAAATTTATACATTTAAAAAAAAAATATTCCTGTAATTTATGTATTTACTTACATTATATACTACTACCATTATTGTTATTAATGTTATATACTTTTTATTGTTTTTGTTTTATTTCTGTATTATTATTATTAGTTAATATTTGCAAATCCTGAACATGTGTTTTTTTGCCAATCTGCTCTCTAGATAATCTCTGCTGTTATTCAGGAGGACAGCTATGAAGTCAGTCTGCGCATCAATTTCATCTGTGCGTCACCGGAGGGATCCAGGGTAGGAAACACTCCTGAGAGCTTTTATATTGAGAATCTGAAGAATCTCTTGTGCATTGCATATTTTTCAGTGTGTGTGATCATATACAGTGAGGAAAATAAGTATTTGAACACCCTGCTATTTTGCAAGTTCTCCCACTTGGAAATCATGGCGGGGTCTGAAATTGTCATCGTAGGTGCATGTCCACTGTGAGAGACATAATCTAAAAAAAAAAAAATCCAGATTTAACAATATATGATTTTTTTACTATTTATTTGTATGATACAGCTGCAAATAAGTATTTGTACACCTGTATATCAGCTAGAATTCTGACCCTCAAATACCTGTTAGTCTGCCTTTAAAATGTCCACCTCCACTCCATTTATTATCCTAAATTAGATGCACCTGTTTGAGGTCGTTAGCTGCATAAAGACACCTGTCCACCCCATACAATCAGTAAGAATCCAACTACTAACATGGCCAAGACCAAAGAGCTGTCCAAGGACACTAGAGACAAAATTGTACACCTCCACAAGGCTGGAAAGGGCTACGGGGAAATTGCCAAGCAGCTTGGTGAAAAAAGGTCCACTGTTGGAGCAATCATTAGAAAATGGAAGAAGCTAAACATGACGGTCAATCTCCCTCGGACTGGGGCTCCATGCAATATCTCACCTCGTGGGGTCTCAATGATCCTAAGAAAGGTGAGAAATCAGCCCAGAACTACACGGGAGGAGCTGGTCAATGACCTGAAAAGAGCTAGGACCACCGTTTCCAAGGTTACTGTTGGTAATACACTAAGACGTCATGGTTTGAAATCATGCATGGCACGGAAGGTTCCCCTGCTTAAACCAGCACATGTCAAGGCCCGTCTTAAGTTTGCCAATGACCATTCGGATGATCCAGAGGAGTCATGGGAGAAAGTAATGTGGTCAGATGAGAGCAAAATAGAACTTTTTGGTCATAATTCCACTAAACGTGTTTGGAGGAAGAAGAATGATGAGTACCATCCCAAGAACACCATCCCTACTGTGAAGCATGGGGGTGGTAGCATCATGTTTTGGGGGTGTTTTTCTGCACATGGGACAGGGCGACTGCACTGTATTAAGGAGAGGATGACCGGGGCCATGTATTGCGAGATTTTGGGGAACAACCTCCTTCCCTCAGTTAGAGCATTGAAGATGGGTCGAGGCTGGGTCTTCCAACATGACAATGACCCGAAGCACACATCCAGGATAACCAAGGAGTCGCTCCTGTAAGAAGCATATCAAGGTTCTGGCGTGGCCTAGCCAGTCTCCAGACCTAAACCCAATAGAGAATCTTTGGAGGGAGCTCAAACTCCGTGTTTCTCAGCGACAGGCCAGAAACCTGACTGATCTAGAGAAGATCTGTGTGGAGGAGTGGGCCAAAATCCCTCCTGCAGTGTGTGCAAACCTGGTGAAAAACTACAGGAAACGTTTGACCACTGTAATTGCAAACAAAGGCTACTGTACCAAATATTAACATTGATTTTCTCAGGTGTTCAAATACTTATTTGCAGCTGTATCATACAAATTAATAGTTAAAAAATCATACATTGTGATTTCTGGATTTCTTTTTTTAGATTATGTCTCTCACAGTGGACATGCACCTACGATGACAATTTCAGACCCCTCCATGATTTCTAAGTGGGAGAACTTGCAAAATAGCAGGGTGTTCAAATACTTATTTTCCTCACTGTATGTGTTGTCTTTTTCCAGTCGTCTTCTGCAGGACAGCAGAGCCGATCTGTGGCATCAGAGAGTCAGAACCTCAGTGCTGTGACAGAAGGCAGGAATTCAGCCAGCCCCGGTACAAACACGTTTGGTTTTGTGTCATGATGGGGCCTTTAAATTGACTTCTACTGCTGTTATACTGAACTAGTGATATTTTCTATTGCCTACTAAGCTTCAATCAAATGTCATTTAAGGCACTGTTTTCAACTGAAACAGAAAGCTTTTAATGCGTTTTGGGAGTCTGAAAACACAAACGGGTTTCAAAGTTTTTTCAAATGATAACATTATTTTTGTGTAAACTACAAAAACGTGATTTTGTGAAAACGGTGATGGCATGCGCATGCATATTACATGTTCAGTCTATATCCGTGTAGTGTTTCTTTACAAAAGTCACATCGCCACCTACTGGCCTGGCATGAATAAAGCAGCATTTAGTTGTTTTCGCGGATCCGTGGGAATGGGGTTTTTTTTGACAATGTTGTCATCTGTACAAGAAAACCCCCCACAAAGGAACAACTTTTTGTTGTTTAGTTCATTGTTGTCGTGTAAATGTACTCTAAGACATTGTATTATTTAGTATGTTTATTAAAGGGTTAGTTCACCCAAAAATTTAAATTCTGTCATTTATTACTCACCCTCAGGCCGTTCCACACCCTTAAGACCTCCGTTCATCTTCGGAACACAAATTAAGATATTTTTGTTGAAATCCGATGGCTCAGTGAGGCCAGCAATGACATTTCCTCTCTTAAGATTCATTAATGTACTAAAAACATATTTAAATCAGTTCATGCGAGTACAGTGGTTCAATATTAATATTATGAAGCGATAAGAATATTTTTGGTGCAGCAAAAAAAACGAAATAACGACTTGTATAGTGATTGCCGATTTCAAAACACTGCTTCATGAAGCTTCGGAGCGTTATGAATCAGCGTATCGAATCAGCGGTTCGGAGCGCCAAAGTCACGTGATTTCAGCAGTTTGGCGGTTTGACATGCGATCCGAATCATGATTCAACACGCTGATTCATAACTGTTCGAATCTTCATGAAGCAGTGTTTTGAAATCAGCCATCAACCCACTGAGCCATCGGATTTCAACAAAAATATCTTAATTTGTGTTCCGAAGATGATTTTTTTAATGATTAGTATATAATTTAGAACTTAAATGTTTTTATTATTAATAATTTTTAATTATTTATATTTTTAAAGCAATTTTAATTATTAAAACAATACATATGTTTTTAAACAATTATTACGTTTATTATAGTGATCTTATTTATAATAACAATAAGATATTAATTATAATATTTATTAATAATGTAGTATGTTTATTTGTATTTATGTTTATTTAATTATTTAGTATATGTTCCTTGTGGAGACTGTTGACTGGTTATATCATTTTTACTTGGTTATTAACCCTTTTTATTAATATTAGTAATTCATTTAAATGAATAATACATACAAATTATTTTAAAGAAATAACACTTAAATAAAAAGAAACACTAAAGAACTGTATTGTTTTCACTATTAATAGTTTTAATTATTAATACCATTTTAATTATAATACATATTCTTTTAAATAATAGTGATTTGTTTATTATTAATCATCATTTGATTATATAAACAATGGTAATAAAATAATACATGTCAAAATATTTGTTAATAATGAATAATAATTACCATGTTTCACTTACTACTTCTTAATACGGGATTTATTATTTATTAATTAATAGAAAATGATCAAAGTGATGATTATGACTATTTTCCTGTGTCATATTTTGTTTGTACAGAGAGTAACATTAATACAGCGGGATCCTCAGCCTACAAAAAGAAGCAGAAAAAGATCTGGACCTCAGACGCTACAGAAAAGCAGTCAGTCAGTATCACACACACACACACACACACACACACATCCACTGACATAACCCTTTTTATTTTTAAGACAAAGAAAGATTTAATCAGGATGGTTAATGTCTTTCTCAGGAGTCTAAAGACAGTGATCTCCTCAAGGAGGTGGGACCTGAGAGGCGGGGCCGGATCTCAATGGTGCAGCAGCTATTGGATGAGGTGAGGCTAAAGAACCAATTACAGCACTCCAAACAACAGCAAAGTTCATATCAGATGACTGCGTCAGCGCAAATCCTCTTTTGGCGTGAAAACACTACTGTCAGTTATTTTTGCGGCTGACCTTATTGCATATGCATTTGTAGGAGTTTCCCTTTCAGACGCAAAATTTATGAAGAGAGTATTTAAATGAATCACGCAAGGTGATTTACTAAGGTTTCCACTAGTCAATTTATTGGTGTTTGCGCCATTATTTACCGCCCCAAAAAAAGCATGTCTGAAAGCAGATGCTAACTGATTGATTGCGTTGGTCATTATGGGAATGATTCGGCTGCATCTGTGTTCTTTCATTGTTGTGTCGTCAGTAGATCACGTGCAGAAATTTCCACTCCCATCTGTGCTTTTATGGAATTGCGCTCTCAAGCTAATTGGCCCAGTTTAGTAAAGCTGGCCCTTAAGGTGCAGTCACATTTATCGTTGTTTAGGTGAAATCCAGAAAAAAATCAGGAATTTTGAAATAAACTTGCAATTGCAAGAAATAATCTGAATTACAAGATATAATTAATATGCAATTGCGTGTGGGTTATACAGTCAGAATTGTGAGGTAATTGCGAGGGGATTTCATATCTCAGAATTCTGACTTTTTTTCTTGCATTTGCGAGTTTATGTCTCGCAATTCTAACTGTATAACTCATATAGCCTATACCTACTGTAGCAATTCTAAGAAAAAAAAGTTGCTGTTGTTTACCTGTTAAATTTATAAAAGGAGTGTTTTCAATGAAGGCACCTCACGAAACTGATTTTGGACAGACTTCTAAGGCAGTGTAACAGTTTAATGATCTACAGCAAAATAGAGAGAGCTTTGGTGAGAACTAAACAAATATTTAATAATTACATTAGTAATTTCTCGCTAGAAATGACATCAAAAGTAGAAAATGTTGGTTAAAAAAACGTACATTTACACACAAACTGACCAGCAAACGCAACTTTCGGACCCCGTCTTTTTTTTCTAGCCCAACTGTCACAGAATGGAATGCACAGGATTGTGGGATATCAAAGGATACATCTGTGCTGCCAAGTGCCTATAAAAATTGATCAGATGAAGGTCTCTCAGGAGACAGGAAGTGAAGCTAACTTTAGATTCGGATGTGCCTTGATGCCTTCCTACCTTGAAATGTGCCCTCCTAAGGCAGCATTTTCCAGGTTTCGGACACAGCCGTAGTGTCTATTTATACTCAGTGCAAATAGCCCGCCACTGACGTGTGGTTGGGACAGACAAAATGACGGAACATGCTGGATTGTTGACAGCAGCATTGTGTAGTGCTAAGGCACGTGGCAGAGTTTTGCCGAACTCGCTCTACTCCCTTTTCCATTTATTTAAATAAAAAAATGAAGAAAATATTTGAAAAGTGTCTAACATGTTTAATAATAAAGTGTTTATTGGTTAGGGTTAGGGTTAGGGGAAGGTGTAGGGAGGGCTTTTTTGTTCCAATAAGGCGGCATCCATTTAATCATTTTAATAAATGTAATAATTTACACTCTATGCTATTATTGCATACCATTTAATGTACAACAACACTGAGTTGCAAATAGTAACTGCCCCTATGTATAAGTATAAATAGCATCTAATTACTATTTACACTTATTGCCAAGAAAATACTGCTATTTTTACATAGTGTAAACAGAATCTATTGCTATTTAAACTTTGTGCAAATAGCGGCTGCCTTTAAATGAGGATGCGTCTCTACAGGGTGCTGATCCGGCATGTTTGGGAAGTGATGGGCGTCCTGCTCTGGTTGCTGCAGTTCTAAACGGGCATCATGATGTCATTCCTGTGCTGGTGCAGAGAGAAGCCGACGTTAACCAAGCATCTGGACCGTGAGTTTGAAAACAAGTTTCAAGCTCCTTTTGATATGTCCAGTAATAATCTGTGGCAAATTACTATTTTTATCATCTGTGTGGGTCGCAGGTTGAATAACACGGCCCTGCATGAGGCTGCAGCTCTGGGAAATGAAGGTGTGAAGAGCGTTGAGATACTCCTGGGGTGAGATTCACAATTTCACAAAACACCAATGGTGTTAAAGTTACAAAGGCTTGTTTTAAAAAATATCTTGTATAGGTGTAACGCAAGTATCAGAAAGCTGAACGATCGGGGTCAGACGCCATATGACATTGCCGTGGCCGCCGGAAGCAGCTCTGTGGTTTCTCTGATGGCCGCTCACATGGGACAGGGTCTGCTACAGCGCCACACCAAGGCCAGGAGCGTGTCTGGACTGGATACGTTCTCATGAGACAATCCACATCTCACTCAAACCAAATTTCATCAGTACCACATACAGTACATGGAGATTTGTTTAGTTTCTCCTTCAAAATTTCCAACTGAACCAAAATGTGTCAAGATCATGGGCGTCGGAGCCATTGACAAGACCCACCCACTTTTTACAATCAATGATATTGGACCCACTCACTTTTACCGTATCTAATTCAGCACGTGTTTACTTACCCCTAACCGATAAACACATGTTAGATGTTTTATTTACACTTTTCTAATATTTTCTTCATAAAAAAAAAAAAAATGCCTTTCCGACCTGATATGTGATGGGAAAATGGAGTGAGTTCGGCAAAAGGCGGATTCGAACCGTGGGTAGATTTGCGTCAAAACTTGATGTAATGCGTCTTACCACTACACTATTGCCACCATCAGTAATAAAGCGATTTCCATAATTCCAAACCAGACGTTTAGCAAACGAAGCCGTATATTTGCACAGTACTTAATGTAAATGGCATCTAGGCTCCAGTAAAAAAAAAAAATTCTGAGAGAGGACCCGCCCACATTTTTTTTGCTTCCGACGCCCATGGTCAAGATACACATCTCACCAGCAAAACTGACATGTTGAAACAAAATGCTTATTACATGCTTATTACAGCCATTTGGACCTAACATTTATCATGGATGCAAAATTCTTATTTCTAATTATATTTGGTGTAATTTTATCGTTTTGAGTCAATGTGTGATTTCCTGATTGTCACTGTTAACAAGAAATAAGTTGATTAAATAGATGCATTATTCAGTAGTTCTAGCATTAACATTTCTCTTCTTCAAGTACCGATACCACAACGGTGTTAATGTGGGGTCACATTAGCTAAATCTTTTTGTAGCAAAAAAGGTCTATTGACATTAGTGTAGCGATGTATGAAGCACAGCTCACACACAGATTTTGGATAGGGTTAGTTCACCCAAAAATGAAAATTATATATCAGATCTTTTTAGGAATAGCCTACAATATACGCAAACACGTTAACTAGATCTAGATGAAAACAAATAGATAGGTATGAATGGTCAGAAACTGGGACTTAGCTAGAATCGCTAGTTGCATGTACACTAGAATACTCACCGTCAAAGTGTAGAATGTAATTCGAAACGTCTTCTTGCTGTTAGGAGTGACAGCTGACTGGCTCACAGTGTGTTTAACATCGTTCAGAGTAATCCGAGGAAACTCTTTTAAACCGCAAGTGTAAAAATTTCTTCTGTGCTGTCTGCATAGTTAACCAATGGCGAAAACGGCTTTTGATGTTAGTGGGACAGCTGAGACAAAACGCGGAAGCGATCGTGCATATTGTCTATTAAAACACTCTTACTGTACTCATAGAAAAACTCTAACTACATGCTCAATAGAAAACTATTATGAGTAGTCTTCATCTCATGCTTGTACACCATTCATCTTTGGAAAGAAAAATTAAAAACATGAGCATAAGAAACATGAACATTGCAACATTTTTATAATTGTGTGCATACAAAAACACGAGTGTTAAAAATAAACATATAGGAACTTTTTTAAACTACGAAAAAGACATGTATGATGTAAAGTAGCAAGAGAGTTATCATCACGCTGTGTATATCGAGAAACAACATATCCTTTGCTTTGGTTCAAACAAGGAACCAAATAGCATGTCATACTAAGCCTCAAATGGAAGAAGTAACGCAACAAATATGACTGAAAACACTAACACACACTCCCTGACTGGCATTTCAGACTGTTTCCAGTTTGTGTTGTGCGTCATGTGACATCCTCAGCGGCGTAAGCGCAGGAAGAATGCGTGTCTGCACTCTTTGCTGTCCACCGGGTAGTATTTATCATAAAAGTCCAGGATGTACTCCTCTGTCTTGAAGCCAAACTTCTGGTAGAGCAGCATGGCAGCGTTGCTCGCTGATACGTGTAGGGTCACATCCTTTCCCATACATGTCTACAGAAACGAGACAGGAAAGAGATTCCCGTATCAACTAGGGTGGCGCGATTTGGAGAAAAAAAATCTAAGTGCGCTTCGTCACGTAACAATTTAAAATGCGCTAAAATGAGATGCTGTGTGTAAATGAACATATTGACGTGCTTCACGCATATATTTATTTGATTAAATGACAGCCTAAACCATCTCACGATTTCAGTTTTATTTCGTGCTATTAAACTCAATGTGGTTCATTGTGACTCACCTGAATGAGATGGTAAATCATGAACGTGGCGATACCAGCTCGCCTCCATTCCGGATGCACCAGCAGGAAGGAGATGTACGCCTCGTTGTACTTCACATCTGGCACCATGAAGCCAAAACCAACCACAATTTTCTTGTACAGCACCACTACGCTGAAGTCTGGGTACTGGAGGCACTCTGATAGGTCGATACCTGATGGGCAAAAGACCCCATTTTTATTCCTTCAGGACGTAGTTTTATCCACAATCTGCATCTGACAGGATGAAATGAGGATTACCAGGCCAGAAGATTTCTTGGCACATGGAGTTGACAGAAGGGATGTGATTTGGCCGTACGTAGCAGTAGTCTACAGGTGCGTCAGGTTCAGCTACCCAAGTCGGGTCCTTCCTGTGATGGTACGCACGGATCTCTGAGAGTAAACGCAGCTTCAGCGGTCGACTCTCGTAGTCTCTCCTGCACACAATAATACATATTATTATAAACATACACAAAGCTACTAGGCAGGATTCTGTAAACATGGTCAGTCATATGTTAATGTCCTCAAGGATCATAACCGTCGAGTTGGTTTTGCAGCTTAGTTTGCATGAATTATTTGGGTGGACAACATCAACTAGGGGTGTATTTGTAAAAACCTTGGTCATTAGGAATATACTAATTTTAACGGGAAAGTTATTAAAAGAAATACACTACCGTTCATAAGTTTGGGGTCAGTCAAATTTGTTTTTTGAAAGAAATGAGTTCTTATATTCAACAAGCATGCATTAAATTGATCAAAATTGACAGTAAAGACAATTATAAGCTTACAAATGATGTATAAATTCTGTTCTTTTGAACCTATTTATCAAAAATATGAAGCAGCACAACAATATTGATAATAATAATAAATGTTTCAAAATCAGCATATTAGAATGATTTCTGAAGGATCATGTGACATTGAAGACTGGAGTAATGATACTGATAATTCAGCTTTGCTTCACAGGAATAAATTAGATCTTATATATTAAAATAGAAAACAGCTCTTTTAAATTGTAATAATATTTTTTCTGTATTTTTGATCAAACAAGTGCAGCCTTGGTGAACATAAGAGACTTATTTAAAAAAAATAATAATAATAATCTTACTGAACCCAAACCTTTGAATTGTAGTGCATGGTATCAAAACAATAGTATATACTATAAAACCATAATATTTAAAATATTTAAAGGTGCACTATCCAACTTTTTCGTCTGCTAGAGGTCGCCTATTCAAAACAAAGGCGTAGCTTGATGATGCTAAGTTTGAGTGCAGAATCTTGAGACACGTGGTCTTCACCTCACAGCCGGTGGAAAAAAATCGGGATAGGACTCGGGCAGAAATCATGTTCATGAATGCGATTATTAACGTTAATGTAGTAGGAAGCAGAGCAGGCCCGAGTGTTGTGGGAGCTGAGCAAGGCAGCTGGAGCGATTGTTAATAAGATGAACGCAACACAGGCCTCGCAAGCAACTTTTATTATGCCACAGTCGCCGGCGCCATTTCCGCTTTTCCGGTCATGAGTATGAGGTAATGCAGCTCTGTTTATCATATTAGATACATTTGAGTGTGTTCAAAATGATGTTTTGACGTTACTCTGTGCGTTCGCTCGGCGGCTGCTATGACACTTGTTGCACATTGCAGTGAGAGTGAAGCGTTTCTGCAAAATAAAACCGGAAACCGAGGGTAACACAGATATGACGCATTTGACAGACAACTCCCTCACACGTCCCGGTTCCTTGGTTAAAATAGCAATTTTCTCACGATTTACAAATAGTTAGAAACATTTGGGATATTGTAACTCAACTGAACAAAACATATAACACTGGCCTAGTGGTTTTTGGATATTTACAGTAAATCCATGGTAAATGATTTGTTGATGGAAACGCCTTCTAACTGTATTGTTGCGCACAGCGTTTCTCCTGTTTGTCAGCGCTGTTTCATCTGCCTTTAAACTGGTTTAAATCACTGAGACATTTGTGTTCTTCGCTGAATTCCAGCGATTCTCACTGGATCTTGTGACCTAAACCGATCAGAGTAAACGCGCTGCGCTGCCGTTTGGACTTTGAGCCGAGCGGATAAATGGTCCATGTGGCGCACGGTTCAAATGAGTTTTGTTCCGGTATCGTTTAATGCCCAGCCATAATTTCAGTAAAACTAAGCAGTGACTCAGTGACATATACAGTAATAAGCTGAGGAGACTCTTGTGAGTTTGCGCGGGTTTCTGTGAAAGTCCATTCCGACAAGTCTGTTTGCTGCACTGCCGCATGCACCTGGAACGCTGTGATACCACCCAGATTCCTCAGACAGAACTACAACAGGCGAAACGAATGAATGCCACCACCAGCGCATTTTCAGGGGGAAAAGGCGATGGTGGAACCAATGAATGAATGAATGAGCATATCAATTTAAGACGTGGCTAAATGTAATTTATGACCATGTATGGAAAATCCGGATGTTTTTATGACTTTTTATGGCCTAAAATTTGTATTATTAAATTTAAGACTTTTTATTACTTTTTATGACTCCGCGGAAACCCTGTAAAAAATAAATAAATGGTAGACCATTTCACAAGCCTGGAGCATAACAAAATTAGCTTCATTTCAAGACAGACTTGACACTTTTTTGATATACAGTCTTCATTCAAATCTACATTCAAAAGAGCAAGAAAATCTGGTTTTCCATGATACATCAAATTCAAACAGCTTTGAGTAATAAGAAATGAACATTGAGTAAATGTGCCCTTGTGTGTACCTGATGTACGGCTTGAGCACTCTGGATGTGTAGGGACTCTTGATGGTCTGATCCATGCAGGCATCAGAACCCATAAGCCTGTGCCAGAAGGACACTGTGGACTGATAGAACCCTTTCCTTATGGACACTGTTGACTGAGGAACAAAACACAATACATTTTAACGAGGTTCTCAGTATCAGTTAAATTACGTACTATACACATTTTCTTATGGCTTACTAGGGCTGTGTATTGCCAAGAATCTGGCGATACGATACGTATCGCGATACAGGGGTTACGATACAATATATTATTATATATTGCGATATTGTAAGAAAGACAATATATTGCAATATTTCTTTTTTTTTAAAGAAAGATCTAATTTAAAAGAATAAAGAACACAACTATATGCATAAAACCTGACAAGTAACTATTTAATTAATACAGTATAATTTATATCACTAATCACTATTTTATGCAATCTAAGTAAAGGGAAATAGTAATGTGACTGCAGGATTCTTTATGTGTATATGTTTTAAAGGCACAGTATAGCAAATTTTTAATTTCTAAACTATTTAACAACAGAAAGTGCATAGTCCATTCCATGACTGAATGACTGTTTGTTTTATATTTAATACTGTAAAGCTGTTTGCTTTAAAGCCGTCTATTGTATAAAGTGCTATTTAAAGTACTGAACTGCAAAGCTGGCACCGGTGCATCATATCCACATCGCTCTGATCAGATGCTTTCGTTCTGCTGCCACCGCTGTCAATTTTGTTGTGTGTTTATTTGGTTACCGAGAGGGAAACGTGCTGAACATATTCTATCGAAACGTTTCTCAGCAGCGCGGATGACGTCAGGGTGTTAAGCGAGCTCTCAGGTTCAACGCGTTTCCCGAGTATTGGATTTTAACTTGGCCTATTTTGCAAACAAAATGACTTTTGTCAATTTCCTTAGTGGCTTCTTTATAGCTGAAGCCAAAATGAGTCCACACTTCAGCTCTGTATACCGCAGGAGCGGAATAATTCTATCGTCTTGTGAGCTGGGTTTGCTAATGCACACACTAGCGATGCACACACCTTCATCTCGCGCTTCTCCGGCTGCGCGTCAGTTACGTTCTGAGGTAACACTGCCCTCTAGCGGTTGGGTTATATACAGTCTGTGGTTTAAACCAAACACAAAGCCATGAATCTTGTATGTAAATAAATAAATATCGATACAGTGTTTTTGAGAATCGATACAGTTTCGCCAAACATAATATTGCGATATTCACGTGCATCGATATTTACCCCCATGGCTTACCTGAAAGCGATCGAGTATACGAAGGTCCTGGCTGGTGGTTCTGTATTTCTCCTCTCTGCTCGTCATGTGGCTGGCCAAACCCCCTTGTGCCCCGTACATGCCCCCTACCAGGCTGAGTGTAGCGCTCACAGCCTGATCCACATCCAGCAGGGGAAGCCCTCGCTCTCGTTTTGCCTGCCGCACGAGTAGCTTGCGTTGCAGCCTTTTGGCCTGTGGCGTGACGGCAAGCGCTTGCGGACAGGCCTCCAGCTTGTGGAGCAGAATGCGCTCCTCGTAAAGGCTAATGAACGTGTAACGAGGGGTGGGCAAAGACACGCAGCCCTCGCCCTTATCCTGGAGAACCTTCCTCCGCTCTATACCGCGCCCCCGTCCCGCCGGCAACAAGCCTTCATCCTGGCCCTCGTCTTCATCGCCATCTCTGCCCCTCTCCTCGTCTTCACTTTCAAGTTCTTGTTTGATCAGCTCGGCTGGACGTAGCTTTTTCCTGACCATGATGGTGCCAGTGGCCAAAGGCATGCTGGGAGGGGGAATATACTCCATGCCTGGATCGATAACACCCTCAGCATCCAATTCTTCATCATCTGATGGAAAGTAATACAATGATTAGAGATGAAGTAAATAAAGATGTGAATAAAATCAAGCACCTAGGCATGCAGACTGCTTCTACAAACATTTGTGGAAGAATGGGTCGCTCTCAGGAGCTCAGTGAATTCAAGTGTGGTTGCCACCTGTGCTATACGTCCATTCGTGAAATATCCTCACTACTAATATTACACGGTCAACTGTTAGTGGTATTATAAAAAAATGAAAGCAATTGGGAACAACAGCAACTCAGCCACAAAGTGTTAGGCCACGTAAAATCACAGAGCGGGGTCAGCGCATGCTGAGGCGCACAGTGCACCAAAGTCGCCAACTTTCTTCAGAGTCAATAGCTACAGACCTCCAAACCTTATGTGGCCTTCAGATTAGCTCAAGAATAGTGTGTAGAGAGCTTCATGGAATGGGTTTCCATGGCCGAGCAGCTGCATCCAAGCCTTACATCACCAAGTGCAATGCAAAGCGTTGGATGCAGTGGTGCAAAGCACGCCGCCTCTGGACTCTAGAGGGGTGGAGACGTGTTCTCTGGAGTGACGAATCACACTTCTCTGTCTGGCAATCCGATGGACGAGTCTGGGTTTGGCGGTTCCCAAGAGAACAGTATTTGCCAGACTGCATTGTGTCAAGTGTAACACAATGCACAATGTTTGGTGGAGAGGGGACTATGGTGTGGGGTTGTTTTTCAGGGGTTGGGCTTGGTCCCTTAGTTCCAGTGAAAGGAACTGTTAATGCTTGAGCATACCAAGATATTTTGGACAATTTCATGCTCCCAACTTTATGGGAAAAGTTTGGGGATGGCCCCTTCCTGTTCCAACATGACTGCGCACCAGTGCACAAAGCAAGGTCCATAAAGACATGGATGAGCGAGTTTGGTGTGGAGGAACTTGACTGTCCTGCCCTGTCCTGACCTCACAAATGCACTTCTAGAAGAATGGTCAACAATTCCCATAAACACACTCCTAAACCTTGTGGAAAGCCTTCCCAGAAGAGCTGAAGCTGTTATAGCTGCAAAGGGAAACCCTACGGATTAAGAATGGGATGTCATTAAAGTTCATGTGCATGTGAAGGCAGATGTCCCAAAACGTTTGGCAATATAGTGAACGTTTAAAATATGAATATATAAGACAATGAATGGTTGGTAGGACATTATTCGAGTATTTCAAAGGTGTTCTGGTTGGGCACTAGGGCATTTCTAGGGTTCTCGGGGTGGTACTCTTGCCATGTGGTTGTAAGACTGTAATGAGTGGTTCTTCGAATGTTACTATGTAAGTGCTACCTGGTCTAAAGAGAAAGACCCCTCAAGGTAAGTCTATGGCACCCTTTCACCCATCTTAGCATCTATCAGGTGAAAACTGTAAATCTGATTGTTTAGAAAAGTAACTAGGTGTTTGGTCAGTAAGCAAGTGCAGCATCTCACCGTGGAACAGAGCTTGAGGGGGCATGACATCCGGGATGAGATCAGCCTCTGACAGCAGACTGGGCGTAGCAGAGTGTGAGGCCGGCGTTCCAGGGGCGGAGAAATCGGGCGAGGGGGAGGGGGAAGGGGAGGTGAGCGGGGTTCTGTCCGATGAGCTGAGAGAGGAAAAGTCAATGACTTCACCCTTCTCCAGATACGGCTCAGGCCGCCGCGCACGGTTGCCCAGTTTTACAGGTGTGGATGAGGCACTGCGGTCAAGAAACCCGGCCGCCTCCTTCTGTGCACGCCGGATCTCTTTTGCCTCCTGTGTTCGGGAACGCTTTTCTTTCAGTTGCATGGCACTCTCCACTGGGTTCCGACTTCCTCGCTTCCTCAAACCCTCCACAGTGATTATGGGGTCGAGGGACGGCTTCGACACAGCTGGAATAACAACATGCATACCCCCAAAATATTACATTTACATTGAAAATGAAGGAAAAATACTGCTTTATAAAATCATATTTAAATTGCCGATATCAATATTTTCATCTTATCGCTGTTGTACTACAATTCTATTCTATTTAAAGTAGCCGTCCGTAACTTTTTGTGCTCTAGTCGTTAATAAACAGAACTGCATGCGTCTCGCGGAAGAACATTGCAGCCAGAGCTACTTCTCTCTGTTTATGTCTATGGAGAGTCACACAGGGCCTGTTCTCCTCCTCCGCGGTTCCTACCAGTCTGGCCCATAAATAGTCCCAATATAAACATTTATTGTAAGTGTACCATAATGATTCAGCGTAAGTCAAAAACACGGTTTGGAAAATGGATTCATGTTGTACAGTCTCATTATATAATTTTTTCCAAAAAAAATAAAATAAAAATTGTGTATGTATGTATGTGTGTGTGTGTGTGTATGTATATATATATAAGTTCATTCTCGTGTTAGGCAGCACATTTGAGCTTCTGCAAGAACCAATGAGGTTCTTATATATATATATATATATATATATATATATACACACACACACACACACACACACATATACATATATACACATATACATATATACACATATATATATACACATATACATATATAGGTTCATTCTCGTGTTAGGCAGCACGTTTGAGCTTCTGCAAGAACCAATGTGGTTCATTCTTGTGTTAGGCAGCATGTTTGCGCTTCTGCGAGAACCAATGAGGTTTGTTCTTGCGTGTCAAGCAGGTTAGATTGAGCTTCTGTTTATGTTCGCCGATCAATGTTTGAATAAAAATGTGAATACAAGTCTAAATTTTATCTCTTCTTCATCATATAAAGCGATCATGTCTCTTCAGAAAATTTGGACTAAACCGCTCGATTCATATGGATTCGTTTTACGATCTCTTTATAAACTTTTTGAAGCGTCACAGTGGTAGTTTCGTAGCTGTCAATGGAGAGTACAGAGATTTTATTAAAAATATCTTCATTTGTGTTCTGAAGATGAACAAAGTCTTACGGGTTTGATCTGTCCCTACTTCCATTACATTGCAACTTGAATTTTTACATTGCAAGATGAATTTTTAAAAACCTAAATCAGTTAACAATTTAACCGCAATATTTAAATTATTGTGAACCGAGGGATGGTCATTTTCATGTAGGTCGCCGTGATTTTGCCATGCAAGATTTTGTTTATCCTGGAACATTCCTGAAAATGTTGTCTTACCTCTACCCCTAAACCTAACCCTACCCATAACTTATCCCTAAAATCAGAGGGTAATGATAAGTGAATAACACTGATGTAGAAGCACCTAACCTTGGTTGTAAGCTGAAACTTGACATAAACTGTAAACTTGTTCCTCGAATCTGATTGGTCGATTAAAATGATGTTCCAGGATCAACAAACATGTTGTATTTGGTAAAATCACATTCACCAAACTACTAGTACCTTTGGCCTTTATTGAGGCTGCCGAGTTTTTCTCCCCCTCAGGCCGTAGAGTAGGTGGGCGGTTCTGGACTAGCTTCCACCAGCCGGGTTCTCCGAATTCCTGTGCACCGGAGCGGAAAAACGTTGGGCTGCCGACAGACAGACACCCTGCCACGGTGCTCCACCACGTTGACGTCTTCTTTCTAAGCATGAATAAACATTAAAAGTAAACTTACTCACCTTTACATAAAATAAGGTGAGTACAACTGATAAAGAGTTTTGATACTCAGTCTCACCTGGAACCAAGTAGGAACGTCCAGTGCCGACTAATAAATGCACAAATATCTTCCTTCCATCTGAAGTAACCTTGTCGTCCGGTGCCCTCTAAAGACAGGTTATACATTGCCAACATTACCACCTATAAACATAAAATCAAACAATTCATTTCTTTACCAGAATGCAGAATCAAATCACTTGATAAATCTCATCTCATAAGTCTTTATTTGAATATTATGAGACATATTATGTTTAATTTTTGTAATGCTATTTTGAGTATATACACAGATTTTCTTTGAGATTCACAGATTATCCTGAAATTTTCAGTTCTTTTGTCTGGTTTTGTTTATGTCAATTGCTCCCGAGTGTGTACCTGCTGCCAGGTCAGCCTCATCCTCTCAAAACTCTCCTTCCCATCTTCCGCACAGTCTGAGCAGGTGAACTTGAAGAAGTTGTCTCCTTTCAGGTAGCTGGGCTGCTCCCCACGGAGCTGGGCTGAACCATACAAGGAGAAAAATCAAGGACAGACAGCTCTGAGACCAAGCGCACTTTTTCAGATCAGTCTTTATTGGGATAACAAATGCAGCACAAGTTGAACATCCCATCTTAAACTGGTCACATATAGGTGTATTAGACATGTCGCCCCTTGTTAATAGTCTTCTCACCGGCCGGGATCCATTTGTGGCACTTGTCGCAGTAGAACGACATGTCCTCGTTCCAGCTTCCTTCTCCGTCCTCACCGACATCGCTGTTCATAGAGTCTCCGCTCTGATCATGAGACAGATCCACAGACGCCTGGTCCTCCGATTCCACAATGAGGAGAGTTTCTCCCTCCACCTCGCCTTCCTCCAGACCCTCAGAGGCTGACGTACACATGGTCTCCTCGTCCTGTGCTGTGAGACCCCTTTGGTCCCCACTGTCCATTTTTCCACCTAATAGATACGAGGAAGCGATTAGATACAGGGCTCGACAGTAAGGACTGCCTAATGGATCGGGACCAGCATGAAAGACGCTCGGGACATTTGACGGAATTGTGTTGAATTTCCAATTTCTTAAGTGTTGCCGATTTAAACATTCAACACAAGAAAGAGAACTCAATTCAGTACTCAAGAAAATAAGAAAAAAGCCAGGATAAATACACAAACAATTACAATAGTTTTAGCTGTAGTATAGAAATGATCTAAAAGGGATCTAAAATGTTGGTGTCATAACAACCTTATTTATTAGAATACAAGATTACATTCGTCAAACACAATGAAAACAATAATTATTATTATGGTTACACTTTATTTTAAGGTGGCATAAGTTAGTTACATTGTACTTACTCAAGTAGTAATAGATATACTTACTAGGTTTAGGTTTAGTTGTGTTCATGCATAATTTAATACTATTAATTAATATAGTACATATATTGACGTGTGACTTCGTCACCTTAAAATTAGGTGCTACCAAAATAGTGCTACCATTAATATTTATTAAAAATATGTTTT
Source organism: Romanogobio albipinnatus (assembly GCA_023566225.1). NCBI lineage: Eukaryota > Metazoa > Chordata > Actinopteri > Cypriniformes > Gobionidae > Romanogobio > Romanogobio albipinnatus. The sequence continues at coordinate 14,909,152 of CM042263.1, forward strand.
GTAAGGTTTCTGTTGGCGACAATGACGATAGTGACCACAATTTACTACTGTAGAAACAGTAGAAACCGAGGTATTTTGTGAGAGAAACACGAGTAATAGTGTACAACTGTAAAATAATTATATATAATAATAATAATCTGTTGTACTAGTATACCTAACTAGTCGCTTTATGAACTGTGTGTTCCCGCCGTGGCAGCCTCTTGTCGCTCTCGCGCGGCCACGAGCTCTCTTGTCAGTTGGATCTGTTCCTCAAGGACGCGCAGGTTCTCGCGCTTCCGTTCCACGCGCTCCAGGTCGCGCAGCACTCCCTCGCGCAGCCTCTGCGAACGTGACAGATGATTTAACATAAATACTGCATATTTCATACCACTCAGATGTGACATTTGAAATAAACCCCAAATAATCACAGGTAATCTACAGATAGTTTGTGTATAATTGTGTTGAGGTTTTTATAAATGTGCGTTATTCGAAATGAAGCAGTAGCTTAAACCACTGAGCTAAATGACAGATAAATATAGATACATAAATATAGAGTTCTCTATATAGATCAGTGGCTTAAACACACTTATACTTAACACATATATAAAACGACGCCCTCTGAACAGAACATTTCAGACAGAATACCTTAATAGTTATTGTACTATTACTATAGTAAACTTGTATGTTTTGCATTAAGACAAAACAGTAAGAAACCGATTGTCTTGCACATATGCGCTTGTTTTGATTGTACGCATACTGTACACTAAAGGTAAACGAGAATGAATGCTTCAATAACTGCCTCATAAAGGCATGGTGCTCATTTGGCTAGAAGGGCAAGAGTGTTTTTACCTGTCTGTCCCAGTTCTGCTTGATATGAACGCCTGCAACGGTACTGATAGTGAGCACTACCGATAATCCCAAGACAGCCTTAGAGGTCGCAGACATAGTTATGAAGCATTACTGTGAATAAAACTATAGTAGGATAATAGATGGCTAGAGCCCTTTGATAACAGAATGGAGCTGATTCCTTTGTGGTGGTGGTTTCAATAGGACGTCAGGCGCTTTACTGCCGCCTACTGGCTAGGAATGGCAATGTACTCGAAGGTATATACGCTCACTGCGCATGCGCAGAATTCACACCTATATTTTGCACAGTATTGAATTAAAATATGTTCAGTTTCCAGTATAGTACAGCATTCCAATGCAACATAACCAGATATGTTATACTATATGTTATCAAATAATGACTGAAATAATCAGTCACTTGTAGGGAATTGAAAGTCACATTTTTGCGATATATTCCACATAGTCTGTTACTGCACATTTTGGCAAATGTAAGCATAATATGCACACTATACATGCTGCATATTGTGTAGTAATATGGTTTTCCAAGCAGATGTTGATTGCATTTAACTGTTTATCTTTTGCATTTAACGTGTTTTTATCAACTCGAAAGTCCCAAGACTGGTGCAAACTAAGACTGATTATATATTGGTCTGTCACCAAACATCAATAAAAGGGCAGTGGGTTCAACTCACTCATGTAGAAATGCAAAAGGGATGTTTTGTGAAATAACATCTTTGGTATGTTTTCCACAAAAGTTTTCCCTTCCTTTCCTTTCGTCTTGTCCCAAGTCTGAATCCACATGTTAAAGGTCCCGTTCTTCGTGATCCCACTGTTCAAACTTTAGTTAGTGTGTAATGTTGCTGTTAGAGCATAAATAATACCTGTAAAATTATAAAGCTCAAAGTTCAATGCCAAGCGAGATATTTTATTTAACAGAAGTCCCCTTTCAAAGCCTACAGCGAACGGCTGGCTTGGACTACATCCTGGTACTTCCTTCATAAATGACGTCAGTAGAACAGACTAACCTTCGCCCACAAGAATACGCGAAAAAAGGGGGCGTGGTCTTGTTGCTGTCCCACGTGGAGAAGAGGACGTGTCGCGTGGAGAAAAGGAATTGTTGCGTTTGAGTGTGTTTGTCGCCATGTCGTCGAGACGCTGTTATTTTCATCCCGGAGTCAAATCACCTTTGTTTGGCTTTCCCTAGAGATCATTAAGCGCATATATCTCCCATTAAGAGGCGTGACCTTTCCACGTGCGCTAAGCTGCTGTCGAATCACAACACAGGAACCGTGACACGTTCGCTAAGATGCGGTCAAATCCCAACACGGGAACCGCTGGCACAATCAGAACTCGTTACGTATTTCTGAAGGAGGGACTTCATAGAACAAGGAACTCATCAGCCCGTTTTTAGGACAGTGAAAACAGCGGTATACAGATAAGTAAATTGTGTTAAAAATACTGTTTTTTTTACACGCGAAACATGAACACATGTTATATTGCACACTGTAAACACAATCAAAGCTTCAAAAAAACACGAAGAACGGGACCTTTAAGATTCATAATTTATTCTGCGCATCATCCCGGCTCTCCTCGTTTTCTGTCTTCTCCTCCCTCTCCTGCAGAAGTGTGTTGCAGAGCTCCAGTTTGTGTGTGTGTGAGGGTCCACACAGAGAAAAAGGGTGTCAAAATTGTACCTTTAGGGGTACAACAGCTTGTCGCTGGGGTAGTACCCTTAAAAGGACATACCTGTTTTACTTCTAAAAGGTGCATATTAGTACCTTAGAGTACAAATACGTAACTTAAGGTGCTACTATGAACCTTTTTGTGGTAAAAAAGGTACAAATGTGTCCTTTTAAGCCCCAGCGACAAGCTGTTGTACCCCAAAAGGTACAATTTTGACACCCTTTTTCTCTGTGTATACATTATGGGGACAACATGTCCCCACAAAGATGGAAATATCAGAAATCATTGTCCTTGTGGGGCCATTGTTTTGTCCCCATGAGGAAAACAGCTTATAAATCATACTAAATGATGTTTAGAGAAATATGTGTAATACTTTGAGAAATCAATGTATTTTACAGGAAATAAATATGTATAATTAGTCAAAATTAGCTGTAATTATTTATGTTTTGTTTGCACAATAATTAAAGGAACACGCCGACATTTGGGGACGTTAGCTTATTCTCCGTATCCCCCAGAGTTAGATAAGTCCATACATACCATTCTCATCTCCATGCGTGCCATAACTCTGTCTGAAGCCCACCGCTAGCCTAGCTTAGCACAAAGACTGGAGGTAAATGGCTCCAGCTAGCCCAATGCTCAATAAGTGACAAAATAACGTCATAATATCATTGCGCTGCTGCACCCATGGTACGGCAGCAAAGTAACTTGATTATTACGCAGGAATGAGAGTATAGTCCCTAGCCATATCGATCTAGAAAATCACAACTTTTCATTTTCTGTCTGTCTTAGTACACAATGTAACTATACACATCACAACATGTAAATAGGAAAATGTTGGCGTTATTTTGCCTGAGCACCGATGGTGTGAGGACCCTATTGTAATTGCTCGCCCATTCATTCATCTTCTCTGAAATGAATACAATTTTTGAGGGCCTAAATATGCTCAAGAAATGACAATTAGCGACCCTATACAATTTACACAAAAAATGAATGGTAAAACAAGCTATTTTTTATAATTGTATATTGATAATAATGAATTGATTGAGGAATACTGAGAAGGTTCAAATCTAACTTTAAAGTGTAGTAGTGCATGACGTCCCGGGTTACTAAAGACCCAAGGTATGCATTTAAGTGATAAATAGCCTTTATTGTTAAGAGCGTAATTGTTTTACTGCATGTGGAAAATACATGTGTCTGTGCGACAGTCAAAGCCTGAGTCAGAAGGATGAACATGCACATCTGGTGCTCAGAGTTCCTCAGCTGTGGTGCCTAAAGGTCTGTTTGATGGAACACCCCATGTCATTGACAGCTAAAGCAAACATCCAACTTTCCCGACCCCGTATACTCCACCCCCTCACCTCCACTGCTCTGTAATTGTACTTACCACTGCTGGCCCATGTGGTTGTTCCCAAAGGCCATAAACTACTTGGGCTCAAATAGGAGTTTTGGAAGTGGGGAACCCTAAGCAAATATGTTGCCTCAACACTTTCAACTTTATATTTTTGCCGGGGAATTTCATCTCGCAAAAGCTGGTGTTGTGTGCATTGGCACATTCATATTACAGAACAGAAACAGGTTTATGAGTGGCCCCTGTCTCCATCTTTCACATTTTCGGTCCGTCTCATGCCATTTCGATGTGCTGCCCCATCAACAACAACACCTTGAAAGTGAAGTAGACTTATCAGCAGGGTGCTAACAGCAGCATCCTGCAAGAAATCAGCATGAGAATGGATGCCTTGGTACTAAGCAAACAGATTCCCTGGCTGTTTGTTGATCTGTAGACTATCCTTTTCTTTATCAAGTCTGGAAATGATGTGGGAACCGCCTCCCTCCAGGTGAGCTACGATGTTTTACCTTGCCTCACATAAAACAGTTTCTGGGAAAAAAAAACATTCTGTTAGAACAAGTGGGTGGATGTGTTAGCAGTGTTTTAGATGTATCTTCAAACGTTCAATGAACTTTGGAGCAATTCTTTGTATGAACATGGACTGAGCCGATGTTTAAATGGAAGTTGAGAGACATCATCATATACATAATTTGGTGTAATAAATACAACTACATCTTTATGCTAGAACGCAACTGCTAAAACAGAAGCCAGTTTCAGCTTAAAGCTGCACTATGTAACATTTTTGCAGTAAAATATCCAAAAACCACTAGGCCAGTGTTATATATTTTGTTCAGTTGAGTTAAAATATCCCAAATGTTTCCAACTATTTGAAAATTGTGAGAATTGCTATTTTAACCAAGGAACCGGGACGTGTGAGGGAGTTGCCTGTCAAATGCGTCATATCTGTGTTACCCTCGGTTTCTGGTTTTATTCTGCAGAAACGCTTCACTCTCACTGCAATGTGCAACAAGTGTCATAGCAGCCGCCGAGCGAACGCACAGAGTAACGTCAAAACATCATTTTTAACACACTCAGATGTATCTAATATGATAAACAGAGCTGCATTACCTCATACTCATGACCGGAAAAGCGGAAATGGCGCCAGCGACTGTGGCATAATAAAAGTCCCGCTGCTCGCGAGGCCTGTGTTGCGTTCATCTGCAATTTTATATCTCATAATTGTGATTGTTTTTTTCTCTCAATGTGACTTTATATCTCTGATTCTCTCTGATCTGGAAATTTGACTGTTTCTCACAATTGCGACTTTACGGCTGCGTCCGAAAACCTATAGGCAGCTGACTCGCTGTCTTATTGTACATGAAGGCACCTCACGAAACTAATATCAGACAGACTTCTGAGGCAGTGTAACAGTTTAATGATCTACAGCACAATAGAGAGAGCTTTGGTGAGAAATAAACAAATATAAAAAATAAAAAACTACATTAGTAATTTCTTGCTAGAAATGACATAAGAAGTGGACAATGTTGGTAAAAAAAACCTACATTTACACACAAACTGACCAGCAAACGCAACTTTCGGACGCCATCTTTTTTTCAGCTCAACTATCACAAAATGGAACGCACAGGATTGTGGGATATCAAAGGCAGCAAAGGATGCATATACTGTATGCTGCCTTAAAAAATCGGTCAGATGAAAGTATTTCAGGAGGCAGGAAGTGAAGCTAGCATTAGATTTGGACATGCCTTGATGCCTTCCTACCTTGAAATGTGTCCTCCAAAGGCAGCATTTTCCAGGTTTCGGACGCAGCTTATATCTCACAATGAGGGGGTGCGTCTCAATCAGCTCCCTAGTTCAGTAGTCAGGGCACTGATCAGGGAGTCAGCCCCCTGATCAGTGCCCTGACTACTGAACTAGGGTGCTGATTGAGACGCACCCCATATCACGCAATTTATCTATTGGTAAGCCCCCCACCCCCCCTTAGTTACTGTTGCTAACTCGGACAAACAAACGGAAATGCTAACTGTCTTACAATGACAGCTGTCAGTGTGAAAACCTTGTCTCTGTTTTTGTCGCATTCAAGTGGGACTTAAATATGCCAGGGATATATAAAATATTTTAAAATAAATATGATGGGTAACAAGATTAATTTGGAAGCTAGGGTTTACAGATCACAATACAAGCGGGAGAAGCCTCATGTTACGGTCATCACGATTGCAGATTACAACATCCAGAATCAACACTGTTCATGTAGCAGGGTAGATTAAATCAATTTACATTTAACCAGTTTAATATGAAGAGGCACTGAAATGTAGACCTTCGTTTATGTGTTTTTTACCTACACTGTTAACGTTATATGATGTGAGAACAGTTCGACGTTTAGGTTTGTACGTTAGCATAGACTCACTAAATTTAATCGCAACTTAAGAGTATGAGAGACTTAATGAGAGTATGCCAGACAGAAAATCCTCTCAGGATACCTTGAATCAGTGTTACCCCAGGCACATCTTTTTACCATTTTTGTGGTAAAAAATGCATTTAAATTTGGCAGACACTTTTATCCAAAGCGACTTACAGTGCACTTATTACAGGGACAATCCTCCTGGAGCAACATGGAGTAAAGTGCCTTGCTCAAGGACACACTGGTGGTGACTGCTGGGATCAAACCAGCAACCTTCTGTGTATCAGTTCCATGGTTTAACCCACTGGACTACCATCTCCTATAATGGTGCATAAACACCATCAAACCGATGAGAGCTTTGGATCTTCCCATGTTTCTCTATATGGCGATGAAACCTAAAGATGTCCGAGTTCCGACCCCTGTGCAAATGATTCTCAACTGTCATTGGCTCATCTGTGTTCGAGGGGAGGGGCTTACCGATAGGTCAATGGCATCTTTGTTTTTTGTAATTGTGACTTTAAATTTCTTTGCAGTGTGACTATATTTTGTGATGGCAAATTTATCTCAAACAACTGCACCTTTATTTCTCATAACTTTATTTCTCGCAATGAGAATTTATATATTGCAATTTCGACTTTATTTCTCGCAATGTGGCTTTATATCTTGCGATTACAAATATATCTCATACAATTGCAGTTTTATTTCCCATAATTGTGGGCAAATTTCCAAAATGTTGTTTCCCAAAATGTTCCCACATACAATTTAGCATTTGCATTTATATCTCACAGTATTTATGTCTCAGTTTTTTTACTCTAAGGCGAAAACGAGCTTCAGCAAAACTATAATCATACACAAGATTTCACATTTTCTGAAGAAACATTTCCTTTCTTTCCTGTGCCAAACTTGCCTTGTCTGGTCACTTAAAAAAGTAATTGCATGTCTCATCAACAAGGCAAGCTACATGTTCTGAGGTGTCATTTACACCAATGCACCCGTGAATGAGCTGCGCACTGATGTTTAAAACGGAATCTTACTGGTTTGTTCAGTTTTTTTTTTACCTTAAGTGGAATAATAGTTGCACTGTAGAAAGCACCACTTATAATAATCATACACACATATATGCAGTAGAAGTTTGTTAGCAAAGACTTTAATTTTGGCTTGTTTACCCAATAAATAACTGGGGTAAAACATGCTTTTTGGGAAGAGTTTCAGTCAATTATTTCTCATCTTCATATCAAGGCCTTTCACAACCTGCAAGTCAGACTTGTGTAGGAGTTCTATTGATTTTTCAAACAGTAACTCTGTGACATTTTGCACTCAGCGTAAACTATAGTTATCTCAGTTTACTGGAAGTCTTTCCAGAGCTAATAATTACATCACCTACACATGTTTGACATCGTAGAGAAAAGATTGTGTTTTGCAATTGATAGCTAGCGCTTTTCACACTTTTCTCCCCTTCTTGTTCAGTCAAGGCTGACAATACAGGCTTTTTTTTTTGTACCTTAACTCTAAAATTAAGGCAAGCATAAAACAAACCCCTAACCTTAAATATTAAACTGAGGCACTTAACTGTTCGCACCATTAGAAATAATTGTGCCTTGTTGAAAATAAAACACTCATATTTTTACCCCCATTGATAATCATTGACCTGCAAACTATATTTGACTGACTTTCAGGCAAATAGCACATGTCAGGGACATGATCATGATGTTTCAGTGAGAGAGACATTAGGCAATTCTCCCATTATGCACCATGTTAGGGACGAATGACCAACAATACTGTTTGATTAATATAATACAATCTCTGTTCTCCATTAACAAAAATAGACTTCTTCCTGCTCAAACAGTAGAGCATGGCGCTGGCAACGCCAAGGTCATGAGTTCGATTCCCAGGGAAAGCAAGAAATGACAAAATGTGTACCTTGTATGAAATGTAAGTCGCTTTGGATAAAAGCGTCTGCCAAATGCATAAATGAAACTATGATACCACTAAAGTGCTTTTGTAAGGGTATTATTAGAAAATGGATTACTTTAATGCTTAAACAATGCTTTTAAAGTATTACATTCGCTGTTTTATATGTATATTTTAAATATGTTTATAATTCGACGTCCCACCGAATACTCGCAGCCCTCTGCGCTTCCCACCGTAGGCTTTTGGATACTACGCGTGACACGGTTGGTTTAAAGGGCAATGATTGACAGGCGTTTATCCAATCAGATGTCAGTATCAGGTCGCGTATCAGCTTTAGGGGCGGGTGCTGTGCCAACTAGCAAAAAGTGCCACGACTCCAAAAGTCAGCGGCGATTCTTTATCACTGTGAGTTTAAACGCAGGTAAGCGCACGCTTTTTATCATCCTTATGTGTTTTTTTTCTCCTACCAATGCGTTTGCTCTGTTGTTTTGCTCAAGTGTGCCAGTCTGACAAACTGTTTTGGTGAAATATTGATGTGTCTGTTGTATTTTCAAAACAATTTGTATTATATAAGGAGGTTTCAACTTGTGTATTGTACATTTCTTCTGCTCGAGCGTACGTGTCCTTACTGATGCTTTCATTGACTTTGTCACTTTATATTTTTAGACTTTCTTTATATATGTCTTGCTGTGCTTGTGCCGTTCTGAGTAGATATTGTTTGTTTTGTATCTTTTACATTTGATTTAAAATGCTATTCGAGTTTTCATCAACCATAAGAGCAAGTGCATTTTTAGTGTTTAACAACTGTAAAATTTGCCAAAAGTTAATTGTATCTTCCTAAAAGATGTAATGAATGAATCATGTAATAATCCAAAATGTCTATTTACTTTTACTTTTTTATCAACTTTACCTTTTTTTTTCTTCTTTTTTTTTGTGTAATTTATCTTGAAAAGGTGTTTTAATACTCTATGATTTTTTTTTCTTCAAGAGGAGAAAAGGGGGGGGATCTAAACTTTTAGAATGTGTCAAGGCAAAGGAATGTCATTGAGAGGATAAATGGAGGCAAATAATAATATGGCAAAGTTACCAGAACACTTTTTAAAGACAGAATTCCTTCAGCCATTATTATGTAACGTCAGCGACTCAGCGATGTTGGTGAAAGGGTTAATGTCCAACATATGAAAGCAGCCCCCTTTAAGATTTGGAGTATGTGTCCTGCATTTGGGAACTCTGCATTTCCTGTGTCTGCCGAGTCCTCTGTCTGCTGTCTCACATGGGTCCATATTAATTTAGGATCGCCAAATTGATCATTTTAGGACAATATTTGCAAGAAATAGGCTTTTTGTGATTTAAAGAATGTGGTAAACTGATACAAAAAAAGATATCGCTAACAAACCAGAAGCATTATCATGATTTTGGACATGCACCATTGATGCAACGAGTTCTTTGAAGTACCTCATAAATACCATGGTAATTGTTTCATACAAGTACTGTGGAATTCTAGTACTGAACCATCTGAAATCACCAGTGTGCCATCACTACAGCCACATTGCTTTTTTGTAATGGGTTGCTATTCAATAAAAGCAAGGCAGTGGATAGATTAAAATGCATGTTATATGCTGTTAAAAGAGTATTTCATTCAAGCCTAGTTAGTATTCTTCCCCCTTACCTGAGTGCATGGCTAAATCAGATATTCAGAGACCCCCTCTAGAAAATCCAGGCAAGAGTTGCACTGGCGGCCTGCTAGTGAGGTTGGGGGAAGGTTATTGTGGTCTGCTGCGCACAGACCTGTCCCCTGGAAACTGTATGTATGCCCCTCTCTGTTTGTGTGAGGGAATGTTGAAGAGTGTGGTCTCGGCAGGGTGTTGCATAACATGAACTCTAGTAGGCAAAAGATATGGAGGTGCTGTTTTCAGTTAAACATTTTTTTTCCAAACTTTGCAAGAGGGAGAGATTTTTCACACTGTCTCAAGGCATAATTTATTTTGACATCCACTTCGCAACAAAGGTTTTTATATTTAAAAAAATATATTTTTCTTTTTTTGCCCCCTCATGGAAGCCAAATACATGACCAGTCAAATAAATAATAGATGACCAAGCAGAATAAATGACTTATAGGTGACATGCTGATGAATAGGATATTACTCAATGCTGCATCCATGCATATAGGTGGCAGTATAAAGTCGTAGACCACAGTTGTATTAGCCAATGAAACATCAACTAAACTTTAACATATTTTTAATGTGAAAACATCTTCCAAACCATAGTTTTTTTTTTATTAAAGACATCTACGACTGGACAAGGGCATTTATCTGTGAGAAAATGTTCAAAAATAATACTTTGTTTGCAGGACACACTTTAGCAGTGGTTCTTTTGTCTGTCCTACAACTTCTTGTGTGAAATATTCAGAGGATGTTGTTGTCCATTAACACTGAATAGTCCTTGTTTGCATATTTGACTGTGTTTTCTACTTTTGTAGGATCAGGATTAAGAGAGACAGGACTGAGCCAAGATGGATGTGTACGACCCTCAAACTCTGGGAATTGTGGTGTTTGGTGGCTTCATGGTGTTCTCCGCCATTGGCATTACGCTCGTTTCAACTTTTTCCATGAAGGAGACATCTTACGAAGAAGCCCTGGCCAAACAACGGCAAGACTCAGGCAAGATCCAACCCCAACGCTCTGACAAGAAGAAAAAGACATCTGAAAAGAAAAACAAGGCCAAGAAGAAGGAGGAGAAGCCAAATGGGAACCTTCTAGAATCTGAGCCCGAGTCTATCCCTGAACCTGTGGTTGAGAACAGTGAGCCCAAGGCATTACCCCAAGTTGAACCAGAACCCCAACCTGAACCTGTGCCTGTTCCCGAGCCTGAACCTGAAGTTAAGACCAAGCCAGTTGTACCTGAACCAGCTCCTAAGATTGTTGAGTGTGTTGCCCCTCCCACTGTAAGTGCTGTGGTGGCCCCACTTGCTCCTTCCCCAAAAGAGAAGAAAAAGAAGAAGGTGGCCAAAGTGGAACCAGCCCCCGTCAAGCCTGTGGAGGTCCCAGAAGTTGTAGTTAAGGTGGAACCAGTGGTTGCAGAGGTGGCGGTGAAAGCAGCTGTTGTTGCAGAGGTGGCGGTGAAAGCAGCTGTTGCTCCTGAGGTTGCTGCTCCCCCTAAAGCTGAAGAACCCAAAACTGAAGCTCCAACCAAGAAGAAGTCTAAGAAGAAGGCTGAGCCAGGTAAGTCTCCTTGGTCATAGCCATCAAGGATGGTTGTAATAGTAGCGGTTCAAACTTGCACTGCTCTCAAAACCCTCACCAGTCCATCCTAATTTTGAGTTTCTTTGAAGTGGCTTCTGTGGAAACGGTCGCTGTCCCTCAGCCATCACCATATAAAACTCTGGTCTCCAGTCTGAATAGTGCATCGTTCAGTGAATCAGAGACCCAGAAACTCTTTGAAATCATCAGCAAGAAGGCAGGAAAGGACTCCTGGCAACTGGTACAAAGTCTACCTTTCTTAAAACTGCTAATACTTGTCTCTTTCTATTAGAACTCATGTCTCTTTCCTTCTCTCATTGGCAGGCATCTCAGAAGGGTGACCCCTTGGCGGCCTTGAAGAAGCAGTTGGAGGAGAAGGAAAAGCAGTTGACCGCTGAACAGGGCAATGTAGCTGCAGCCAAAAACCGTGTCCGAGAGCTTACCAAGGTAACGCATGCCAACGGATACAAGTAAACCAATGAGGTTCAAACTTGATTCCACTCATGATCAAGCTTCTTCAGTGCAAAGTCAAGGTCCTGGAGCAATGTTCAATGATGGATTGCTCATCCATCCAGGGTGTTTCCCTGCCTATGCCTGAGTTGCTGGGATAGGCTCCAGCATCCATGTGAACCTACAAAAACAAGCAGTTTGGAGAATGGATGGAGCAATGTTTCTGTCGAAAACTAGTTTTAACCCTATCCCTACCTGTACCCCAACCTTAACCATTAACTGAAAAAATACCCCACCCTAAGCACCTAATTCTAACCTATTCCCAATCTCAATTTTATTTGTTGATGAATACGTTTATCAAGAACATGTTCTACTTGTCAAAATGACATTAACCCTGTGAGTTTGGATGTTGAACCGTATCTCTGACTCCCATTGCTCTGACCAACAGGAGATGAGTTCTGCAAAGAGCAAGATAACGTCCCTAGAGACCCGTATGAGCTCTGAGCTGAGCGCCCGTAGCCAGGAGATCACATCTCTACAGGCTCTCATGCAGACTTCTTACCAGGAGCACATCAACGAGAAGGAACAGCTCAACGACAAGGTCACAAGTCACCAGCCTCTCACACTTTTTACCTCTCGCTATGCTGTGTAGTGTGTTTTTAGGGAATTAAATGTGTTGTTTATGTGTTTCCACAGATCCAAAGCCTGCAAGAGCAGTTAGAGAATGGGCCGAATGCTCAGCTGGCCCGTCTGCAGCAAGAAAACTCTATTCTCAGAGATGCCCTCAATCAAGCCACTAGCCAGGCTGAAAGCCGGTATTATGCACAGTCCCTTTATAAGCCTTAGGCCCAATCCCAATTCTATTTTATACCCCTTCGCCTTCCCCTACACCTACCCGTTCCCCTTGCCCCTTGAAACAGAGTGGCAAGGTGTAGTGGTGAAAATATTCCCCTAAGAAATGGGACACCACTACTATACCATTACACTTCATATGTCATCATACCCCGTTTCTTTTATTAGTGTCCTGTGACATTTAACCAGTATGAACAGCAATGAAGTGCATAAGCTATATCTAACAGAAATCAGGCGTGAGCACGTTTAACAAATTACTCACTCCCAACAGAGTTTTGCACTGTATTTGGACTTAACAAATGGCGTTCGTTTTCAGTTCAAAAACGTATGAGCCAGAGTTTCCTAAGAAGATACAGAACATACAAGACTAGTGAATCCGCTTTTCCATCAGGCCAATGTTCTCTTTGTATATTAACCGTTCCATTCCGGTCGGCCGGCACGGATATAGATTCATTGAACAACTGGTGATAATGTTCACACGTTATACGTCAAGTCAGTCATTGCCTTGGTAACGCAAGAGTTTTCAGACGATACGTGATGTAAATATCGACTGCGTTATGAAGGATGACCAGATATATTTTTTTAACTATTATTAATGTGTTCACATCACTCAAATAGTGTGTTTAGCAAGCTATGGAGAAACTGGCAGCCAGGCAACACACGAGTGATCGATCCCGAGTGGCAACATGCACACATTCTAGTCGGTGGAGGGAAACACCTCATACCCCTTCGTTCGAAGTGTGGTCCTGAAAAATCTTCGTTTGTAGGGCTATCTGGCCTTACCCCTATCACTCCAGCCAAAAGAGAATCGAGACACCCCTACCCCTTCACGTGAACGCGCAAAATGAAGTGATAGGGGAAAGGGAAGGGCTAAGAGGTAGAAATGGGATTAGGCCTTACAGTGTAACCGATGAAGTGTCAAAGTTTCGCTCCTTTACGGACATGAATACCAACACCAATGGATGATAACGTTGTATACTATAAGCGCACACTTAAGGCCCCGATATACTTATACAAGCAATGAACGAACTGATGTGATGTCATTTCGACAATAATTTGGGCAAAAATAGGTTCGTTTTGGGATTTCGAAACGGCTGGAAAGCACCTTTGTACCACCATTGGCCTGTGGCAATTACGTAATAGGTAGGTGTGCATGGGGTGCTGTTAATGAGCCCAACGCCATACTTAGGATTTGCCTGGTGGATGCCAAAACAGGTGGAAGGGATCTCACCCATATCTAGAGACCAGAGATTTGAGCATTGGTTCTTTTGTTTCGGGCCTGTAAACAATTGCCCAGATCACCCTAACAACCATATGGCAATGCACTAAAACTCATTCATTATTAGTGCTCATATAACCTGTATCATGTACTGTTTCCTTTCCTTCTCTTTCTCCCTCTGTAATTTCCTGTCTCTTCTCTGCTGAATATAAATGAAAGTGGCATAAGCTCTAAAATAAAAGCTACACACTGCAAGCTAACACTAAACCTGCCTCCAGGTATAAAATGTCTTATCTAACCATTTCCTTTATGTGAATCTGTGGCTTTTTCACATACACAGGCAGAATGCAGAGTTGGCAAAGCTGCGTCAGGATTGTGTGCGGCTAAACCGAGAACTGAATGAGCGCACAGCTGCTCAGCATGCTGAGGAAGAGCACAGGAAGACTCTTGAAACCAAGATGGTCACTGCCGAAGAACAGCTTGCGCAAACACAAGTAAGCCCTGACTTCTGACCTTTTTCCTTTTATCTCATCTCTCTGAGGTGATTGTGGTCTTTGTACCATGACAATACTGTTCCCCTAGGTTGGAATTTCACCATATGCATAACCTTTAAAAGCAATGCCTATCTGTCTTTGTGATGACCTCTCAGGACATTTTGTCTGTTTGTGTGTGGGTGGGTATTTATTTTAGTTTTTTCCCCCAGTTTAGCTATGTAAGAAATGTAAACCCCTGTGGCTAAAACTCCCATGTTGGATGTTTAGCAATAATACATTCTTTGATATTAAAGGGACAGTTCACCAAAAATGAAAATTCTGCCATTTACATTTGATTTTCCAAACCTGCATGACTTGCATTATTGTATACAATGAAAGTAGATAGTGAACTGGGGCTATCAGTTACTAAAAAGGGCAAAAAAAGCGCTATATTCCAAGGGAATCTGTATAAGAGCTTTGCATTTGACTTGAGTATTGTATGGCTGTATTGGGTGCTGTCTTGGGGTGAAATTATTCTTTTGACATCCTCTGTGTCTGTGTTTAGGCATCCCGTGTGGAGGCAGAGCAGGCTCTGCAGCAGAAGTTGGATCGAGTCTGTGAAGAACTTCGTGAGGCTCAGCATGGCAGCACCACCCTACAAGCTCAAGTAGATGCAGTAAAAGAGCAAACCAAGACCCTTACTGGTCAGTACACTCAAACAAACACATCTTATTTCACTTAATATGTATTCCCATGGCTCAGTTTCCAAATGGAAACATTTAACCCTCTGGGCATCTTCAGTTTAAATTTACTTTCTTTTTTTTTTGCTTCATCGGAATGAGTCACATTAGCCATGTGAACACGCACAACAAATCACGTATATGATTCAGATAGGCTAAAGGGTTGAAAAAAATGTCACAGTTGGCTCAACATAGGAAATAAAATGGCCGACATAGGAAATAAATGAAAAATACGGGGGAAAAAAAGTGAAAACTCAATAGACTTTTGGTGGTACAAACTACAAATCAGCCACTGTGCAGTAATGTAATGAAGGGGTGGGTGACACTCTAAAATATCAAGAGTGCAAAATAGACACCCCCCCCCCCCCCATATATGAACTAGCGTGACTATAACACAAAGCAAGTTTTTTTCAAATGAGTGAAATAAAATCAATAATTCAGCCACAATGCAGTAAAAAACCAACAGCATGGAAGAGGTTACACGAGTACGACACACACACACACACACACACACACACACACACACAATCAAAATTCAATAAAAATGTAACAAAAATGAACAGGTATGCTTTATCACAGGGTCCGAACTGATTTCAACCTCTTATTTGAGCCTTTTGGCTCAATTTTACCATATTGTTACAACCACACCTGTTCATTTGTGTGTGTATAATAGTGTGTGTGTGTGAGTGACATAATGTCCTCTGTGCTCAGGTTTGACTGTACTAAAATTAATGCAAAAACTTGTGCTTCAAATCAACATAAAAAAAAAAAAAAATCTAAACCATGACAAAATGTCTTTGACAATGTCTAAGTATAAATCCAAATCAGCACCTTAATAAAATTAAGTATTTATGTCTAAAACCACTAGAGAATGTATAAGCCACTTTATATAGAACTATACAGGCATCTAGTGGTTACACCATGACATTGCATAAGATTTTTTTTTTTTTTTTGACTCCCACCAGATGGCAATAACAAGGGTTACATTTCAAGGCTTCACGAAGGAGAACCAGAGTGTTAAAGGGACCATATTCTATTTGTAGCATTTTATGTTTTTGTACCTTTTTAAGATGGAAATTACTTATATTTACAGAACTCCAAGAGTGTATGCGTGTTTCAGAAAAAGAGCTGAAAGACAGATGTGAAGAGCTGGAGATATTGAGAGCACAGCTGTCTCAGACACCACAGGTCACTGAGGAAAAGCCCTCTGTGGAAACAGAAGCAACAGTACAGGCTGAGATCCAGGTACAAATATTTGGCAACTAGACCACAGTGCCAATGCAATGCACAAAAACAAGGTTTTTGACATATCATTGAGATTTTAAAATCAGATACTGTACTGCATGTAACTTTTGGAATGACAAATATTGCTATTCTCATCCCTATTTTGATTCCGTACAGAAGATCAACTGCGAGGAGGTTGAACAGTTGCGGAGCAGGTATTGTAACCGTTTGGATTCATTTGAGTCACTACTTTTACAGTTAAATTTTTATATTCAAAGTTTAATGGTAACGTGAGTGTTTTGCTAAGCAAGACATGTTCCTGGATTAACATATTTTGTTGTTCCTGGAACAAGCCTAAACTTGACATCAACTGTAAACTTGTTCCTCATATCTGATTGGAATGTTGATCCTGGATCAACAAAGATATTGATCCAGGAGCATATTACGTGTGGTGAAATCTCATTCACCGTGTTTTGATATGTTGTGTGCAGTCTGAAAGAGAGGGAGAACCAGCTCTCATCACTGGAGGCGGAGTTTAATCAGCTGAAGGAGGAGCTTGACACTATAAAGAGAGCTCAGGCTGAGGAAAATCAGAATAGGTACTTGATGAATTTATCTTCAAACTTAGATGGAATCAGTCACACCTGTTATTACTACGACTGAATATGCCACTCTCTGGTTTAAACATGGACTCGGTTTTCAGGGTAAATGAGGCGGACACAGAACGGAGGGAACACACAGCTGAGATCGACCAACTTAAATCTAGGTATACAATACAGCTGGTGCTTTTTTTAAGTATATTTCGTACACAATTTGGATTAAATAAATGTATTTCTCACTATCCATCAGTCTGAAAGAAAAGGAAGATTTGGTGGCATCTCTACAGGCTCAGCTGGAGAAGATGGAAAGTGTGAGTGGAGAATATGATAATTGAATAATATTTGCATGTGTGTAATACATGTGAATTGGTTTATAATTGTATATCCACAGGCTGATACTGTCGAAGCTGAGCCACCGTTTGAGAAGTAAGAGATTTCTTTTGCCAATTCCTTCAGATATTTGTCGTCTTTCCCCTCCCTGGATGCTTCCAATAATGACTGACTTTTGTTTTTGTGCCTCAGTCTGGAGAAGGATGCACGCATGATCTCGCTGGAGGAAGAACTTCAACTGCTTAAAGAAGAGATGGAGCGAGTGAAGGCCAAGAGCAATGTAAGTTCATCTCTACCCGACACGTTCAACCTGTCCATATTATATCTACCTACTGGTCTATCTACATCAAACTACTTTTCTGTTCATATCTACCCAAGCTGTTGGTCCACGCTTACCTTTGTGTCCTTCCATATCTACCAGGCCTGTCTGACCATGTCTACCTGTGCATTCATATATCCCAACTTATCCATCCATATCTGCCCAACTTGTTGATATCTACCTACTCATCTGTCTATATCTACCTGTCCATTCATATTTAACTACCTTTCTTTTCATATCTACCTTACCCATTGGTCCATGTCTACCTATGTGTCCATCAATATCTACCCAGCTTGTTTGACCATAACTACCCAAGCTGTATCCATATCTACCTACCTATGTGTCCATTCAAATCTACCTAACTCCAAATCTATCTATACGTCTGTTTACATCAACCTGTCCATATATCTAACCACCTCAAATCTATCCAACCTGTCTGTCCATACCTACTTAAATATCCACCCATATCTACCCTACCCGCGCATCCATATCTACCCAACCTGTTCATATATACCAAATCATCCATCCATATCTACCTACCTTTGTGTCCTTCTTTATCTACCATCAATGCATATCAGCACAGCTTGTCGAGATCTACTCTCTATATCTCTCTGCCCATCCATATTAACTACCTTTTTTTTTCATACCTACCTAACCTGGTCAATGTCTACCTATGTGTCTGTCCAAATCTATCCAGCCTTTCTGACCATAACTACCCAACCTGTGTCCATATCTACCCAACCTGTTCATGTATACCCTACTCGTTCATCCATATCTACCTACCTATGTGTCCTTTCATATCTACCCAACTTGTACATATATCTACCTACTCGTCTGTCTATATATACCTGTCCATATATCTAACTGCCTCAAATCTATCCAACTTTTCTGTACCTACCTACCTAATAATTCGCCTATATCTACCCAGCCTGTTTGACCATATCTACCTACTTGTTCATCCATATCCACACACTCAATCTGACCATATCTAGCCTTCTTTTATGTCCATCTACCCAACCGCCCCATATATACCTATTGGTACATCTGAATTTATCTGTCCATCCTTATCTAAGACCATCTACTCAACCCGTCTGTCCGTATATACCCAATTATTAATCCATACCTACTTGCCCATGTGTATCTGCCCATATTGATTATTGATTACCTGTCAGTTCATGTTCAACTACCTATCTATCCCTCACTCTAACGCAGGGCCGTAACCACCAGAGGCGTAGAGTGGGACAAGTCCCTCCCAATAATCATAAATTGCCAAATTGTCCCCCTCCATATTTAAAATTCTTGCACTGCTCTGCTACACTCCATTACGCAGCGCTCTCTCCCTGATGTAAGACATGGTTATGGACTTGCTGTAACTACCCATCCATCCACATCTAATTGTGGTGTGTGTTGGTATGTGTTCAGGAACTGCGAGATAAAAACTATTCCACAGTGGAAGCCCTAGCTGCTGCTGAGAGGATGAGTGAAGAAAGACTGAGCCAAGCCAAGGCCGCACAGGTAACCCTGATATAAACACGCAGAGTATAAACGTAGATGCACTTGTATATCTACGCAATACACACAAACCGTGATGAATGAAGTGTTCATTATCTTCAAAATGTTATAGCTGGCTACAACTATTAAACATTTTGTGATATAGTTTAGTGATCAAAGGCTTATGTGTGTGTAGAGTGAAGTTGAGCAGCAGCTGAGCTCTTTCCAGACAGACACAAGAAACGCTTTCCAGACGCTCTTCCCTCACATCAGCATAGAAATGCATCAGGTTAGAATTCCTTTTTTTTTTTCTTTATGAAAAGTGAACCTGTGAATACTTGTAGAGCACAGGTGATTTTAATATTAAATTAAATTAAATGGCATTTTGTTTTCCATTTGCAATTAACATATATACTGGTTCTAGACAAATTGGCTGGAAGCATTGACACATGAAGCACAGACAACCCTGATTCAAAATCAGCAGAGTCCAGCAGAACAGCAGCACACAATGTCAAGCTCAGATGTGACGGTGAGAGATCATTTCTATGGACGCACACCTGAAATGCACGGTTGTTCTCTTCTCATGTCTCATGTTCATCTGAAAATGTGTCTCAGGATCTGCAGCAGAAACTCGCCCTATCAGAGGAGATCCAGATGTCACTTCAGGCTGAGTGTGAGCAGTACAGGACAACTCTCAGTGAAATGGTACGGTGGCATGCAAACATAGACCACATTTTATTCTTTAAAGCAGGTTTTTTTTCTATTGAAGAAATTGACATATATGTTTAAACTGATTTACACTTGCATGCGATTTAGAAGTGGCTCCTCTCATGATGGAATAAAAAAAAAAAACCCTCATACATCCAAGCCAATAGGTGTCGGTATAAATCTGAAGAGAAAAAATATTGTCCCAAAGTACTTTACAAAAAGAAGTGATTAACATGCTGGCTGAATCCGAAATCGCCCCCTATACCCTTAAATAGGGCACTATTTGAGGGGACAGCCATTTGTAGTGGTGTCCGAAACCACAGTGGACGTTATTGAGTGCACTCATTCTATCCCACATTGCACCGCAATAACGAGTGTACACACAGCGGCTGTCCGAATTCGTTCACTTGTTTTCATTCACTCCTTCAAGTGAACCGTATTAGTGGACTAAGGTAGGGAATAGTGAATGAGGGTTTAGAGGGCGATTTCGGATTCAGCCCTAGGCTGCACTCCACTGCACTTTTATACATGCACTTGCAAACTTCCCTAAGCTCTTCCCCTCGGGGGAATCCCTGGCGTTCATTTTGAAGGGCATTCCACTTCATGAAGTGGATGAGGGGTGTATATATGGACATACCGTCACGCCCTCGATTTTGACCGAAGGATCGAGTCTATTTCATATGTACACTTCAGGCAGCTTCATATACCACAGTGCAACATGATTGTGACGTCACAGCATATCGGGTTTAATTTACCCCACCACAAACAACTCTGATATATTAATTATTTTTTTAAATACTTAAAACAACCCAAACACACCTATATACATATAGAATGCTGCATTAAATAATTTCATAAGGGGGAAAAAAAATAAAAATACATCAACTCCATAGTGGATTCCAAGTGATCAAGGGCTTAGGACGTTCCAGTTAAGTCCATTGCAATGGTTCCGCCAGTAGTAGGCACTCACGCAACGTAAGCAATGACGCACATCCGAGTGAACGAGACGGAGGGAAGTTAGCGAGTCAAGGGCATAGTAAATACGAACTGGAACGCAGCCCAAGACTGAATCCAAAATCGCCCCCTAAACCCTAATTCACTATTTCCTACTTTAGTCCACTAATACAGTTCACTTGAAGGAGTGAATGAAAACTAGTGAGCAGCCGTTAAGTGTACATCGGCTGAACACTCATTATTGCAGTACAATGTGGGATTGAATATGTGCTCTTCGATAACGTCGGATTCGGACACCACTACAAATGGCTGTCCCCTCAAATAATGCCCTATTTGAGAGTATAGGGAGTGATTTCAGATTCAGTCCTAGAAACAATAATTAATAATCAAATGTTAAATTTTTTTTTTTTTGCTCTAATAATGGTTATGGAATAAAATATTCATTATGTCATGATGTTTATTTTTAGGAAGCAGAATGAAACTGTTGATATCAAAGTCTGTAAATGTTACATTTATTACGGTATTATAAAAACTAGGGATGCACCGAAATGAAAATTCTGTGTGGAAACCGAAGATTCTGGAAGCTGTTAGCTGAAAAACGAAACCGAAAATGCTTAAAAATTTTTTTTTTTTTTTAATTTTATTAATTTATTTCTCATTTTAAACTAGCTTATTTTTGTATAATTGTGTTAATATTATGAAATTCAATCATATTAATGATATACTAATTACAAGCATAGATACATGGAGATAAATACAAAGTTACAAATAAAGTAAGGTCTAACTGTAGTGTATTCAGGTACAGGCATGTAATGATTAGGCTAAATGTATAACTATAAATTTAAATATAGATTAATCTTTGTTAAAGCTGTGTTTTGTTGTTTGATTAACATTAATGACTTTGCAGCAGGTTCATTAGGCTGCTGTCACCTTTAAGACCAAATGACCTTTTTATTTTTGATTATATTCATTTTAATTCAATTTCATTTGGTATTGTGGTCTTAAATGTTGTTGTTTTTTGCATTTAGTTTTTACTTATTGATTTGCATTTTATTTAAATGTATTTAATTACTTTTAATTATAAATGTTTTTTTTTTATTTTTGTGTTTTTAAAGATTTTATTATGATAGGACAGTAGGTAGACAGGAAGCGAAGTGGGAGAGAGAGAGAGGGACGGGATCGGGAAAGGACCACGAACCGGGACTCGAACTTGGGTCGCCGAAGCGCAACAGCGCTATATGTCAGTGGCACTGCCCATGAGGCTATTGGTGCCGACATAAATAATGAATTTTCACTTAATTTTTATTGATTTTTAATGTGATTTGAGTCTTTTTTTTGGGGGGGGGGTAAATTTTACCCAAATAATTTTTTTTATTTGGGTTTGTTTATAACTTTTTATAGATAAATATAGATACATTTTTGTTAAAGCTGTGTTTTGTTGTTTGATTAACATTAATGACTTCAGCAGGTTTATTAGGCTGCTGTCACTTTAAGACTGAATGCACAGATCCAATATAGTGTTACACATAACTTTTTACGTTCACTTAAGACCTAATCAACTGGGTTTTCAGAGAATACTTGCAGAGATGGGTATTTTGACATAAGTTTGTGTGTATGTGTCCGTTCAAGTGCACAGAGATGCAAAAGAGGAATCAATTCGCTGTTCGCACGCTAATCTGAAACGCACCTCTCTGTGTGCACACCCTTTGGGTGCATGCGGCTGTGCTGTGTGCCTGATGGTGAAACTTAATCCACAAAACACATGCATGCAGAACCATGGGGCCTGGTCCATACGGCTCACGGATCAACTACAATCAGCGCACGGCTAGAGCGAGAGTGAATCCTGAGTGCTGAACACTGAGGGGCGGGGCAGCATATATTTTCAGCCAAAAAACGAAAATGCCATTTTCAGCCAATAATTTCTGGCGGCCGAAATTTCGATGCATCCCTACTAAAAACCCTCATTATGACCTCCTCAGTGTCTGTGGATTCCAATCTGAAAATCCTTGACCTAAAAAGGTTTTTGGCTGAAAGTTGTGTGTTTTGTACAGGAGAGCACACTGAAAGTTCTGCAGGGGAGTGTGGAGGCCGGTGAGCTCATGTTGAAGTCAAAGATTGCAGATGCTGAGCAGCAAAAACAGACGGTAAGAACATCCTTCACTTGATGCTGGATTTGCATGACTGTTTACTACGCAGCAGTTGTGCTGAAGTGTGGATCTCCCACAGGCTCTGGATCAGGTGAAGGTCCTGGAAGAGACGATAAACGCAGAAAGACAGGACACCAATCAGGTTCATGCTTCCATTCGACATTGTTTTGGCGACTTGTTATTGGGTTTCTGACTAGCGTAGCTCCAAAGAGTGTCTTTCTTTCGGTACAATGCAAAAAGAGAAGCTTTGATGAATGTTCACGCTGCTCTTGTGTAAACTTACTGTTCCTCTGTTCTCTGTAGCTGAAGGGGCAGGTGATGCTTTTGGAAGCCCAGCTGGAGAAACAACTGGAATCCATAACTATCAGTCAGACATACGCAGAAGAAATGTCTCAGGTGAAACGACTCGCTTTTGTTTGTGTTTTTTTTTTTTTAAATATTATGTTAATTAATATTTGTTTTTAACTTTTAATTTTGTTTATATTATATTAATGTTTATTTACATTTAAATTAGTTTTATTTCAAAAGAGAAGAGATGTCTAAGGAGCCATTTACATGACAACCGTTATCGTCTCCATGTAAACAACAAAAACATGAATTTGTGAAAGCGTTGACATGCACATGCGTATTACGTGTTCAGTCTATAGGCGTGTATTTTCATTACAAAGTAACATCACCATCTACTGGCCTGGCATGAATAATACAGCGTGTAGTCATTTTCGCGGATCCGATAACTTTGACAACCTTGTCATCTGTATGTAAAATGCAATGGAAAAAACGTTCCCGTTTTTAGTACATCGTTGTCGTGTTTTAATATTTTATTTTTTTATTTTTTATATATTTTTAATTTGACTTTAAAATATTGTAGTATTTTGAGGTTTTTTTATTTTATTTCACATTTAATTCCATTTTGGTTTATCTTGATTTATTATGAAGTGATTTTATTTTAAATGAAGTTAGTATTTATTTTTTTAATTGGGCTATTAATTAATAATTATATTAATACAATTTCAATTAGTATTATGGACTCTGATTTAGGCCCTTTTTTCTTTTCCTATTGATTTGTTTTTTATTTACATTTTATTAATTTCATTTTAAATTAATTTCTTAAGTTATTTAGAGTATTACATTAATTTATATTTATTTTAATATTTGATTCAAGTTTATTTTATTCATTTTAACTTATATTTTAATTTGTTTTTTCATATAAAATTATTGTAGTATTTAGAGATTTTTAAATGCTTTAAAAATGTTCTTATTAATTAGCATTTTATTTAAATGTATTTTGTTACTTTTAAATATAAATAATTAATTTTTACTTAATTTTGAAAGATTTTTAATGTAATTTGAGTAATTTTTTTGGGGGGGCGGGGGTATTTTTTTTATTTGGGTGTGTTTTTAACTTATGTATTTTTAAACTTATGTGTTTAACTTAAGGTATGTATTGAACCATGAACTAACTGTATTGTTGCATCTCTAATAGGCACGTAGTGTTTCATTACAAAGTCACATCGCCATCTACTGGCCTGGCATGAATAATACAGTGTTTGTAGTTGTTTTCGCAGATCCGTGTAATCGCTTTGACAACCTTGGCTTCTGTATATGAAAAATGCAAAGGAAAAACGTTTCCGTTTTTAGTACATCATTGTCGTGTAAACGTACCCTAAACGACTTACTGACGTTTTCTCTAACATGTTTGCATATGTTGTCATTTTGTTCTCAGCTGAAGGCTTTGTTATCAGAAACTCAGATCCAGCTGGTATCAGCCAAAGCAGAGGCTCAGGAACAGAGAGCAGAACTTTCTTTGGTAAGTTTAACATCGGTTTGTCTTATGTTGCAAATGTGTCTTTCTACTTTGAGTGACAGCTGTGCATTACAGGTCAAGCAGGAGCTACAGGAAGTGAGTCGGCAGGTCGAGAACGAGAAGAGCACACAGTCCACTCAGGTCAATACTGGTTGTGCGTGTATTCATGTGTATTATTAACTGTATCTGTTGCAGTGGCTTTCAGTCTTTTTCATCTCCCCCATTGTGCGTTTTGTGCATCCTGTGTTCTTTGTCATTTGATAAAAGGCTCTTGGTGAAGGAGGGTGTAGCATGTCTGTTATGTATTATGTTCTGTTTTCTGGCATGCTTTTTTTTCCCCTTTGTCTTTTTGAGTTTAAGCACATGTGTACATGTATACATTTTCTGTCTGTGACTAAACTTGAATCTCTACTCCTCAATGTTTAACTTTACAGGTGAAAACGCAGCTGGAGGAGGCAACCAATGAACTGCAGACAGAAGAGGACGTTCGACAGCAGGTTGCAAACAATCATGAGCAGGTGGCAATTTAGAGAGCTGTTTATATGTCTTAACGACAACACTGAAGCTACCCCAATTAGTATTATGCACTCTGATTTAGGTCATTTTGGCTTTTTTTTTTTCTTATTGATTTTGCATTTAATTTACATTTAATAATTTAATTTAAATATAAACTGTATTCATGTATACATTTTTATTGATTTTATTTTTTTACTTTAGAATACAATTATTGTAGTATTTTGAGATTTGTTTTATTTGTTTTATTCCATTTTGGTTTATCTTGATTTATTATGAAGTGATTTTATTTTAAATAAAATTGGTATTTTATTTAGATTTGGTTTAATTGGATTATTAATTAATAAATATATTAATTAAATTTAAATTATTATTATGGACTCTTTTGACTTTTCTTATTTATTTGGTTTTTATTTACATTTATTAATTTCATTTTAAATGAATTTATAATTGTTAGAAGGTATTTAGAGTATTAAATTGAATCATTTTGTTTTAAATAAAATGTTGTAATATTTGATTTATTTTATTATTTATAATAACTTTCATTTTAACTTATATTTTTAATTTGTTTTTACATGTAAAATTATTGTAGTATTTTGAGATTTGTTTTAAATTTTATTTCCATTCTTTGTTTTTATTTTTATTTTATTTTTTATTGTTCATATTAATTCAATTAAATTTAATTTAGTATTGTGGCTTAATTTAGTTCCTTTTGGCTTTTATTTATTTTTAAATACCTTTTTTTATTGATTTTGCATTTTATTTAACTTTATTTACTTTTAATTATAATTTATTTTTTTACTTAATTTGTTATTTATATTTAGCTTTATTTCATTTGATTAATTTCGTTTTTATTTGGATTTTTTTTTATTGTAATTTGGTTTGATTTATTTGATTTATTTATTTTAATTATTTTCGAATTCCATTTTCACTTCATTCTATTTCAGTTGATATCAATTTATTTTGGATTCATTTTATTTTAAATTACAAGTATTTTAAATCATTTTTATTTTTGTATTATATATATATATATATACAGGTCCTTCTCAATAAATTAGCATATTGTGATAAAGTTCATTATTTTCCATAATGTAATGATAAAAATTAAACTTTCATATATTTTAGATTCATTGCACACCAACTGAAATATTTCAGGTCTTTTATTGTTTTAATACTGATGATTTTGGCATACAGCTCATGAAAACCCAAAATTCCTATCTCAATAAATTAGCATATTTTATCCGACCAATAAAAGAAAAGTGTTTTTAATACAAAAAAAGTCAACCTTCAAATAATTATGTTCAGTTATGCACTCAATACTTGGCCGGGAATCCTTTTGCAGAAATGACTGCTTCAATGTGGCGTGGCATGGAGGCAATCAGCCTGTGGCACTGCTGAGGTGTTATGGAGGCCCAGGATGCTTCGATAGCGGCCTTAAGCTCATCCAGAGTGTTGGGTCTTGCGTCTCTCAACTTTCTCTTCACAATATCCCACAGATTCTCTATGGGGTTTAGGTCAGGAGAGTTGGCAGGCCAATTGAGCACAGTAATACCATGGTCAGTAAACCATTTACCAGTGGTTTTGGCACTGAGAGCAGGTGCCAGGTCGTGCTGAAAAATGAAATCATCTCCATAAAGCTTTTCAGCAGATGGAAGCATGAAGTGCTCCAAAATCTCCTGATAGCTAGCTGCATTGACCCTGCCCTTGATAAAACACAGTGGACCAACACCAGCAGCTGACATGGCACCCCAGACCATCACTGACTGTGGGTACTTGACACTGGACTTCAGGCATTTTGGCATTTCCTTCTCCCCAGTCTTCCTCCAGACTCTGACACCTTGATTTCCGAATGACATGCAAAATTTGCTTTCATCCGAAAAAAGTACTTTGGACCGCTGAGCAACAGTCCAGTGCTGCTTCTCTGTAGCCCAGGTCAGGCGCTTCTGCCGCTGTTTCTGGGTCAAAAGTGGCTTGACCTGGGGAATGCGGCACCTGTAGCCCATTTCCTTCACACGCCTGTGCACGGTGGCTCTGGATGTTTCTACTCCAGACTCAGTCCACTGCTTCCGCAGGTCCCCCAAGGTCTGGAATCGGTCCTTCTCCACAATCTTCCTCAGGGTCCGGTCACCTCTTCTCGTTGTGCAGCGTTTGTTTTTTGCCACACTTTTTCCTTCCCACAGACTTCCCACTGAGGTGCCTTGATACAGCACTCTGGGAACAGCCTATTCGTTCAGAAATTTCTTTCTGTGTCTTACCCTCTTGCTTGAGGGTGTCAATGATGGCCTTCTGGACAGCAGTCAGGTCGGCAGTCTTACCCATGATTGCGGTTTTGAGTAATGAACCAGGCTGGGAGTTTTTAAAAGCCTCAGGAATCTTTTGCAGGTGTAATTTTGATTCAGATGATTAGGTTAATAGCTCGTTTAGAGAACCTTTTCATGATATGCTAATTTATTGAGACAGGAATTTTGGGTTTTCATGAGCTGTATGCCAAAATCATCAGTATTAAAACAATAAAAGACCTGAAATATTTCAGTTGGTGTGCAATGAATCTAAAATATATGAAAGTTTAATTTTTATCATTACATTATGGAAAATAATGAACTTTATCACAATATGCTAATTTATTGAGAAGGACCTGTATATATATATATATATATATATATATATTCTTTTTATTTTATTAATTTAATATTTTTCATTTATTTTTTTTAATAATTAGTAAGTTTTGATTCGAATATTATTTAAACTGTTATATAGTATTTGAAATTCTTGGTGTGTTCACGCATGTATTTTTCCACTCAGGCGCAGAAGTGTG
Source organism: Romanogobio albipinnatus (assembly GCA_023566225.1). Classification (NCBI taxonomy): domain Eukaryota; kingdom Metazoa; phylum Chordata; class Actinopteri; order Cypriniformes; family Gobionidae; genus Romanogobio; species Romanogobio albipinnatus. Next base: position 14,937,194 of record CM042263.1, read on the forward strand.
TCGAGGATCAGTTAGAAGAGCTGAAAGGTGCTGAAGAAGAACCAACTGAAGAGCTAAAGGTTCCTACAACACCTCTTCAAAATCTCAGGTACATCTCAGCATGTAGAAGAACTCAGCTCTCTGATGGTGTGTGTGTGTGTCTATGTCAGGAGAGACTGGAGAAGGAGAAGAAGCTGACGCAAGACCTCGGCCAAGCAGCCTCTGAACTGCAGCAGGACGAAGAGCTGAAGAGCTCTCAGGACGAGCTGGACAAAGAGAGAGCGAGCGTGAAGGACTTGCAGGAACAGTCACAGGGCAAGGTACATTATAAACACACTCCATACAATCATATTGTATGTGATATATTTAAAATCGGCATGAAAAAAAATTAGCTATTAGTCTTTTCTTCCCTATTGTGACGTGAAAGCGCTTGTCGAACAAGAATAAATGTAGGGTTGAACTTCATTTTGTCCATTGGGGAATTCCATGTGAGTGACAGGTTGCCCCACCCTCACGCCAGTAAAAGCATCATCAGAGAAGAGAAGAGGGCACATGAATTTTAATGGATAAATT